>CM051276.1:45671148-45823648 GCA_027921565.1 Artemia sinica | reverse complement strand
TGAAACTTTCTGTGTTCTCGGGCGAATACACAGAAAATTCATTTTAGGCAGCATGTTGATTTCCCGATATTTCCTTCCCATTCTGATATCGGTGGAGGACCTCCTCCTACGCTGCAACGAGTATAACTAATATATTTTTATGTCTATACGGATTGCTAATTTGCTCATTTTAAAATGCAAACATTCTTGCAGGATGTAAAGATGCCTGACGCTTATGAACGTTTGATTTTGGATGTTTTTTGTGGATCTCAGATGCATTTCGTCAGAACTGACGAGTTAGCTGAAGCCTGGAGGATTTTTACGCCACTTCTCCACAAAATTGAAAAGGAGAAAATCAAACCGATTCCCTATGTGTGAGTAAATCTCTACAAAGCATATATTACTCAAACGTAAAACCTTCGAATTTTCTAATATTATCATGTAAACTTTTTCTTTGATAATTCAAAAGGCGTTATGTGATTATCCTTTCGTCAGAACAAAACAAAATTGTTTTTCGAAGCCCAATTTATTATCAATTTATTAATTCCGGTCGTCTTTATATCCATTCACGAAAATCGCCCGAGTATAATATTTCTTAGCGATTTTCTCTTGAGTGGTCTCTCAGTTGTATTTTGGTTATTTTTTATTGTGGTTGTGTGAGGGTGGTAGTGAGAGAACGGTGATAATTAGTTATAGTTTGGTTTTTTTATTTTAGGAGTTGCACCAAGTTGGAGGAGGTTGTGCCGTGCTTTTTTTCTCTCTCTTTTCTTTTTTATTTATCTATTGTTTTACGTTGTTGATAGCGATGCGATGTATAGTATATCAGGTTTTTTTTTGAAGGGTGTATAGCCTAAACAAGTTTGCTTCTGGTGGTTGATTTATTTATTTGTTTTATATAAATAAAAACCCTTATTACTTATATTTCGCTAACTAATAGAATCTCTGATAATGCCATACCTGGTAATAGCCTTAAAGAATGCTTTACATAAAATCAAATTGTGAAATGTCATTCAGTAATGTATTTTCTATTCAGTTAGCCTTTCATCTTTCCTTAGAAAGGGTCCTTATTTTAGTTTCAGTGTTTATTTGAGGTTTATTTTTTATATTGTCCTTTAGACTTTTATCTGTATTTTTATTATTATTATTATTGTTATTATTATTCTGCACTGAGGACGGTTGAGCCGAGGTCTCGACTGAAATATCTGCATTGTTTCTTCCACAAAAACATTTCTAAGCTCAGCACGTTCTATCAATAAGACTGGCCCATAGTATCATATCTTATTTGTTTCTAACCATATTTATTGTCTGTTTTTTTTTTTTTTTTTCAAAATGTATTATTTTTTTGTTTTACAAATATTTGGATTTATTTATTTGTTGACAAACCTTTTATATAGTAATTGGTGTACATAACAGAAAATACAACAAATAAAATACAGAAAAGAGAAAAAATTGAGTTGAAAACAAACAACAAGTTATGTACAAAAACAGAGAACGAAAAATCAAGATAAAAATAACAGATTTCGTGTGAAAGAGATGAAAGTGCATGCTAGAAAGCAAATAATAAGCAATATAATATAATAATAAAAGCAATATAATATAAGCAAATAATAAGCAAAAACAGCAAAAATACGAGGTTTTTTTTATTCTCCAATTAAATTATTCTATCAGCCACCGAGTCCAAGTCCATATTCGTCCTTTTGCTTTTAAGCTGTATGTTTTATCGACAAAAACTGTTTGTAATTTAGCTCAATGATACATTTTATCACCCTTTTGGGGGTGGTATCTCCCAATTTCTATTCAAACCAACTCTTTTATTTGTTTTAAGTTTAACTTTAATATTGATCTTAATTTCTGCTAGATATGTAGGCGGATAGTTATGTAAGTCAGAAAAGTTATAACATCAGTATTCGATTTATTGATTTATTACAAATTAATTTATTCCCACATGTTTCAGATTCTATTATTGGTGTTTACTTCTCTTTGAAAAAAGTTTTTTCTTAATCTGAACTTCGCATGTTTTGAAATTAACATAGTTATCTATGTGTTTGGGAACATCGATACAATCGATATGTTATCGTTATCGATATATGTTATCGTATCGTATCGTATGTTATCGTTATCGTATATGTTATCGATGCCCGATTGTAATTTTTAGTTTGTATGAAATTCCTATGCCTAAATGAAATGTTCAATCGCCCGTGATTTTCGTGGAATCTTCTTCAATCAAGAATGATAAACTTTTCGATTTTTTTGAAAAATCAGCAAATTGTTGGCTTTTATCAAGTCTTTTCAACTTTATGGGGATTTTTTATAACATCTGATCTTCTTTTTCTGAGTTTTGACATCAACTTCTTACTTTACTTTATTACTACAGAAAAAAAATGTCACCAATGAGCTTAATTTTTAGATTATACATCCTAGAATACCAAAGTACCCAATGCTTTTGATCAGGATAATTTGAGTCTGTGTCCAAATTTGTCCTGAGGTTTGAGCACATTTGTTTTGTGAATCTTAAACTACTTCTTAAAAATGTTTAAAATAACTCCTCGACTCAATTTGATTATTTGGTGCGGCAGGGGTGGATCCAGGATTGTTTTTTTGGAGGGGGGGCGCAAAATAGGTTGATCCGATTAACATGCGTTAGGAGCAAGTTTATTTAACGCAAACTTGCGTTAATTAAATCAATTACACTACTTCAGACTGTGTTAGGGGGCGCGGGCCCCCCTCGCCCTCCCCCTGGATCTGCCACTGTGGTGCGGTGTGCTTAGTGGTTTAGCCCCTGAAACTTGGTGGGTTAGTTGCCACTTGACTTGTGGGTGCAGTTATTTAAAACTGCTCCATTCAGATGATTGAAAGGACGCTTCAGCTCAGTCTATCTGTTTGATGGAGTGCGTTCAAGTAAGTAAGTAAGTTTATTCGCCAATAAATATAGATTTGAAATACAATACTCTTATTACCCCTCGAAAGGCTCCATGGCCAGGGATACAAGGGAGATACAACAACAACAAAATCAATATAAGCAACAACTGAAAAAATAAATGAAAAAAAGTATACGCTGGCAAAACAATAAATTTACCTAAGACAATTATTTTTGGCTTAAATAACGATAATGTGACTTATAATTAAAGTACGTCTATTATTAAAGTATTATAATTAATTAATTAAGTACGTCTATTTAAGAAGTACTAGCTTATAAATGTACGCTCTAAAAGTTTCGAAAATTTATCAATTCTGCATAAATAATTTGCCATGTAATATCAAATCGAATGTCAATATCAAATCGAAGTAACACAATTTATGAAGGTTAGATACACTAGAAATTCTATACTGGTCGAACCCCCATAATGTCGGACAACGCTACCATAGAACTACAAAGAAGACTTTATTACTGTAGATTTTACTGTATATTACTCTAGGCTGTGACACCTACAGTAATATACATAAACTATTGCAGCAGTCAATGTCACTAGCAATATCCTTATCGAATTACTATTGTACATTAAATTGCTAACACGTGAGGGGGGAGGGGATCACTACAATAAAAAATATTACGGAAGCCTAAGTTAGATCTGGTTCAACTTCCGTAACTTCTAGCAAAACTCTATTTAAGTTGTGAAAAAAAAAGTATTTAAGTAGTGAAATAGTGAAAAAAAACAGTTTAACATAAGATTAAAGAGAACATACCTGAGGCCTAGGAGCCTAAACTCAGAGAAGACAACCATGCACCATGATATAAACACTCAGGGGACATCAACTCCCCAGAGGAAACAAAATGCTATTCTATTTGATTCTTAGCTAAATGGTCCTTAATAATCATTTTAAAAGTTCCAAACGTGTGGCATCTCTGTACTGAAGAAGGTAGGGAATTCCAGACCTGTTGACAAGCAATGTGAGGATTGAAATCCGATCGCATAGTAGGGGTAGGAGGAATGCAGATATTAAATGAAGAACGAAGGCTATATGGAGCTGAATCAAAAGTAAACACGGGAGTTTTTGAAGATTTTGAAAGATTGCCATGAAGCTGATTAAAGACAAAAGAAGCACAAGAAAGAATGTAAACAGACTGTAGTTTTAAGAGCGGTTTAGGCGAGGAATGGTTAGTGTCTATTACCAGAAGCCATGATTTATTATGCATGGCAGAAAGTGACTGCAGTGTAGAAGAAAAAGTAGACATCCATACAATGGGGCAATACAAAACATATGACTGGACAAGGCAGCAAAATGAGAAGCTTCAGAATAGATCTAGGAAATGTGTGTCTGAGTTTTCGAAAGATACTCAAACTCCGTGAGACCTTAACCCTATTCATGACTACATAACCATAATCATGGCTACATCCATCGTTTAGTGACTTATCCTTCCATATGTTGGGAATAAGCTACCTCCCTGCTTCTGGATCCCGTTATTTAAAACTGTTTCCTGATGTTCAAAATAACACCTCAGCTCAGCTTTCTATTTGGTGGAGTACGAACCATTGACTTGACCATCTGTGACCAAAATTTCTGAACCCCCCCTCCCCCATAGTTCAAGATCTGATTTGGATAGGTTCCATCAGCTCTTCCTCTGTCTTCCTTTGTGTCTGTTCTATGAGCTAACAGGCTCGATTACAAGTATTTGGTGAAGCAGAAATTTGGTGGCTTTTTGTGTTACCCAACTCCGGCGTTCTTTAATAGCGAGCGCAACATCCCTCTGCGTATTACATATGTGACGTAAATGCGTGTTGGAGATATGGTTACGTAGTTGTATTCTGAGAATTCTTTGCTGAGAGGTATGCCCAAACACCTTCAGTGTATTCTTATGCTGTAACTTTACCAACCATGTTTCTCATCTGTAGAGGAGAACGATATGGACTAGCACCATGTAAATTCGAACTTTTACTCGGACACTGACGTCTTGAAGATTCCATAGGCGTTTCTGAAGGGAAGCAAAGACCGTCTGTGCTTTCTGTATTCTTTGTTGGATATCAGCTTCGGAAGATTCGCTTGTGTTATGTTGTTTTGCCTTCCATGCACAGACGGCCGTTGCTACCCTATTCTTGGGTGCGGTTAATTCTAGCTGTTTCCTCCAGATATTTTAAAGAACATATCAGCTCATTTCATTTGTTTGATGGGTTGTGTTTAGTGGCTTATCCTTCCAAGTATGATGACAAACTACTTGTGGGTGCCGTTCTTTCTACTCCTGAAAGGATCAAGTCTAGGCTCTGTAATCCCCAAATGCATATACCCAAATGTTATACCCAAAATATACCCGAAAATGTTATACTGTGTTATCCCCAAAGGCATAGTTATTGGGCGTTTCAACTACAATGAACAAAATGGCTATCTCAAAATTTTGATCGGGTGATTTTGGAAAAAAGGGGAAGGGGAGGGGACCTAGTTGCCCTCCAATTTTTTTGGTCGCTTAAAAGTTTGTATTTTTGGTGTCTAAAATTTGTCTTTTCCGACTTCAACTTGGCGTAGGCTGATTTTATTAGCACTCCGAGTATTTTCCAAAATTGCAAATTGAACGCCACACTAGGATGTACGCGTAAAATGGGAGGGGGGGGGGGGCTCTGGTAAGTTTATACACTTCGTCTATATCACCCCTTTTGACTTTAAGTATATATTACTTTATCATTAGCTTTAGTACTCCCATTGAAATAATGATGGCGCTGAGAAAAAGGTTACTTCACCACAAGCTAATTTGTGCGTATGGCTACAATTTGGCGTTAATTATAGATTATATTATCATTAGCATTAATACTGTAGTTGGAATATTATAAACGCTAAGATAAAGCTTTATTTGAAAGTGAAACTATCGCAAGCTAATTTTAGTTGAGGTAAATTGAGTAAGTACATTTCAGTATTTGCCATGAGACTACCTGAAATATTCATGGAGTACCAAAAAGTTTGAAATTAAATCCTTTCTTGATTTAAAGAAAGACGAATTATATAAAAAGAATGAATCTAAACAACCTCTTCCGTACCTCCCTAAAGGTTAAGGTCTTGGCACACTTTTATTTGCTGAGCTATCGCTGGTACCCTATGCAATTTTTGGGAAAGTTTATCCTCAAACTTTAGAAATTGCAATTATTTTTAGCAAATCTATTTTTTTATTTTAGCAATTATGCGAAATTTAGTGCTGTAAACTGAAGATGAAGGAATTGTATGTTTTTCTGTTTTTTTGTTTTTCTGTTTTTTTCTGTTTTTCTGTTTTTTTCCGAAACTCGTCTTTTGCACTTGAGTTTTTTTCCCCTTGTTTCGTCTGTCTTAAATACCTACAATTTCACCGAATAACTTGTAAAATAACTACGCAAAAAATATATGTGACAGATAAATCTAATTTCATTTTTTATTTTGGCTTGCAACTGCATTAGGAGTCCATCCTTAACAATTAGTTTAGTTAAAATTTAATTATTATTAAAATAATAATTTACGAGTAAACTTTACCTACAGAATGCTGAACGTGAAACTTGTGTTTTGTATTGGTTTATTTAAATAGCTATCGTTGCACTAAAAAATTAATGCTATGTAATGCTACTTTGCAATCACAAGAGAAATAGAAAAAAAGAAAAAAAAAGTCACTTGGTAAATACTTTTACAAAATATGGCACGAAGGAGTTTACAAATCTGTTCTACAGTAGAAGTAACATACAGTAGCGAAAAATCTTATGCTCTCCATTGAAGATTTTTGAAACATATCTAAAACCACACAAGCTAAACCACTCTTCATGACCCCGTCTTCCCGCAGGCTCAATGATAAATGTTTCAAATGGAAAATCAAGTAGCAACTGCAACTAGGGCTCTGATGGTCTGGGAACTTCCCAAATTGCGCGCTATGAGATGTGTGTCATGTTTGAATGTGTTTTCATGTTGACTGTGAATCTGTTCGTATCACACTTAACGTGTTGTAGCTTATTTTGATGCCTCTTAATTTTGCTGATCCATACAGGGGTGAAAACATAACAAATAAATTTTCCAATGGGGATAAATCCATTTATTTAGACAGTGAAAAAAAACTGTACAAAAGTGCAGATATTTTCATCAGCATATTTATACACAACAAAATAACTTTTCGGGTCTTTCACTAAATAATGAACTTCACAACTATGATCATTGCGAGTGTTGGGTTGGCCATTTAAAACCTCGGTTTGCTGATTAATGATTTGCTTTTTATTGCTGATGAACGATATCATCATATTTATTCGCCTATAGACACGACAAATTTCATGTATAGTTTTAATAGTGACAATTTATTTTTGTTCCTCCATAAAAGATGAAAGTGGTGTAGCCAAAAGAAGAAAAAAAATACATCTTCTGGTAGCCAATATAGAGGGATCCTATCCCTCTCTCAAAACCTATGGTTGTGAGACAGATTATTACTTTTTCTGAAAATAATCTAGTGAATAATCCGGAAGTTCATTATTTTGTGAATGACCCGAAAAGTCGTTTTGTTTTGTTGTGTACAAATGTTTCGTCTCTCTATAGCAGTGCCCATATAATGCACCAGTACCGATTGTTGTTTTCTAAAGATTTATTTTTGAACTAATAACACAGCCTATCATACGACGGATATAAAAAAAGCTTGTACTCTCTTGTGAGGATGGAAATCTACAGAATATTTGAAATACTATTTTTCTCCTTGGATTTAGTCAGTGTTGCCAGTCAACTTTTTAAGTTTTATGCAAGGTTTGATGGTGACAAGTTAAGCTGGGTTAGGTTTTTAACCCATATCTGAAATTTATAACCTAATTTAACCTAACCCAGCCTAGCCCAATCTAGCCTCATCACATAGCATCGCCCAGTATCAAGGAAAATAAGCCAAAAGCCCATACAATGTACATAGAGTTGCTTAGGATACGCCGTCAAGAAAATAATATGGAGTCCCTGTTGAGAGGGAGTAAGTATGTGTCTGGGAGACTGAGTGGAAGTTGAACGCAGGGAAATGACTTGATCGAGTCTGATCATCAACTGATCGAGAAATGTGGCTTAAAATTAAGGAATACCTGTAGCCAGTGGCGCCAATTCAATAAAATTTATCCAAATATCTGCATCCAAATATGACACACATCTCATAGCGCGCAATTTGGGGAGTCCCCAGGCCGTCAGAGCCATTTGTACCTGTTTTTGTCACTGTCTAAATAAATGGATTCATCCCCATTAGAAAATTTATTTGTTTATCATAGAACGGCAGTGTGGTCCAAGAAAAGAATACCCTATTAAGGTGTTACATCGAAAATAGGTGGAAAAATAGATCGATGCTTCTCGTTTGCTTATAGTGTTTTCCCAGATTTCATTTCATGCAAGTAAATTAGAACTTCAGATTAAAAAAATATTATCTCAATGCACACTTTTACGCTGGAACCAAAAAAAAATAAGAAAATGTGTTTTTGTCCGCATTTTTTTTTATCATTTTTTCTTTTTTTTCTTCTTAAACACCAAAAATTTATTACCTCCCCCCCCCCCTCCACACACACACAAACCGTTACGCGAAAATCATCAGTACACTACTATTGTTGAAATGCCACAAATAAAAAAAAATAGAAACATTTTTATATAACAGATAAAACTGTGTCAAAACATTTATAAACCATATGTTTATTTAATCTCAATTTAGTGACAAAAATTAAAAAAGAATTCGGTGCAAAAACTATGGACTATGAAAAATTTTGATTGCTTCAAAGCGCCATAATAATTAGTAGTTCAAAGAACTATCTTGGTCCGAAAAAATGTGTCTCCCAGGTTAAATTCATGAAAAAAAGTATTTTAATTCGAAAGGAAGTTATTTCATTAAATGTTTCTTCTAGATTTGGCTCGCGTGGACCCAAAGAAGCAGATGAACTTTTAGCCAAAGTAGATTTCAAATACTACGGCTCGTATAAGTGGAAGCAACCAAATCAAGCACATATGTGATTTTTACATATCCAAAATCATCTCGGTCAAAAAAGTAATAAGTGTATTTGATGTCTAAAGAGAGCTTTATTTATTTTTGGCTTGTTTATTTCATTATTATTATTTTAATTAAGGAGTCTCGGCATCTTGAACTCATGGTAGCTATATAAAAAAACTAGACGTTTGGATAGAAAAATATTTTAATTCTTTTCTAAAAAATAACTTTTAAAAAAGATTTTTTAGAAAAAGTAAATTCTAGGCTCTGTTTTTAATAAACAGAGCCCAGGTGTGTACGTGGAAATTTATCTCGGGGAGGACCTGCCGAAGTGGGGTCATAAATCTAAACAAAAAACAAGAATAATCATTTTTTTTTATTAAATTATAAATTTATTAAATTTTAGTGGTGAAATCGTAGAATTTTTGAAATTCGAAGGAAACATAAGTCCCAAGCCCCTCCTACACTCTGTACGTGCCTTAAAAATTTAAAATATATTTAAAGTAAATATTGAATTAAATGTTGAATTAATTAAATAAATACTAAATTTACTATTAAAACAATACTTAATGGAATGGTGGTCGTACACCGTTGGAAAAGTTTAATGTCAGCTAGGAATTTAATTAAGTTTTGGCTATTGATAAGGATTTCCACGGGCGAAAAAGTAGTTCAAACCTATGTTTAATAACAAAATTCTCTGTTTATTGTTTTTTCTTTCTTGGCACTTATCACTTTTCTTAGTAACCGAGAGAACAAAGAAGTTATATTTTTGTGATCTTTCATAGTTTTTTAAGCTTGTATATAAGTTAATTCTGAAAGGCTCTTTATTAGTGGGATTCCAAAGCTGATGAAAATTCTGATTAAAAGATAGAATAGAATTGTTTCTGTTTCGCACTTTTGTACTAGATGTTTTTCAGACTATTGAGGAAAGGGAAACTTTGAGAGAGAGAGAGAGAGAGAGAGAGAGAGAGAGAGAGAGGAGAGAGAGAGGAGAGAGAGAGAGAGAGATGGAGAGAGAGAGAGAGAGGAGAGAGAGAGAGAGAGAGAGAGAGAGAGAGAGAGAGAGAGAGAGAGAGAGAGAGAGAGAGAGAGAGAGAGAGGGAGGGAGAGAGAGAGAGAGAGAAGAGAGAGAGAGAGAGAGAGAGAGAGTTTCCAAATTTTGGAAACCGATCACTGAATGAAAAAGGTTAGGAGGCTAAAGGAGTGAGAAAGGGGTGGAGGCATTATTCCAAAATTTTCTTGCGAGATATGATATAATGCTATTGATGGATGATATGAAAGGAGGGACTCCGCTCCGGATTGCCCAAAGATTGGATGGATTGACTGGACCATGTTCCTGCACCTTTAGTACAACAACGTCGTGTTTTAATGGAATAAGATGTAAATTCAGGGGGGGGGAGGTCCGACGTATTCCCCCAGGAATATTACCATTTTTCTTATCTTTTTGATAATTCTCTATAAATTTTTATGAAGGTCGCCTGAATTTTGCGCTTTTGAGAAGTTTTTCTCAGCGTTCTGTCAAAGACAACATAACTTTTCGGGTATACTGATGCTCTATTTTGGTCAAGAAGTGGTTATTTGAAAAAAACAATTGTTTTTGCAATGAATTTTGGCGAAAACGCGATTTCCTAACCTATAAATACTCGTTTTAATTTATATCTCTCCATTAGGCTACTGCTACTGATACTGACAGTTCGGTGCTGCAACAACATACCTACGCACGCTCCTTCTCCATACCACTTTGTATGAAGTTTTAGTCTTTACTCCCTCCTGTGATTATTGTAGCTCCTCCCACTCCATTTAGGGATGACCTGATTTTCGAGTGACCTTAGAGGAATTGACTTAAAGCACAATCTTTGGTAATCTATTGCCCTTTATCTGCAAAACGTTGCCTTGCCATCTTATATTACTTAAAGGCCCATTGACAATACAACTTTACTAAACAATACAACTTTACGTTGATAGAAGAGCATCGCCAAGTGCTGAAAACCATGTTGTGACCAAGATGGGCCCAGGATTGCACAAAGCCCCCATTCATGGAGGTCCCAGGGACTTCTTGCTGTCCGGTTCTAAGCCGGCTTAAGCACTTCGGTGTAGACTTGAGAAGATATGTGATCCCCGTCCTGCACTGGTATCCGGGATCATTGCTTTTCCTGAGGCGAAAAATAATTTCAATCATCTAAAGAACATGAAAATTGGAACTTGGAATGTTACGACTTTAAAAAATGACTATCGTATCCAAATTTTGACTGACGAATTTAGACGATTCGAACTGGATTTATTAGGAGTTTCAGAAACTCATATCCCAGGGGTAGGAAGCATGAAATTAGGTGATATAGAATTTGTTTACTCAGGCAGGAAGGATGGGGTACATAGACAGGGAGTAGGGCTCATGATGAATAAGGAAGCTGCTAAGTCTTGCTTAGGCTGGGAAGGTATTAATAATAGAATACTAATTGCTCATTTTATGACTAAAAAGTTCAGAGTATCAGTTATAGTAGTATATGCCCCTGTAGAACCGACTGACGGAGATACTAGTGACTCAGATGAATTTTACTTACAGTTACAGGATCAAATAGAGAGGGTCCCAGGTAGAAATATGATGTTTTTACTGGGAGATTTTAACGCCCAGGTTGGTAGAAATAGGGATAGATGGTACCCTAGCCTAGGTAAATTTGGTGTAGGAAAAGAAAACAGTAATGGATACAGACTTTTGCAATTTTGTAGGTATAACAATCTAGTTATGACCAATACGGTGTTTGGTCATAAAATGGCTCATAAGTTAACATGGTATTCACGTGATGGTAAGACAGCAAACCTTATTGATTATGTTATTGTAAACCGAAGACTGGCAGGATCAATACAAGATACTAGGGTATATAGGAGTGCCGTTATTGATGTTAAGAGTAAAGATCACCATCTATTAGTGTCAAGGGTTAATTTAAAGCTGAAATATCGAAAGGGTAACTACCTCCCGGGAAGTTATGATGTTGGTAGACTCCAGGATAAGAATTTGAGTGAAACTTTCCAGGAACAGTTGAATACTAAACTTGAGAGTTTAAATTTTGATAATGTGGAAGATGGTTGGAATAATTTTAGAAAAATAATTTGTGAAGTTGCTGAAGGTGTCTTAGGGAAGAAAGCTAGAACTGCAGCTAAGAATATTAGTGAAAAAGCTTTATGTTTGATTGAAAGGAGAAAGGAATTGTACAAGAATTACCTTAGTGAGAGATCATATGAAAACAAAAGGAATGTAAAGAAAATGGAGGAAGTATTAAAATATGAACTAAGGAGATGTGAATAGAGGCCATGGATAAAATTGCCGAGGATCTGGAAGATGCAGCTAGACGGCATAATAGTAAAATATTGTACTGGCATGTTAACAAATTGAGAGGGAGTAGTCAATGCGGACTTGGCCCAGTTAAAGATTGGAATGGGGCCGTAATTAGCGATAAGGAAAAACCTACAGAGAGATGGGCCGAACATTTTGAGAATTTGCTTAACCGAGATAGAGTTGAAGGAAGAGATATAGAGGAAAATGAAAAAGTTTGTGATACATTGGATGTGAAGGAAGATTTGTTTTGTGAGGAGGAATTAGCGACAGTACTAAAAGGACTAAAAAATAATAAGGCTCCAGGTGCTGATAGGGTGGTAAATGAATTTCTTATATATGGTGGCTCTGAGGTTAGAAATAAGTTACTGAAGATTATGAATATGATTTTTGAAAAAGGGGAAGTACCTAACAATTTTAGGAAAACCTTAATTAAACTACTTCATAAGAAAGGTGATAAAAGTGAGTGTGGCAATTATCGAGGGATTAGTCTGATCTCTGTAGGTAGTAAATTACTTTGTAATATGATACTTTTTAGACTGAGAGATGCCGTAGACAAAGTTTTAAGAGAAGAACAGTGCGGTTTTAGAAAAGGTAGAGGATGTGTCAACCAAATTTTCACTCTTAGGTTAATAATTGAGAAGTGCCTGAGTTTTCAAACACCTTTGATCATCAGTTTTATAGATTATGAGCAAGCGTTCGATTCTGTAGATAGAAGAGCTTTAGTAAAGGTTTTATCCTTGTATGGTATACCAGACAAATACATTAAAGTGATTAGTGCTATGTACGAGAATAACACTGCTGCGGTTAAGGTAGGAAATGAGGTTAGCAGCTGTTTTGTATTGAATCAGGAGTTAAGCAGGGTTCTGTTCTATCCCCCTTTATATGGATTATTTTGATGGACTTTGTCTTAAGGAGCACAGGAAAGGCAATGGGAGACCACGGAATCAAATGGGGAGGAAAAACTCCCCTGGACTTAGATTATGCTGATGATTTAAGCATCCTAGATGAAAGTGTGAGCAAAATGAATGAAGTTTTAGAGGTTTTGCGAGTTCAGGGTGCTAGAATAGGTTTGAAAATTAATTTTAAAAGACTAAGTCACTAAGGCTAGGAATAAGTGAAGATGAAAAGGTGAAGTTGGGTAATGAAAAGATTGATCAGATGGATAGCTTCACTTACCTTGGTAGTATTATTAGTAAAGATGGTTGGAGCAGTGAAGATGTCAAAAGTAGAATAGCCAAGGCTCAGGGTGTTTTTTCACAGTTAAAAAAAGTTTGGAAGAATAGGAAGATAAGTCTGCAAACCAAGATTAGAATATTAGAAGCTACAGTGATGACAGTGATCAAATATGGCTCTGAAGCATGGGCGCTCCGAAAAGCGGATGAAGATTTGCTAGATGTTTTCCAGAGAAATTGCTTAAGGATTGTTATGGGTACCCGGCTGACTAACCGTATTTCAAACAATAGGCTATACGAAAAATGTTGTTCAATACCGCTCTCTAGGGCTATAATGAAAGAAAGGTTGAGGTGGCTAGGGCACGTTGTGAGGATGAAGGATGACAGATTGCCGAAGATTGTTCTTTTCGGCAAACCGTCTAGGACTAAACGGAAAGCAGGTCGTCCTCGTCTGGGGTGGGAGGACGTCATAAAGAAAGATTTAAAGGAAATGGGAACTTCATGGTTGGGCGTAAAAAGGGAGGCTTTGAATAGATTGGGATGGAGGAGGAGCGTGTGTAGCTGTGTTGGCCTCAGGCGGCTTGGTGCTGCGGTGAATTGTTAGTAGTAGTAGTAGTAGATGTTCATCTAGCATTCATTTGAGCCAATCAGAATTTTTCATAGAATTTAATAACAGATTCTATGAAAAATCTGATTGGCTCAAATTAGCGCCTGCTAATCTCGGTATTAGTAAAACCTTATTGTGAGTGGGTCTTTCCATTGTTGACTTAAAAAGTGGATTCTCTTAACATTTTTCGTAGAGCTTATTAATTGATTAGTTAATTATTGATTATTAATTATTATTAATTGTTGACAAAAACTACCATTAGATGAACCCTCTGGACAAACCTTTCGAAGCGTCAGAACTATACTCGGCTACTTCCATTGTCATGGCCTTTAGTATTCTGTTTTTAATTTTATCACTTATCACAGAGAATTTGAGGGCAACTAAACCCCCTCTCACGCCCACCTTTTCCCCAAACACATCCAATCAAAATTTTTTAGATAGCCATTTTGTTCAACGTAGTTGAAAGTATTGGAAATTAGGTCTTTAAGGATAACAGGTCTTAAGGATGATTAGGTCTGGTCTACCCTCTGATTAGGTTTTAGGTCTTTTATCACTTAGACTAACTTTATCATTTTGACCGGGCCGGTCTTGGTCTGACCTTGCTACCCGCCTAAGTTTTCCCAACTACAAAAGAAACAACCGTTGTCTTTACTCTTCTGTTTCTTACATTCCAGTCCATTCTTTGTTCTTACTAATAACGTTACTGAGGTATGTGACGCTACTGTTGGGGAGGGGGTTTATTCCCACACCACTATTTGAAATCTCTAACACTACCAGAGTAATCTGGCGGTGTCATCAGGTGTATGAATCAAATCGATGCCACTACTGCCCTAAGTTACAGAATAGATATCGTAGCCGAGTGGTCCATTGTCTCTCGTGGACTATTCTGCTCTTATTCACTAACTGGCCCAATACGGCACGCTAAGGGCCACAGGTGACAAGTTTCAAAAATCCTCTTCCTTTCCATCAAGGAAGATATCTCGCTCAGTATAGGATTCCTTTCCTATACTCAACCAATCTACTCTCGGTCTGTCTAGACTTCACACCCTAGATTCTCTACCTAGGCTAATCAAAATGAAGTCAAAAGTAGAAAATGAAACAAAGCTTACTATTCATATCAAGAACTCCATAGAAAGAAGGAATCTTCTAGCTTAACCAGAGTGAATTCACCCCCCCCCCCCCCGTCCACTAGCATAATGGAACATCCCAAAAGGGATAATAATCTTATAGGTTTGACTCGACCTTAATTAGAGGTTAGGAGCGCGACTAAGAAGAATATTCTTGCTCTCACAAAATTTACATTTAGGATAAGTGGAGAATCAGGGTTGATGGGGTTGATGCAGCACGACAAAAAAAGGATTGGCTGAACTTGCCTTTTAATTTACAATGATGAAAAGAAATGAATATCTTAATTGAAACATGAATTGCCCCTTGGCGTAATTTGAAATTATCTATGGCCGAAAATGCAAGGGCCCAAGAAAACGATAGTGGTACCGGAAAATCAGGTAAAAATCTGAGTGAACCATGAATCAGTCCATCCTGGGATCCATCCCCCGGAATAATCGAATGAATAATGCTCAACAATGCCAACTGAAGATAACTTGAAGACGAAATTTAGATACGTAGATCAAGGAAATTTAAATTATTTTGCCAACTCGAAGACGAAATTTAGATACATAGATCAAGGAACAAGGTTTGCAAGAAATAACTGTCGGTTCCCATGAAGAATAAGAACAGCGAAAGGGGTTACTGGGTCAAAGGTTTGGGTGAAATATGAAGTGACTGGGAGAGAGTATCTCCCAAGGACTCAAGATTAGAAAGGCAAAATTGGTCCACCAATCGTCCGTTGAGTGAATTATCATCGTTCATGGCTCTCTGTCGGAGGGGCTCCTCCCCTCTCCAAAAAAAGTGGTCAAATCCATCCTTAGAGTTGATAAGACCAATCCTGGGTTCCATCCCAAGCTTTTCCAATCCAACCTGTAATTCAATACCTCCCAACTTTTCCATAACCCATTGTAATCCATCCAATTCTCCTCTTTAATCATCTCTGGTTATTCCCAATAGGTCCAGGACCTGTTTGTTGCCCTTAAGCTCGTTTTGTATTTCTCCTAAAATTTTATTCTCCACAATCGCAGACTGAATATGTAAATCACGTTTCATTTTTCTTTTCCACTTTTCTCAACTTTTTCACTCGCGCAAAATAAATCTTCACTAAATATGAATTGGACCCCAGTGTCCGTCTTATTTGACTGCATTTCCTTATTGTAATTCTGTTTTATGTTTTTTTTTTGGCCTCTTTTAGTTTTCTTTTCTTTTGTCGTAATATTAAATAACTCATTGCTAAATGGAAATTGGATTCTTAAATTATAGTCTTGTTTTGTATCTTTTTTCTCTTTTTTTTCTCTCTTTTAGTTTTCTCTCTGTTATAGTAATTTATCACTGACATATTAAGTTTAATGGTTCTAGGCGTTTACCCCCCCCCCCCTCCGCGGAAAATACCTGTTCGGACAATATCGTTTTTGTTTCAAAATGAGGAGAGTGGGCATCTAAAAATTGCAAGAGGGCTGGCTGCCCACCGATAGCTCTTCAACGCCCCTTGAAATTTCCAACTTAATACCCACAGCCGTTCCTTAGATATTGATGATACGTCCTTCTGACCATCAGCACGTAGACGGTGTGTTTTACTGAGCTCAGCATCCTTTCCAAAGCAGTGGAGGGTTGTATCATCGCCATAGGCATAGTTATTTGAGCTTTTGACTATTTTGAACAAAATGTATATTTCAAAGTTTTGATGAAATATTTTTGGAGGGATTGTAATTAAAAAGGCATGGGAGGAGCCTGGTGGTCTTCTAACCACTTTCAACATCTCTCCCCTAATATGTCCTGTAAGTTTCAACCCATTATCCTTAGCTGTTCTTAAAATATTTAACGTCCTCCTTTTTGATAAACTGGAAGCACATAGTGCTTTTTGATTTAGTATTGCATACCGCTCAACATTCTTCAAGATTTCACCTTAATGCCATTTCGGTTACACTCGGAATCAAATATTTCCACTTTTCCTAATGTTAAATCTTGCATGTAAACAATGGGCAAATTACATAAACTACAATCCTTGCCCCTGGATTATGGGGTCATGTTATTCCTGGAAGTATAGCTCTCAGACCTTGTAATTGGATTGAAATAAATGACAACTCCAAAATTTCGATCAATGTTGAACAGAAGATGCACCTAAAAAGAGCAATGAGGAGGAAGAGGTGGTTACCCTAAAATCTCTCTTCACCGTCTCCACAACATACCTTGAAATTTTCAAATTAATACCCCCAGTCGTTTTTAGATATTGCTGATATTCCCTCTTCACAACCAGCAAGCACATATAGTGTTTTGATTGTATTCGGTATCCCTTTCAACATTTCTTTAAAGTTTCACTTTAATGCCCTAAACCTTTTTTGAGACCCAGGATCGAACATACCCTATTTCCAATAAAAATCTTTATATGGTGACAATGGGTAAATTGCATAACTTATAGCCCTTGCCCGGAGACTGGGGGATGTGTATCAACCCCGGAGTTATTTGGCATAGTTACTTGACCTTTGAATTATTCTGAACAAAATGACTATCTTAAAGTTCCGATCTAATGCATTTGGAGAGAAAGAGCATAGAAGGGGGGAGGGGCTGGATCCTTTCCGGTCACTTTTGAGTCTTGAAAAGGTAAATAGAACTTTCAATTTAAAATCGAATGAGCCTCCTCCAAAGTTCATACGACCACATCTGCCATAAAAGCCTTATATTTTAACACTGATAAGCTTGCATAACCTACAGTCCTTGCCCTGGGGGCTCTGGGGAGTCTTGTCAACCCCAGAGACAAGGTTATTTGAACTTCGGGTCATTTTGAACAAAACAGCTGTCCCAAAATTTTGATCAGATGCATTAGGCGAAAAGAGGGCGTAGGGAAGCTAGTTGCCCTCCAATCACTTCTGACTCTTAAAAAGGGCACTAGAAGTTCCGATTTCCAATCAAATGAGCTCCCTCCGAAGTTTATTCGGTCACTCCCTCCATATGAAATGCCTCTGGGGAAAAAAATAATAATAAAATATTGAAGCCTTGTGGCCTTTAGTATAGGCAACGCTACAGCGTTGCCTGCGATTTAATTCAAAATTATCAATAGGTCTGTTTAACTAAAACCATAATATCGAGTATCATCTTTTGATTTATTTTCGGAAATTCACGAAACATATGTTTTATATATTTTCACATTGTTTAGTTCAAAAGTTTTTTCCATATTTTAATATTTTCTCTTCTTTTCAGTTACAAGGCACGTCTTTTGTTTCCAAATAGTGGCTTTATATTAGTATTAGTATTAGTATTATATTATATTATTATTAATATAATATTAGTATTATAAGTATTAGTATTATATTATATTAGTATTATATTAGAGAGACAAAGAACCTAGAGATTTAAGCTGCATAAAGTTAAATTAAAAACAAAACAAGATTTATCATTTGAAAGCCAAGTGTGACATTAAGGCTTAAACCGAACAGAAAATACTCCGTACGTAAGGGGGGGGGGCTGACACGCCGCATACTTTTTATTTTAAAGCTCGACTAGTACTTACCTGAATAGAAATTATTCTGTAAGAAGGGGACTGCCCTCTAACCTTGTGGTGGTGCGGTGAGATTGATCTCTGCCTGATGATACGAGAGCAGGAGTTCAGCCTCAGCTGCGTAAACCCGCTGGCAGGTTCGGAATTTGATTCCAATGATTCTGGATTGATTCTGAAATTTTGGGTTTTGTTTGGAATTAATTTAAAAAGCTTTTCCCACAAAACAAGTTTTTCAAAGAAAAGTAAAGAGCTGCATTACGCCAAAAATGAGTAGAAATAAATTCAAATAATCTTCTTAGCGTAAAACTACCACAAATCACCATCAATAAATAAATGAAACCCAAAACGAACAAAAATTACAATAAATAACCGAGTCAAACTCAAAACGAGCAATAACTTAGATGAGTAGGGCTGACAACCCCCATGCCTTCTCAAGACCCGAACATAATATGTATTTTACTGAAAAAAAACGACAAATGAACATGGATTGTCAGTTTAATATACATATACTGATATTTATTCCTTAAAGTTTTGGTTATTTCTTTTTTATTAAAGTGAAAACACTTAAAATGTATTTTGTATTTTGAATCATAATTTCCGGATCTTTCGACTACACTGAACAAAATGACTTTCTAAAAATTTTGATTGGATGTGCTTGGGGAAATGGTGGGCGTGGAGGGGGGAGAGAAAGGTTGCCCTCCGATAACTTTTGACTATTAAAAAGGGCAGTAGCCCTTTCCGTAAGCTTCATTATACGAAGTTTCTACGACAACTCCGTTTATACGAAGCACCCTGGTCTAAAAAAAAATACATCGTGCCAACATCGCTCGTTACTTAGGCAGCGCTGTTGCGCTGCCTGTGATCTGATTCCGGAATTTGGGATCTAGGGCTCTTCTTGATTACGTTCCTATTATAATTTTTAAAATGACATCAACTAACAGCCATCTGCTGGTGGAGAAAATGAATGCATAAAGGTGAACAGAAAAACCAAATAAACACCTTTCTTTTTAAACATTTTTCTCTACATTCACTAAAAATTCAAAACAGCTTCTTTATAAATTAATTGTTATTGATAATATATTATAATTTTTCAGATTTCATTACATCACGATCACTCAGGCTTTAAATATGCGAAAGTGTCTCCATAATTGTCCAAACAAGAGCAAGGAGATGGGCCACTGCCTCCCCCTGACCTCCCGCTCTTTGTGCCTGATTTTAGAAAATTTGTCCCCAGTTTTTTAAGTAACAACCGCTCAAACAAGGGCAATTGGAACGGGATAACAAGTTTTCCCATTTCAATTGCCCTTGTTTGCCCTCAAAAA
This sequence comes from Artemia sinica, assembly GCA_027921565.1. Taxonomy (NCBI): domain Eukaryota; kingdom Metazoa; phylum Arthropoda; class Branchiopoda; order Anostraca; family Artemiidae; genus Artemia; species Artemia sinica. The sequence goes on along the minus strand of CM051276.1, from coordinate 45,803,768 downwards.
TGAAAGAACTTATTGAAGGGCATTCCCCATGAGCAATAAAGTTTTCATTTCAGGTGTTTAAATGGCAGTCAGTGAATAAAAAAAATTGTAATTACCTATTAAAGGCGCTTGTTACAAAAATAAATGCTCTCAGTAAAGCATTATAAAACTTTAACCTTTTCAAAACCTTATAATGTTTGAAGCTTAACCAATCTTGATATTGAATGCATTTAAAAATTGGAGACCAAGTGCATTTTCAAGTAAAACAACCCTTATTTTCTTTTGAAGAATGAAATTGGCACAGAGTTTACTTGCGAAAATGTGGTAACCCAAAAACTTCTCCTTTTTTATTGGCTCAATATTTCTCACAAAAGAACCAATCAGATTTTAAAAGGCAGATTTATCTGTCTTTCCAGAAGTTACGTTTTTCTTTTGTCTGTCAAGATTAATCGCTTAATCGCAGTACAAGCTGATAAAGGTAAAGAATACAGCATTGGACTCTAAAGTCCCTACCGGCGGTGCTGATATCTGTTTCTTGGCCTTTCAGCCAGGAGGTGCAATGGGGGGGGGGGGGCTGGAGCCAACCATTCTGTGCTTTTGCACACTCTTCCTGTTTACCTTCCCCAGATTTCTCCAGGCACCCACTTAGAGCTGGGTTGACTCTGGCTGATCTTACAGAGTCACGCCACTTACCCCCGTCCCAAACTAAGTAATTGGATGTACTAGGATTCGAACCCTCGCCCTCTCGGATAAAGAATCCTAAATCCAGCAAATTCATCCACTCGGCTAGGACGTACAAACTGATCCAAATCTTAATGGATTCGGTTTTCAAAAGATGAGGCTATTTTTCTCTATATTTTTTCTCTCAAGAAATTGACTGACTTATTTTCAAACCCTCGCCCTCTCGGATAAAGAATCCTAAATCCAGCACATCAATCCACTCGGCTAGGACCACAGTTCATATAATTATCCAGTATGATCATTCCCTATCTTACCCATTATAAAAACCCGGACCGGGGTGCGAGTGCTCCAGAGAACGTAGAAACATAAGCGGCGTCAGATCTTTTCACGGGTAGACAAGTCAGACGCTAAACAATCGGAAACAAGTGGAAACCCGCTATTAATAACTGCACGAAGAAGTGGGAGGAGCTTTTCGTTCGCACCGAGAACGAAGACCAGAAATGATCTGCGATAAGCTTACTGGATAATTATATGAACTGTGGCTAGGACGTACAAACTGATCCAAATCACTAATGAATTCGGTTTTCAAAAGATGAGGCTATTTTTCTCTATATTTTTTCTCTCAAGAAATTGACTGACTTATAATAAAAATGTCATGAAAATAAACCAATGGAATTAAAGTATTCTTCATGAGACAGGAGTACATGATAATGATCTCTCCTTTTCTCTTCGAAGAAGTTTTTTAAAGTGTGTTGCAAAATATATGTTTCTACTTCTAAGTCCGAAAATTCGAATAATAGCTTCTACATTTGTAAATTTGATTGTTTATCCTCAACGCTTAAGAAAAAAAAAATTATTTTTTTAGAGAAGCAAAATAGATCGTTTTATTGGACACTTGTCTGCTATCTATCAACGCGTAGTGAAACCTCCCCGGAAGTGTGGTTTCCTAGTCATGCAAACCATTCATGCTGTGTTCAAGACACATCTATATGAATGAATGAACAATAAAAACAACAACTTATATTCATGTACCAAAACTGTCTTGTTGAAATCGTAGCAATAGAGTTTTTATTTCTTTCATGGAGGTCAACCCTTGGGAAAAAAGTTTTTGGTACTTGTATGATGTACCTCCGACCACTCAAGTTGTTCATCCATTGACGCACTATAAACCGGTTTCTTTCGCTAGTTTCTCAGCTTAGCGTGAGACAAGATAAAGATAAGTAACACAATAGATGTTAAATATAGAATTTGGGCTACATATTCGCACATTAGGGGGGGGGGGGGTAGAGGTAAAGTATTTGGACAGTGTGAAGTCAGAGAATAATTCTTACTTCATAATATGCAGAATAATTGTAGCTAACAGATTTTGCATGCAGACCCGCTGTACTTTTACCCCCTCCCCCCTAATGTGCAAATATATAGCCCAAATTTATTTCTAAAGTATTATATTTTTATCATACTTAGGTATACTTCATTAGGATTAACCTAACTTCACTTCTCTAGTGGTCGCGGGTAAATCATACAACTACCTACCATATTTTGTTCTAAACATTTCAGGGCTGCACCACAAGCATCTTGGAAGGGATGACAGCGTGGCTCCATATCGATCCCCTGGCTCCCACCCTTACGCCCATGAGTTTTACCCTTCTATAAGAATGTCCAAATTCCCTCTTCCGACCATTAAAACTCAATTCACCATTAAATGGTCAATTGTCAATGGTCAATTCGACCATTAAAACTCAATTCTATAAGAATGTCCAAAGTCCGTCTTCCGACCATTAAAACTCAATTCACCATTAAATGGTCAATTGTCCATGGTCAATGGTCAATTCGACCATTAAAACTCAATTCTATAAGAATGTCCAAAGTCCCTCTTCCGACCATTAAAACTCAATTCACCATTAAATGGTCAATTGTCAATGGTCAATGGTCAATTCGACCATTAAAACTCAATTCTATAAGAATGTCCAAAGTCCCTCTTCCGACCATTAAAACTCAATTCACCATTAAATGGTCAATTGTCAATGGTCAATGGTCAATTCGACCATTAAAACTCAATTCTAGAAGAATGTCCAAAGTCCCTCTTCCGACCATTAAAACTCAATTCACCATTAAATGGTCAATTGTCAATTGTCAATGGTCAATTCGACCATTAAAACTCAATTCTATAAGAATGTCCAAAGTCCCTCTTCCGACCATTAAAACTCAATTCACCATTAAATGGTCAATTGTCAATGGTCAATGGTCAATTCGACCATTAAAACTCAATTCTATAAGAATGTCCAAAGTCCCTCTTCCGACCATTAAAACTCAATTCACCATTAAATGGTCAATTGTCAATTGTCAATGGTCAATTCGACCATTAAAACTCAATTCTATAAGAATGTCCAAAGTCCCTCTTCCGACCATTAAAACTCAATTCACCATTAAATGGTCAATGGTCAATGGTCAATTCGACCATTAAAACTCAATTCTATAAGAATGTCCAAAGTCCCTCTTCCGACCATTAAAACTCAATTCACCATTAAATGGTCAATTGTCAATGGTGAATGGTCAATTCGACCATTAAAACTCAATTCTATAAGAATGTCCAAAGTCCCTCTTCCGACCATTAAAACTCAATTCACCATTAAATGGTCAATTGTCAATGGTCAATGGTCAATTTGACCATTAAAACTCAATTCTATAAGAATGTCCAAAGTCCCTCTTCCGACCATTAAAACTCAATTCACCATTAAATGGTCAATTGTCAATTGTCAATGGTCAATTCGACCATTAAAACTCAATTCTATAAGAATGTCCAAAGTCCTTCTTCCGACCATTAAAACTCAATTCACCATTAAATGGTCAATTGTCAATGGTCAATGGTCAATTTGACCATTAAAACTCAATTCTATAAGAATGTCCAAAGTCCCTCTTCCGACCATTAAAACTCAATTCACCATTAAATGGTCAATTGTCAATGGTCAATGGTCAATTCGACCATTAAAACTCAATTCTATAAGAATGTCCAAAGTCCCTCTTCCGACCATTAAAACTCAATTCACCATTAAATGGTCAATTGTCAATGGTCAATGGTCAATTCGACCATTAAAACTCAATTCTATAAGAATGTCCAAAGTCCCTCTTCCGACCATTAAAACTCAATTCACCATTAAATGGTCAATTGTCAATTGTCAATGGTCAATTCGACCATTAAAACTCAATTCTGTAAGAATGTCCAAAGTCCCTCTTCCGACCATTAAAACTTAATTCACCATTAAATGGTCAATTGTCGATGGTCAATGGTCAATTCGACCATTAAAACTCAATTCTATAAGAATGTCCAAAGTCCCTCTTCCGACCATTAAAACTCAATTCACCATTAAATGGTCAATTGTCAATTGTCAATGGTCAATTCGACCATTAAAACTCAATTCTATAAGAATGTCCAAAGTCCCTCTTCCGACCATTAAAACTCAATTGTCGATGGTCAATGGTCAATTCGACCATTAAAACTCAATTCTATAAGAATGTCCAAAGTCCCTCTTCCGACCATTAAAACTCAATTCACCATTAAATGGTCAATTGTCAAAGAGCAACGTTAAAGCTTAAAATGAACAGAAATTATTCGGTATATGAAAGGGGCTGCAACGTTAAAGCTTAAAATGAACGGAAATTATTCGGTATATGAAAGGGGCTGCACCCTCCTCAGCACCCCGCTCTTTACGCTAAAATTTTTGAGTACTTCTGAAAGAGCTTCTGATTCTAATTAAACCGCTTGTGTTTCCGGAGTTGGTACAAAATCCCAAACTTTAGTGTAAAGAGTGGGTTATTGAGGAAAGGGCAGCCCCAATGATAAATTCTCCTTGTAGAAAATCTCCTCCCTGCAGAAAATCCTCCCCCCCCGGAAAATGCCTGTATACTTCCCAATAACAATAGTGTATGTAAACAATTTTCGAATTTCGTAACTTGCAGTCCTTTCTCTGGTGGCTGTTGGGGGTCATGTCATCGCTAGAGGCATAGTTATTGGACCTTTCAACTATGCTGAACAAAAGGACTATCTCGGAATTTGATCGGACGACTTTGAGATCAAGTTGAGATGATAGTTATCTAAAATAATGGCTATCACAAGCCCAATTGGACCGAATTTGCATTTTGGAGTAAAAACCAAAAAAAAAAAACAAAAAAAAATACACACACACGAAAAAAAGAATAACACCAAATATCATAGGCAGCGCGCTAGCGCTGCCTAAGTAAAGAACGGTGTTGGCACAATGTGTTTTTTTTTTCTCCATACCCGGGCACTTCGTATCGGAGGAGTTTTCGTAGAAACTTAGAAAAGGGCTCATTCGATTGGAAATTGGAGTGGCTAGTACCCTTTTTAATAGTCTAAAGTGATTGGATGGCAACTAGCCCCCCCCCCCCGAACATCATTTCCCCAAACACATCCAATCAAAACTTTGAGATAGCCATTTTGTTCAGCGTAGTTGATTTCCAAATAGAAAATATGTTTTTGAGGAGGACACTACCCAAAACCCTCGGGGCAAGGGTTTTAAGTTATGCCCTGGGGGCATATAAGGTTTTTATAGAAGGCGTTGTCGTAGAAACTGCAAAAAACGCTCATTCGATTGGAAATTCAAAGGGCTAGTGCCCTTTTTAATAGTCGACAGTGATTGGAGGGCAACTACCCCCCCCCCCCCCCACGCTCGTAATTCCCCCAGACACATCCAATCAAAATTTTGAGATAGCCATTTTGTTCAGCGTAGTTGATTTCCAGATAGAAAATATCTTTTTGAGGAGGACACTCCCCACAACCCTCGGGGTAAGGGTTTTTAAGTTATGCCCTGGGGCATATAAGGTTTTTATAGAGGGCGTTGTCGTAGAAACTTCAAGAAAGGCTCATTCGATTGGAAATTCAAAGGGCTAGTGCCCTTTTAATAGTCGAAAGTGAATGGAGGGCAACTAGCCCCCCCTGCCACGCCCATCATTCCCCCAAACACATCCAATCAAAATTTTGAGATAGCCATTTTGTTCAGCGTAGTTGATTTTCAGATAGAAAATATGTTTTTGAGGAGGACACTCCCCCACAACCCTCGGGACGAGGGTTGTAAGTTATGCCCTGGGGGGAATATAAGGTTTTTATAGAAGGCGTTGTCGTAGAAACTTCAAAAAAGGCTCATTCGACTGGAAATTCAAAGGGCTAGTGCCCTTTTTAATAGTTGGAATTGATTGGACGATGACTAGCCCCCCTCTCACGCCCACCTTTTCCCCAAACACATCCAATCAAAATTTTGAGATAGCCATTTTGTTCAACGTAGTTTTAAGTTCTGGAAATTAGGTCTTTGAGGATGACAACCCCCTCACAGCCCTCAGGACAAGGGTTGTAAGTTATGCCCTGGGGACATATAAAGTTTTTATAGAACGCGTTGTCGTAGAAACTTCAAAAGGGCTCATTCAATTGGAAATTGGAAATTATACCTTTGAGCAGGACACTCCCTCCACAGTCTTCAGAGCAAAGATTATAAGTTATGCCCTGGGGGCATATAAGTTATATAAATCTTTGTCGTAGAAACTTGAAAAAGGGCTCATTCGATTGGAAATTCAAAGGTCTAGTGCCCTTTTTAATAGTCGAAAGTGATTTGAGGGCAACTAGCCCCCCTCTCTCGCCCACCTTTTCCCCAAACTCATCCAATCAAAATTTTTAGATAGCCATTTTGTTCGGTGTTGTGGATTCCCAGATAGGAATTATGTTTTTGAGGAGGACACTCCCGACAAGCCCTCAGGGCAAGGGTTGTAAGTTATACCCTTGGGGCATATAAGGTTTTTACTGAACGCGTCGTCGTAGAAACTTCAAAAAGGGCTCATTCGATTGGAAATTGAAATTGCTAATGACCTTTTTAATAGTCGAAAATGATTGGAAGGCAACTAACACCCTTTCCACGCCCACCATTTTCCCAAACATATCCAATCGAAATTTGTTGATAGCCATTTTGTTCCACGAAGTGTAAAGTTCAGGAAATTATACCTTTGAGCAGGACACTCCCCCCGCAGTCTTCAGGGCAAGGGTTATAAGTTATACCCTGGGGCATATAAGGTTTGTATTGAAATGTTTGTCGTAGCAACTTGAAAAAGGGCTCATTCGATTGGAAATTCAAAGGGCTAGTGCCCTTTTTAATAGTCGAAAGTGATTTGGGGGCAACTAACCCCCCTCTCACGCCCACCATTTCCCCAAACACATCCAATCAAAATTTTGTGATATGCATTTTATCCAACGCAGTTGAAAGTTTTGGAAATTAGGTTGTTAAGGAGGACAACCCATCCCCCCACAACCCTCAGGGCAAGGTTTTAAGTTATGCCCTGGAGCATGTAAGGTTTTTTTTTAAAGCGATGTTGTAAAAACAACCAAAGGGGCTCATTCAATTGAAAATTGAAAGGGCTTGTGCCTTTTTAATAGTCGAAAGTGATTGAAGGGCAGCTAACCCCCCTCTCACGCGCACCATTTCCCAAACACATCCAATCAAAATTTTGAGATATCCATTTTGTTCAACGTAGTCGAAAGTTCTGGAAATAGGTCTTTTAGGATGATAACCCCATCAGAGCTTTATGGGTAAGGGTTGTAAGTTATGCCCTGGGGGCATATAAGGTTTATATAGAAAGGTGTTGTGGAAATTTCAAATGGGGCTCATGTGATTGGAAATTGAAATTGCCCTTTTTAATAGTCGAAAGTGATTGCAGAGTAATTAACCCCCCTCTCACGCCCTCTATTTCCCCAAACACATTCAATCAAAGTTTAGGGATAGCCATTTTGTTCAACGTAGTTGAAAGTTCTGGAAATTATGTATTTAAGGATGACAAACCCCCTAGATTCCCCAGGGCAAAGGTTGTAAGTTATGCCCTGGGGGCATATAAGGTTTTTAATGATAGAGTTGTCGTAAAAACTTCAAAAGGGGCTCATTCAATTGAAAATTGAGAGGGCTAGTGCCCTTTTTAATAGTTGAAAGTGATTGGACGGTAACTAACCCCTCTCTCACGCCCATCCTTCCCCCAAACACATCAAATCAAAATTTTCAGATAGCCATTTTGTTCAACGTAGTAGAAAGTTCTGTAAATTAGGTCTGTGAGGATGACAACCCCCCCCCTCAGCCCTCAGGGCGAGGGTTGTAAGTTATCCCCTGGGGGAATATAAGGTTTTTATTGAAAGTGTTGTCGTAGAAACTTCAAAAGGGCTCATTTGATTGGAAATTGAAAGGGCTAGTGCCTTTTTTAATAGTTGAAAGTGATTTGAGAAAGACTAACACCCCTCTCACGCCCACCATTTTCCCAGACACATCCAATCAAAATTTTGAGATAGCCATTTAGTGTAACGTAGTTGAAAGTTCTGGAAATTAATTCTTAGAGGATGACAGCCACCCTCACAGCCCATAGGCTAAGAGTTGTAATTTATGCCCTGGGAGCATATAAGGTGTTTATAGGAAGTGTTGTCGTAGAAACTCAAAAAGGGCTCATTCGATTGGAAATTGATAGGCCTAGTGCTCTTTTTAATAGTCGAAAGTAATTGGAAGGCTTGACATTTTTATAGTATAGATCGATGTGGGTATAATGTATTATTTTGTTGTTGTAGTTGTTGTTTAGACCAGGGCACTTTGTATCGAAGGTGTTGTCGTAGAAACTTCAAAAAGGGCTCATTCGATTGAAAATAGAAAGGGCTGAAGCTCTTTTTAACAGTCGAAAGTGGTTGGAGGGAAACTAATCCCCCTCCCACGCCTACCCTCCCATTTGACTTTATGTTTAAAAACTAAATGTTGCCATAAGATTAAATCAAAATGCCCTGTGTTACTGCTAATTCCCAATAAGGCATCTCAGCAGTATCCCAAGAACGACTGAGGGCATTATGTTCAAACTTTTGGGACTGCTTCTGCTCTTAAAACTTAACCAAATCAAAATAGTGTAAGTGTATCCAAGCTATCAAAGAAAGTAAACAGATTTTTTTGCGAATGGTATCAAGTTTTCCATTTCAGGTCAACTAGAGGAGGTATGAAACTAAATTAAACACTACTATTTGTGTCCAGACTTTTAAGAGAGTGTATGTTGTTAAAAATTGCTGAAAATTTTTCTCCAGCATACAAATAGCAGGCCAAACTATAAATTCTTAAAAAAAACGAAAAGATTTAAAGTATTATTTTCTTTTTCTCTGAAAAGACTATGTCAATATAAAACGAACAGAAATTAATTAAAAAACTTTTTCCACAAAATATGTTTTTCAAAGAAAAGTAAAGAACTCCATTAAACAAAAAATGAGCAAAAATGAAATCAGATAATCTACCAAGCGTGAAACTACCACAAATCAGCATCGATAAATAAATGAAACCCAAAAAGAAAAGAAATTACAATAAATAACCGTGTAAAATTCAAAACGAGCAGAAATTAACATGAGTTGGGCTCAAAATCCCTATGTCTTCCCAAGGCCAGAACATATTTTGCACTTTACTGAAAAAAAAACACAAATGAATGTGCATTGTCACACTGATATATACCGATATTCTGATATTTATGTATACTGGTATTTAGTAATCAAAATCTTAATATTATTTGATTTATTAAAGTTATAAAAGTAAAAACATTTATATTTTTTTCAGTAAAGTGCAAATTATGTTCTGGCTTTGGGAAGGCATAGAGGTTTTTGCGCCCAACTTATGTTAGTATCTGCTCGTTTTGAGTTTGACTCGGTTATTTATTGTAATTTCTGTTTGTTTTGGGTTTCATTTATTTATCGATGCTGATTTGTGGTAGTTTTACGCTTGGTAGATTATTTGGTTTTATTTTTGCTCATTTTTTGTTTAATGGAGTTCTTTACTTTTCTTTGAAAAACTTATTTTATGGAAAAAGTTTTTTTAATCTTAGATTTACCCATCTTAGATTTACTCGCATGTTTTAGTGAGACATTTTTGTCACATGTTTTTAGCCTTTTAGTGGTTTTTCATCCAGGTTTCTTTTTTTTCAGTTTTAGCGCCCATTACAACTAAACAATGTACAATTGCATTAGAAGGTTTTTTCTTTTTACTTAAAAATTGAATTCCTGATTATTCTTAATTTTGTAGAATATATATTAAGTAACTTTTCAGTTAGCCAGCCTGAAGAATCCAATTACGTTTCCATTGTCCTTGCCTCTTAAAAAAAAAAAAAAAAAAAAAAAAAAAAAAAAAAAAAAAAAAAAAATCTAGATCACTATAGCTATATGACGAGTTGAAACTTAGTTCATGAATCAAACAGTTTCGTCATAACGAACAGTAAGTAAGGAGCGACCCGGCTCAATAGTAACAGAAACTCTAGAAAACGGAATTTCAATACGAATAGATACATCAAAAGAATCGGATTTTTATGCTGATTTTAAATATAAGTTTTATCAAGTTTAGTCTTACCCATCAAAAGTTACGAGCCTGGGAAAATTTGCCTTATTTTCCAAAAAAGGAGAAATACCCCCTAAACTTCACAGAATCTTAATGAAAATCACACCATCAGATTCAGCGTATCAGAGAACCCTGCTGTAGAGGTTTCAAGCTCCTATGTGCAAAAATGTGGAATTTCGTATTTTTTGCCTGAAGAAAGATCACAGATGCGTATTTATTTGCTTTTTTTTTCTTTTTCCCGGGGTGATTGTATCGAATCAATGGTCCTAGAATGACGCGAGAGGGCTTATTCGAACGGGAATTAAAAGTTCTAGCGACTTTTTTAAGTGAACGAAAAAATTGGAGGCTAACTAGGCCCCCTCCCACGCTTATTTTTTTCCCAAAGTCACCGAATCAAAATTTTGAGACAGCCATTTTGTTCAGCATAGTCGAATAACTATGTCTTTGAGGACGACTTAATACCCCACATTCCCCGGGGGAAGGGCTGCGTGGGAGGATCCTTCCAAGGAGGAATTTTTCATGGGGGAAGAGAATTACCATGAAGGGGGTGCTTGATTTTGCAGCATTATTAAAAAAAAACAATCTGAAATTAAATGTAAAAAAAACATGTTTTTTCAACTGAAAATAAGGAGCAACATTAAGACTTAAAACAAACAGAAATTATTACGTATATGAAAAGGTTCGTCCCCTCCTCAATACCTCGCTCTTTACGCTAGATTATTTTTAGTAATTTCAAAAGAGCTATTAATTCTTATTAAATGCCTTTTTGATTCAGGGGTCTTAAAGAATTGGAACAAAATTCAAACTTTAGCGTAAAGGGCGAGGTATTGACGAGGGGGCAAACCCCTCATATTGCGTATATGAGGGAGATCGCTCCCTCGTCAAAACCTCACTCTTTACGCTAAAGTTCGAATTTTGTTAAATAATGGCTGATATAAGCAATAATTTGTTTGTGTTATTTTTCGGCCAATCTTAGCATTTAATTTTATCTCAAGCAGCTTAATACGCGGTAATAAAGTTAATACGAACAGAAATATTTCGTATTTGAGGGGGATTGTCTCTCCTCAATAGCTCACTCTTACGCTAAAGTTATTTTTTAACGTTTAAAAGAGATTATTATTCTAATTAAACAGCCTTTGTGATTCGGGAGTCATTCTAAAATTACTGGAACAAAAATCAAACTTAGGTTATTATAAGGCTATTATTAGTTAAAAAAAAGTAAAATTAATATACAAATTTCGTTTTAATTATTCATGTACGGTGAGCCAAATTCAAAACTTGCATTAATTCAAAACCGTTCAGAAATTAAATAAAAAAGACAAGTATTTTTAACTGAAAGCAAGGAGCGACATTAAAAGTTAAAACGAATAGGAATTATTCCGTATATGAAAGGGGCTGTCCCCTCTTCGGCGTACCGATCTTTACGCTAAAGTTTGACTCTTTCTCACAGCTCTACTTTTTAAAACAGTAAAAAACTTTAGCGCAAAGAGCATGGCGTTGAGGAGGGGACAGCTCGCTCTTTACGCTAAAGTTTTGTTTAGTACTTTCATAAGAGTTATTTATCCTAATTAAACCTTTTGTGATTCAGGGGTCATTCTTAAAGAGTTGGAACAAAATTTGAACTTTAGCGTAAAGAGCGAGGTATTGACGAGGGGGCGAAAACCCTCATACACGTAATAAAAATATACGAATATAGAAGTTCGCTACGTAAGTTAATTCGTAAGTTACATATATCTATTACTAATAAATACGTTCGTAAATAAAATTAAAAGTTCTAGTGCGCTTTTTAAGTAACCAAAAAAATCGGAGGACAGATAGGCCCCTCCCCCGCCCCCTTTTCTCAAAACCGTCCGATCAAAATTTTGAGATAGCCATTTAGGTTATTATAAGGTAATTATTAGTTAAAAGAAAGTAAAATTAATATGCAAATTTCGTTTTAATTATTCATGTATTATTCAGCCAAAACCAAAACCCTTATTAATTCAAAAACGTTCAGAGATTAAATTAAAAAACAAGTTTTTTTAACTGAAAGTAAGGAGCAACATTAAAACTTAAAACGAACAGAAATCATTCCGTATATGAAAGGGGCTGTCCCCTCCTCAACGCCCCGCCCTTTACACTAAAGTTTGACTTTTTCTCACAACTCTACTTTTTAAAACAATAAAAACTTTAGCGTAAAGAGCGGGGCGTTGAGGAGGGGACAGCCCCTTTCATATACGGAATAATTTCTGTTCGTTTTGAACTTTAATGTCGCTCCTTACTTTCAGTTAAAGGAACTCTTTTTTTTTATTTAATGTACAGACAAATGCAGAGTTCCAGCCTTGTCGCATTAACGGTAGTTTGATAATGCTGATAAGGGACTTTTTCGTTCTGAATATTTCTTTTTCATTATCATTTTCATTTTTCTTTCTCATTTTGTCCTCTTAGATTTTTCATTCTTTTCAATTTTATTTATATTTCTTTCACTTTTATCCTTTATTTAGCCGTCTATATTTATTTTAGTTAGTTTAAAATTTATGTCCATGAAAATTTATACCAGACACCAGCCCATCATCCATTTCATCAGGCTCATACTGGCCCTCCCCCCGAAAAAGGATAACCCTTATAAACATAACACTTTCTTTAAGGACTTTGTAAAGACTATAATTTAGCCCTCCCCTTGGAAAGAGTTGCGCCCTTTCAAAAATACAATCATGAGGACGCCGTTGCAGTAACAGGGGACCAATTGGGGAGGGGCAGGAGGACCTGTGCCCCTTCTTGATTTTTAAAAGACTGTTTTTTGGGTGTGTATCATTGAAAAATTTGGAAAAACGACAAATATGCTCCCCTAGATATAGCAAAATAAATACCTCCCCCCACTAATTTTTTGTGAATCTACACCACTTCGCCGTTGATTTGATACTTGATATTATGAGCAACATCCTTCTTGAAGAAAAAACGGTACTGGTGCGTTATATGGTCACTTTCATATATTTTACAAGAAAACCAGCCACGAATAACCCGCCAGACAGGTTAATTGCAAGACCGCTATAGAAAAATGCAATGCAAAGCGTGGTTTTCATTGTGTTTACGATATTTAAACTGTTTTTTTGGGGGGTTTAGGGGGGGAGGTACCTAGGTTAGGTTACGTATTTAATACATGCTATGCTTCACCCCCAACCCCCTCGGGCCCTAATGTGCAAATATATAGACCAAATTTGTTTATAAATTATTATATGTTCATCCTATTTATTTTATCATTGCATTTTTAGAATGTCCGACTTTTTAACTTGACTTTGAACTACTTTGACTTTAGACTGACCAACTGACTTTTTAGAAGTGGTCATATGCCCAGTCAAAAACTATGTTCACTTATAAAGATTTTTCGTGGTTTCTTAAATTCTGTTTCTGTCAGTTTAACCAACTGAAACTACGTCATTCATTTCTATTTATAGCTCGTTGCCTTTTGAACTACAAAAGTTTATTACTCTTAGAATAAAAAGCAAAAAAAAAACCAGTAAGGCAAGATCTACAACTGCAGTGACACGCAATATTGAAAGGGGCGTTTCCGATATCACTCTCTACCAATGGAAAGTCCCCTTTCGATAATGACGTTCTGGTGATGTTTTATAAAACAGGTCTGTTACGATAGAAACCAGTTTAGTTGATATTAGGAATCACTCCTCTTTTCGGAACATGATTTGACTCGATTGAAAGGGTGAAGACAGAATGGAGCAATGCTTTGCCGCTTTTGATAGAGATGGGTAAGTCGTAGGCTACTTCCTATATACGCACCATTTCTAGTACGGATCACCGGGTTGTTTTTATCGGAGTTTCTGGAATCCCCCCCCCCTGTTTCTAAGTATGTTCGAAATGGAAAAATTCTTAGGGTAGAGTTTTTCAGCTTTCTAAGATTTCATGTAAGCCAAAGGGGGTAGAAGCCTAGAATTATGGCTATTGAGAAGGAAATATGCTAAGAAAAGAATTCATACTTCATAATATGCAGAAAAATTATATTTATACAATTATATAAATATTATGTGTTGATAAATATATATTATTATATGTTTCCCATTTGCTTTCCGTTTCTATATTTCGTTAGCGTTGATTCAATTTACGAGTAGACGGGTTGAAGCAAAAACATGGGAAATATATAATTTGGGCTATATTATTGCACCTTAGGGGAGGGGGTGTAAAGTGTGGCGGAATCGCAGTCAAAATGTGATAACTACAATTATTCTACGTATTATGAAATGAAGAACTGTTTTCTTAGCATGTTTCCTTTTCAACAGCCCCAACTCTAGGCGTATACCCAAAGGAGTGTGTCAGAAAACAACCTTACTAGGGGGAGATAAAGAATTAATCTTCAGGTGGGGTGGCACCAGGAAATTTTGGCTCTTCCATCAGTATTTCCTACCCCGCCACTTATGGCATCAGTGCAACTTTCGACCATCTGGGCTTGAGGCACGTGCCCCAACACCACCTCTGGATTCGTTCCTCAGCCTGACCAAATCACTTTTTACTTCTTTTTCGGTTTCTTAGCATCTAATCATTTGAGTAACTTATGCCATTTATCACCAAATAGTTTTTTTAGCAGCTCATTTCTTAATAATAATAATTATATTTGGCGGGATACCACCAGATGGCTAATTTGACAGTGTATATATTTACAAATCTTTGAATTAGCCAACCAACCAACCAGTATTTTAAGCCTAGGAGTCCAGCTGGACATAGGGAAACAAATTAAGAAAACAATTCTTACTCCATAATATGCAGAATAATCCTAGTTAACACATTTTGCAGGGAGAGAGCCTTTATCTTTCACTTCTTTCCTTGTTTTTTCCAGTTTTTTTAAAACTGGATAAACCCTATCTAAATATAACATCCATTTGCATCACAAATGAACTTTATCCCATATTAGCCATATGGTGGATGTCCTTCAGTGCTTTTTTCAAATATAATAATCACTACCTGACAATTGTCACCCAAACCCTCCCCCCCCCTATCTAATGCTTGGATATAGGCCTAAGCTCAAAGGCGCATCCAGGACTCTTGTAGGACATACACCATATGGCTAATATGGGGTAAAGTTCATTTGTGATGCAATCATTTGTGATGCAAGTGTATTTCAATTATTTTTGCTCTGTCATTACTCTTCCTATGCCAGATATGGACATTATTTTAATATGTTTTAATTTCTGTTCAAGAGAGCCCTCTCCAAATCTTCTAGGACTATTGGTATGGTGCGATCACCCTTGGTGAGAACAAAAATAAAAAAAAAAAAAAAAAAAAAAAACATGAATCCGTGATCTTTCTTCTGACAAAAAAAAAAAACACAAAATTCCACATTTTTGAAGATGGTAGCTTGAAAATGCAAGAGTATGGTTTTCTGATAAGCTGAATCTGACAGTACAATAGTTAATAAGGTTCCTTCACTTTTGGGGGAGGTTTCACCTATTTTTGAAAATCAGGCAAATATTCTCAGGCTCGTAACGTTTTGATGGGTAAAATTCAACTGAACGAATTTTATATACCTGGAATCAGCATAAAAAGTCAATTCTTTTGATGCATCTATATTATTATAAAAATTCTGTTTTTTAGAGTTTTGGTTGCTATTGGGCCGAGTTGCTCCTTACTTACAGTTCGTTACCACGAACTGTTTGATTGTCAATATAGCATCTATTATATTTGTAAGAAGAATGTTGAATGTGAAATGGAATGATTAAGTTTCATTTTTGATATCTAATTAACTTTTAGTAAAATGAATTAAATTTTAGTAAATGAACTTTTAGTAAAATCCTATATTATAGGCTTTTTGCTGTCTTGGTAAGTATTTAAGTTCTGTGAATGAGTCTTTGAGGCACATACCTTGAGCATAAATTGTGTCCTGGGAAAGTTTTGAAATTTTTACCTCAACCCTTTCCCCTGTAAAAGAAACTGACCTTTGGTTACCTTAGCAAATTGTTTTATTGTAAATTGGACCTTTTAGAAATAATTCTTCTTCACGTTTGAAGCCAAAGAGAGTTATCGGCATCCTTTTTTTCTAATCTTTAAATCCTGATTTATGGGGTTTTAGAGATTTTGTGAAAACGTATGTAAGACTTGAAAGACAATCCAAATATGGCCAAATGCTCTTCAAAGCCGAAAGTCAAAGAAAAGCAGACTCAAATCAAAGTTAAAAAGCAATTTTGTTTGTCAAAGCTGAGACACCTGTCTTCTGTGTAATCTTCTAAGCCATATAAATGGGCAATGAGCAGAGATGTTAACCTGAATATACCTTCTATAAACATAATTTGGGCAGTTGACCCATTCCTAAGAGTTTCATTCACCTAGTTTGGCAACTTTCCAAGATAGCAAGATAACTTTTCAAATGGCGTGACTCTACAAGCTCAGCCAGAGTCGACCAAGCTCTAAGTTGTTACCTGGAGAAATCTGGGGAATGTAAACAGGGACGGTTTGCAAAATCACAGGAGGGCTGGCTCCCGATCCTCCATTGCACTTCCTGGCTGATGGGCCACGAAATGAAGATCAGCACCGCCGGAAGGGACTATAAGGCTCAGTGCCGTATTCTTTAACTTTTTACCATCATCTAGAATTTTACACTGTAAAAAAAAAAATTGTTTGAGATTCAATAAAATTCTGTGTAATGTTTATCAACAAAAATTGGAATCTCAACAGCTGAAAATCGTTGCAAGTGAATATTTAAGGCATTACTGGAATTTCCTAATCGTTATTGAATTTCTAACTTGTTGAGAAAAAAATATTGTTTTTACAAACCTGCATTGAAATTTCAATTTGTTGAACATCAAAAATGCTGAATTTCCAGATCCTTATTGGATCCCCAATTATTTGAATAGTGATAAGTTGGATTTCAGTAAGGCTACTGAATTACCTTTAAAATCAACAAATTTGGTGATGAATCACTAACCGTGGCAACCTTGTTTAACATGCAGTGAATATAAGCTATATGTTATATGCATGGCAATCAAAACACGAAATGGTATAACCCTCCCACGACCACTCGGGTTACATCTTTCTCATTTCACCTGGCTCCAATAGCGTTTCCGCTCATCACCTTGGTTTGTGGAAGCGTCGGCTCCCCAGAGAAACCTAAGCAATCGTGCTGTGGAAATGATCTTGTGAACTGTGAACTCTGATCTTAAATTTACATAGTTACTGTCTTGTGTTTATTTAGGAATGATGGAATAAGATTGTTTCTCTTTTATTAATACAATAACTATTTCATTCGCAATACGATATTAAAAAATTAAGATAGTGTTCTTCCATTATTCGAAATATTAATTACAAGCTAAAAATTGTTGCGCGTTTTGTAGACAAGTAAATTCAGCTTATTTCAAAGTAAAAATATATTTAGCTTCCACTTTTTCTGTTGTACTTCCGATATTTGATTTGAATTTCTATTGAACATATGCAATTATACAGTTTTGGTAGTAGGCTAGCTGGCGTCAAAATAAAAAAGAAAAGAAATAAAAAATAAAAGTAAAAAAGAAGCGCCAGTGAAAAATCAGCAGAAAGTAAGCTAAAACATATGGGGCAAAACACCTTAAGATGGTGTAGCTTTCTTTTGAAGGTGTGGTTGTCTTGTGGAATTAACAGATTGTAAACGTTTGGATATTTATGCGTGAAAATTGTTGTCAAATTTAGCTAGAAAGTTTTTCTTATTTATTTTCATGGTTGAATGTGGCAACACTGACGGAAATGTCGGGCTGCACTAAAAACTTCATAATTTTTAAACAACCAAAATTAAAATCTTAGAATATTGTGTTTTCAGGTGTGAATAGACTTAAGATGGGTCCCGGAGGCAAAAAATGCTTTCATTTTGACATCCTTGGTAGGCCTGCTTTAATATAAAATTTAAATTTATTTTTGATTTTTTTTCGAATTCTTTCGAATTCGAATTTCGAACTTTTTTTCTAATCTGAGAATCCTGCAGCTGAGGTTTCAATCCTGTATTTACGAAAATATAGATTTTGAATTTTATTATGAATGATTGTTACTGATGTTGGTTTGATTCACATCCAAACAATAGATTCATGTTCATTTCGAATTGTCTCTTCTTTCTATTATATGAACATGAACAAAGCCGTTCCTATGGTTGGTGGTGCCCGAAGAAAAATTGATGACATCACCCCCCCCCCTCGAACCAAACATAAGCAAAACAAGTCAAAGCAAAATGAAAAATCTGATCAAAGTGGAAAATCCCTCAGCTGAAGCCACCAAGAGTAGCTGACCTGGTCTCCCCCCTTGAATGGCTCTGAACATGAATAAGCGTGCCCGTGAACGGTTAATATCTTATTTAGAGCTGATCTTATTTAATCTTATTTAATATCTTATTTAGAGTTAGTAAAAAACTGTTAGACTTTTACATTGAGAGAAGGAGGTCATACCCAAACTCTTGTTTGTGGTGATTTTTATTCGTTTCAAGCTTGATTTGTATACTCAATTTAAGTTTCACTCGTTTTAAGATTTATTTATTAATTTACATTAATATGTATTGTATGTTTGTTTGCATTGTTCGTTTGTTTAATTTCTGTTCGTTTTAAGTTTCATTTATACTTCAATAGGAAAATATTTTTTTCCATTTTAAGCTTGATACTCATATTCAATCGAAGCATTACTCGCTTTAAGATCTATTTATTCATTTATATTATTACTTGTTGTGTGTTTTTGCTATGATTACTTATTTAATTTCTGTTCGTTTTTGGTTTCATTTATTCTTTAATAGTAATTTCTGGTCGTTTTGAGTTTGAATTTTAAAAGGTATTTGCATCTGCTGAGCTTAAGTTTAAAATGACCTTTACTTTTCTTTGAAAGACTGATTTTTCGGAAAAAAATTTTTAATTAGTTTTTGTTCGTTTTTGATTGAAAAAAATTTCAAGTTTTTAAAAATTTCTTATTTCAACATCAAACTTAAAAAAAAAAATCAAATATTCATCAAAGTATCAAAACTGATATCAAAGTCACAATATCAAAGTGAAAAAATGGGTTTGTGTCAACCTCGGAGTTTTTATTATCTGATGTTTGAACTAGTTTTAACAAAATTGCTATCTCAAAATTCTTATCGGATGGGTTTGGGGAAAAAGGGCGTGGGAGGACTAGATTAAGTTTCGGTCTCTTTTGACTCTAAAAGTGAACTAGAACTTTCTATTTTCAATCAAATGAGCCCTCTCTGAAGTTTATGCGAGTATCCCTTCTATAAGAACCATATAAATCCCCAGAGTATAACTTACAACGCCTATCCCTGGGCCCTGGGGGGTTGTGTCGACCCTGGGGTTTTAATATCTGATGCTTGAACTATTTTTAACAAAATGGTCACCTCAAATTTTTATCGGATGGGCTTATCCATCCGATATGCCCAAAGGCATGGAGGGCGGGAGGGGCTAGTTGTCCTCTGATCTTTTTTCGCTCTGAGAAAATGAACTACAACTTTTAATTTCCTTTCAAATGAACCCTCTCAGAAGTTTATACGAGCATACCTTCCATAAGAACCATATACGCCCCCAGAGCAATACTTACAACGCCTTCCCCGGCCTTGGGGGGGGGGGTTGAAACAGGAGTTTTTCTTATCTGATCTTTGAACTATTTTAACGAAATGACCATCCGTAAAGGGTTTTTGTTATATCATCTTTCAACTATTTTTAACGAAATGGCTACCTTAAATTTTTTATCAGATGTATTTGGGGAAAAGGGCTTGGGGGGCCAGTTGCCCTCTGATCACTTTTGACTCTTAAAAAGGGCACTAGCACTCTCGATCTCCGATCGAATGAGCCCCCTTTGAAGTTTATACGACGACCCCTTCTATATGAAGTGGCTCTGGGAAAAAAATAAATGGAGTGTGGGGGGAGGCTAGCTGCCCTCCAATCACTTTTGACTCTTAAAAGTGAATTACAACTTTCAATTTCCAATCAAATGAGCCCTCTAGGAATTTTATACGAGTATCCCTTCCATAACAACCACATATGCCCCCAGGGCATAACTTACAACGCCTACCCCCGAGCCCTGGGGGGGGGGGGCTGTGTCGACACCGGAGTTTTTTGTTATCAGAACTTTGAACTATTTTTAACAAAATGTCTATCTCAAAATTTTTATCTGATGCATTTAGGGCGTGAAGGAGGGGGGGGGAGCTAGTTGCTCTCCGATTTCTTTTGACTCTTAAAAAGGGAACAAGAACTTTAAATGCCAAATCAAATTAAGAACCATACATGTCCTTAGGGCATGACTAACAACGCCTTTGCCTGTGCCCTGGGGGGTTCTATTGACACCGGATTTTTTCTTATCCGACCTTTGAACTATTTTTAACAAGATTTCTATCTCAAAATTTTCATCAGATGGGTTGGGGGATAGCTGCCCTCGGATCCCTTTTGACTATTAAAAAGTAAGCTCGAACTTTCAATATCCAATCAAATGAGCAAGGCCGTATCCAGGGGGGGGGTGTTACCTGGTTTGAACCCCCCCCCCCCGTAATTTTTGACCGAGTCGAAAATTAGTCTAAAAAATACCTGTAAAATCGACCTGTAAAGACGGGAAAAAATCGGGTAAATCCCCCCCCGAACAAAAATCCTGGATCCGCTCTTGTAAATGAGCCTTCTGTGAAGTTTATGCGAGCATCCCTTTCATACGAACAATATATGCCCCAGGGCATAACTTACAACGCCGGCCCCTGGGCCCTGGGGGGTTGTGATGACACCTAAGTTTTTGTTATCAGAACTTTGAACTATTTTTAACAAAATGTCTATCTCAAAATTTTTATCTGATGCATATAGGGCGTGAAGGAGGGGGAGGGGAGCTAGTTGCCCTCCGATTTCTTTTGACTCTTAAAAAGGGAACAAGAACTTTAAATGCCAAATCAAATGAGCCCTCTTCGAAGTTTATACGAGCATCCCTTCCATAAGAACTATATATGCCCCAGAGCATTACTCATAACGCCTGCCTCCGGGCCTGGCGGGTTCCGTCGACACAGGAATTTTTCTTATCTGACCTTTGGCCTATTTTTAATGAAATGGCTATTATAAAAACTTTATCATATGGGCTTGGGGAAAAAAGGGTGTGGGGGGGGGGGTTAGTTGCCCTCGGATATCCTTTGAATCTTAAAAATTGAACTAGAACTTCCAATTTCCAATCAAATGAGCCCCCTCTGAAGTTTATACGAACATCCCTTTCATAAGAAGCATATACGCCCCCAGGATAACACTTACAACGCCTATCCCCCGGGCTCTGGGGGGTGTTTTTGTTATCTAATTTTTGGACAATTCCCAAAACACTGGCTATATCAAATTTTTAGGGGATGGGTTTGGGGGAAAATGAGTGTGGGGGGCTAGTTTAACTCTCTTGACTCTTAAAAAGTGAACTAGAACTTCCAATTTCCAATCAAATGAGCCCACTATGAAGTTTATACGAGCATGCCTTTCATAAGAACCATACATGTCCTTAGGGCATGACTTACAACGCCTTTGCCTGTGCCCTGGGGGGTTCTATTGACACCGGATTTTTTCTTATCCGACCTTTGAACTATTTTTAACAAGATGTCTATCTCAAAATTTTCATCAGATGGGTTGGGGGATAGCTGCCCTCGGATCCCTTTTGACTATTAAAAAGTAAGCTCGAACTTTCAATGTCCAATCAAATGAGCAAGGCCGTATCCAGGGGGGGGGTGTTACCTGGTTTGAACCCCCCCGTAATTTTCGACCGAGTCGAAAATTAGTCTAAAAAATACCTGTAAAATCGAAAATACCTGTAAAGACGGGAAAAAATCGGGTAAATCCCCCCCCCGAACAAAAATCCTGGATCCGCTCTTGCAAATGAGCCCTCTCTGAAGTTTATGCGAGCATCCCTTTCATACGAACAATATATGCCCCAGGGCATAACTTACAACGCCGGCCCCTGGGCTCTGGGGGGTTGTGATGACACCTGGGTTTTTGTTATCAGACTTTTGAGAAATTTTAACTTCATGCCTATCTCAAAATTTTTATTGGATGCATTTGGGGAAAAGCGGGCGTGGGGGGGGGGGCTAGTTGCCCTCCAACCTCTTTTGACTCGAAAAACTTAACTAGAACTTTCAATTTCCAATCAAATGAGCCATCTCTGAATTTTTTACGAGCATCCCTTCAACAAGAACCATATATTCCCCAAGGGCATAACTTACAACACCTGCCCTCAGGCCCTGGGGTCTGTGTTGACCCCTGAGTTTCCGTTATATGGTCTTTGAACTATTTAAAAAAAAACTATCTCGAAGTTCTTATCGGATTGGTTGAGGAAAAAAGGGCATAGAGGGGGGGGGGGTTAGGTGCCCTCCAATCTCTTTTGACTCTTAAAAAGTGAATTAGAACTTTCAATTTCCAATCAAATGATCCCTCTTTGAAGTTAATACGAGCATCCCTTCCATAAGACCCATTTATGCCCCCAGGGCATAACTTAAAACGCCTGCCCCCGGGCCTTGGTGGGTTGTGTCAACGCCGGAATTTTTGTTATATGATCTTTGAACTATTTTTAACAAAATAGCTATCTTAAAATTTTTATTGGTTGCATTTGGGAAAAAAGGTTTTTTTTTTGGGGGGGGGGAAGCTGGTTGCCCTCCAATATCTTTTGACGCTTAAAAAGTGAACTAGAACTTTCAATTTCCAATCAAATGAGCCCTCTCTGAAGTTTATACGAGCATTCCTTCCATAAGAACCATATCTGCCCCCAGGGCATAACTTATAACCCTTGCCCCTGAAGACTGTGGGGGGGGGAATGTCCTGCTCAAACATATATTTTCCAGAACTTTCAACTACGTTGAACAAAATGGCTGTACCAAAATTTTTATTGGATGTGTTTGTTGAAATGGTGGGAGTGGAAGGGATGGCAGTTGCCTTAGAATCACTTTCGACTATAAAAAGGGAACTAGCCATTTAAATTTCCAATTGAATGAACCCTTTCTGAAGTTTCTGCGACAACGTTGTCTATACAAAACCATATATGCCCCTAGGGCATAACTTACAACCCTTGTCCTAAGGGCTGTGGGGGAGTTTCATCCTCAAAGACCTAATTTCCAGAACTTAAAACTACGTTTTATAAAATGGTTGTCTCAAAATTTTGATTGGATGTGTTTGGGGAAAATGTGGTCGTGAAAGGGCGGTTGATTGCCCTCAAATCACTTTCGACTATTAAAAATGGCCATAGGCCTTTGTATTTCCTATCGAATGAGCCTTTTTTGAAGTTTCTACGACGCCGCCTTCTAGAAAAACCTTATATGCCCCCGGGGTATAACTTAAAACCCTTGCCTTGAGGGTTGTGGGGGAGTGTCCTCCTCAAAAACATATTTTCTATCTGGAAATCAACTACGCTGAACGAAATGGCTATCTCAAAATTTTGATTGGATGTGTTTGGGGGAATGATGGGCGTTGGGCGGGGGACTAGTTGTCCTCCAATCACTTTCGACTATTAAAAAGGGCACTAACCCTTTGAATTTCCAATCGAATGAACCTGTTTTTAAGTTTCTACGACAATGCCTTCTATAAAAACCTTATATGCCCCCAAGGCATAACTTAAAACCCTTGCCCTCAGGGTTGTGGGGGAGTGTCCTCCTCAAAAATATATATTCTATCAGGAAATCAACTACGCTGAACAAAATGGCTATCTCAAAATTTTGACTGGATGTGTTTGGGGGAATGATAGGCGTAGGGGGGGGGGGCTAGTTGCCCTCCAATCACTTTCGACTATTAAAAAGGGCGCTAGAACTCTCGATTTCCAATCGAATGAGTCCCCTTTGAAGTTTCTAAGACGAACCCTTGCATATGAAGTGCCTCTGGGGGGAAAAAATAAATAATAAAACATTGGAGCCGTATGGCCTTTACTATAGGCAACGCTACAGCGTTGCCTCTGAAAGTATAAATATAAGCGACATTCGATTTTTCCCTGGTAGGCAAGTTAAATTTCTCTTGAACGCGAAGCTTGGCTTCACCTTTGTAACACTAATTTTAAAGAATCTAATTTAAATTAATTTATTCCAATGCATATATAAAATAGGTAATTAGTAGTGCAATGTTATTATTAGATGTTTTTAGAAATTACAAGTAGGTTTCGAAGTCTGGAGTTGGTTTCAGAGGCATTTTGAGAAATTTTCTGCGAAAATACGTGTTCCAGGGTAATATACACTGGACCGCTGATGGCAGATTAAATGGGAGGAGCTGTTTGTACGCGCCGGGAATGCAGTAGCCAGAAATCACTAAGCTGTGATCTTACTGTATACTATTTACATATAGTGGCTAAAAGTTTCTTGAAATGCACTTTTTGCTCAAATACACCAAGAATAAGTTGCTACATTAGAATATTCTGTACCTATGATTGAGATATTTTAAGATTCGTGCTTGGCCTTGAACGACAGTACGGTCTTTCTTCTTCTTCATCATACTTAGCATTATCATAGCAACGTTGTCGACAAATGTTTCACCTTTTGGGAGTTTGCAACTTTTGACCATGTAATTTTGCTTCATCGAAATATTTCTTAGAATACAAATAGTGGGGAAATGAATATCTGATTGGCGTGCTTTGAACTAAAATAGCGCCGAAGAACTACAGAAAGCAACGAAATGACTTCGCAATCTAAATTTTCGCTGGTATGTCTGATTGGATCCAAAATTTTCTAATATCTTTCTAGAAAGTTCTTTGGGAAAAAAGGCTCTTCTAGTTTTGACGTTTTAGACTTGGCTCGTCTAACCTGTCTTATAAACTTTCAAACATTTTTTTTGTATATATCAATCTTCGTTCCTTTCCTTTCTTATTTGTTTACTAAACAACATAGACATCTTGCTTATGGGTCCTGTTAGAAGTCTGACTTGCCAATTATGCTTTAAAAATAAATTTCGCCCTCAATGAAAAGTAGCCAGCATAATGGATGGGTAAACGGTAGGGACATCGTTAGACACGCAGAAAAAGTTTCTTGAAAAGTTCGGTATATTCAAAATCTGGACCCCCCTTTAAAGTAATCCCCTTACCAGAACAGCTTGATACTTGATCTGTGGCTTAGTGGTATTTTCAAAAATCGCATTCCACTCCCAATTCTTTGTTCTTGCCCCTCTGCCCTATACTAACTTAAATTAAATCTCTAGTAAGCAATGCCTCGGGAGAAATCAGAGTTCCTCGAGAAATTTGTTATTCGAAAATATAACTCATGTGAATAGGAGTACTTTAAAACGAGCCTACCAGAATATGAGTTCTAGGAAAAATAACAGTTTGCCCCTTCCCTAGAAAGGCCATACTGTTAGGTATATTTTGTTCCTATTGAACATGGTTTTTACCCTCTTACCCCCTTGTGAAAGCGGATGTTTATAAGTGTACTTTGTTTACACCACTATATAGAAAATATTTAGAAAAATATTTACTCGAGTGTTTCAGTTGAAGTGTTATGTTGGGGCGTCAGCTACTCCACCCCAACAATCAAAATACATCGCAGAAAAAAAATTTTGTGTATTCTGATAAGAAAAAAATCCTTCCCCCTCTACATTTTCGTGAATTGTCACCCCTGTGTTGCGACTACTGTCACCCGGGCGTTTCCAGCTACATCTTCATGTTCAAGGTCTAAAGTCCTTTTAAAAAAGGCTCTGCTGGTAAAAATTCATCGTTTTGAAGAGACTGAAGCCCAGACCACAGGGCAGTGACAGCGGTGGATTAGGCAACAATTTTTGAAATTAGAAAGGATCGATGTTTGAAATAGCTATTACTCGACTTGTCCAATAAATCTTGTTAAAGATACAAAGTCTTTTGCTGCCGTCTTTTTCGAATTCAGTTTTTTTCAGTGTTTTTTAAGTCTTTTCCAAACCAAGTTATTACCAGTTCAATTTTCCGCTTCTGTATTACTAGTTCCACGTAAAATTCTAGGAAAAACACATTATTAAAAAAAAATCTTGACATTTTTTGGAGCAGGTGTGACTGTGGTATGGCTCGTTTATGATGAGTTCCAGCAAGGGCCCAGCCCCCTCCCATTTTTTTTTTTTAATTTTTCTGAATTCCTGGTCACTTCTTATTCAGATTATCGAATGAAACTTTATTTTTATTATTTGCCCTCGGTGGCGTCAATTGGAGGGCAGCAGTTGGGAGGGTGCTCCCTAGATTTTCTTTCCCTAGGTTTTTTAAAATATCTTTTTGGGAGTGTTTTCATTGAAAAATGTTCGTTTTCAGTATTTTCACTGAAAAAATGAAAACTCCCCCTCCCTTGCTTTTGAGAAACGCATTTCGCAACCCATAGATTTTTGTGAGTTGACACCACTGAACCTCCCCCCAATAAAAACGATCTGAGAATCCATTAGTAGTGTGCACACTACTAACCCTTGAATCAAGGAGATATGTACGGGGGGGGCTTGAGGCAGAAATGAACATCAATGAATGAATGAAATAGATATCAGAATAAAGGGCTATTCAAGTTCAGAAAATTATTTTCAAACTGATAAAACTTTCTAGGAGGGAGGCTTTATGGAGGATAAATTACAAAACTTTAAAATTAAACTTTTTTTCTTCTTTCATTCCTTTGTGAATAAAATCAGAATTCTGATTTCAGAGCGATATTCAGAGCGATAAAATCAGACATAGCACCACATTTGGCTGCCTTGATTCAAAGTTGTATTAATCGTATAGACCTAGCTGGAGTAACAACTATGTGCTTCATTGTATCTGGTTGAATAGCCAAGTTTGCGACACGTGCAACCCGACTAGAGAATCTTGGGGCATTTTGAGGCTTTTCCAAAATGTGGTCCGCCTTCTAGACTCAATAAACATGACGCATGGCTAAAAGCGGAATTTCATTTTTGTTGTATTTATTGTGTTAATTATGTTTACTACAGATCTATTATATATTTATTGTATTTTATTATATATATATATATATATATATATATATATATATATATATATATATATATAATATATATATATATATATATATATATATATATATATATATATATATATATATATATATATATATATGATATATATATATATATATATATATATATGTTACCGACCGAGAATGTCCGAAATTGGTGAATGTCGACATTCACCGGTAAGTGTCCGAAATACCTTTTTTTTTCTCCTTGGATTTAGTCAGCGTTATCAGTCAAGTTTTTCAGTTTTATGCAAGGTTTGATGGTGACCTATTAGGTTAGATTAGGTCAGGTTAGGTTTTAATCCATTTCTGAGGTTTGTAACCTAACATAACCTAACCTAATGTAACCCAGTCTAACCTAATTTCAACTTTTACCATCAAAGCTTGCAAAACACTGAAAATGCTGATTCGCAAAGCTAATTGAGAGGAATTTCGGATATTCGTCGGTGAGTGTCAACATTAATCATATTTCGGACATTTATAGTCACATATGTATGTGACTATGTCACATAGTCACATAGTCACATATGTACATTCTTGGTTTTTAGGCTAATTACCCTTAATTAGCTTCGTGACCACCCAAAGACAAAGACAAAATAGCATCCCCAAGAAGGCTGGGGGGGCTTTCATAATTTGGAATTTTATTTTTTTCCTTTCTCAAAATGTCGCCTCCCCACCCTCCTGAAGTAAATTCCTACATAGCATTACAACTATTACTAACATGGCAACACCTAGCCTCTTGAGACGAATACAGCTGCGTAAGCTCCTCATCAATCCTGATATATTCTAGGTCTTACTCTTTACCCATTCCCATTTTGTCCCATGAAGCCTAAAAAATAAGAAAATCTTTTCTCATAGAAATATAGGGACTTTGAGGGTAATATATTTTCTTAGCACGTAAATATTATAAGTATAAAATTACAATTAAGTGAATTGTAATTTCCAAAAATAAGAAAAAATATGACTAAGTCTAAAAATTTGTTTGGTACTTATCTTTGAAACGGAACATACTCAAGAATTACGCTGAAACCGGTTGCCCTTCCTGGTTCGGCTATAGTTTGCTTGTTTTGAGTGAGAAAAATACGATGTATATATTTTATTAAATATTTAATATATAGAGGTGGTTAGTGGTTATGTTAGGTTTAGGTATTTAATACTATGCGTTCTGCGCGGCCTGCTTTTCATAATTTTTTGTCGTAGTTTTTCATAATTTTGTTTCTAAGATATTATATTATCATTATGTTTTGGTATATTTCATTAGGATAAACCTAACCCCACTTATTGGGTGTGTTCCGTTTAACAGACAAGTACCATTTGTTAAACTACTTTATGTCGAATCAAAGCTATATTTTTGGCTGCGGTTATTTAAAAGCGTCGTGATTTTTTTTTTTTTTTTTTTTTTTTTTTTTTTTTTTTTTTTTTTTTTTTTTTTTTTTTTTTTTTTTTTTTTTTGCCAAGCTAAAATATCTAAGGCCGAATTGGTCTACCGTGACAAAACAAAAGTATCAAATCTGGAAAACAAATGGATATACGGCCTTTGTACAATCAATGAGCTATGCAAATCACAACACAGGAGGAATTGACTTCTGTGTCAATGGCTGATTGTACATTTGTTGGAACTTATCGGTTAATTCATTACCACAATTTTTTTTTCCGTTTAATCAGTGCAAACTACACCAGCAACAATTTTTTTTTGTCAATATATTATGCTAATTCTACTTCATTAGGTTGTTCTACAGATATATATTTAGTCCAGGACTTTTAGCTCAAAAAAGTGTCGAACCCGGACAAAATTGCAATATAAACGAAAATGGTACCAAAATGATCAGAAAAAAATTCTGTACAACATACTAAAAGTCCCCATAAATCCGAGTGGGGCGAGTACCCGAAAAACAGGGGAAAAGGGGGAAAATGGGAAATATGCCGAACATGCCCAGAAAATAGTTTAAAGTGAGTTTTCTGAGGTTTTCACATACGCTGATTACGAAATTGACATCTAAAATTCAGTATAGAAAAAGAGCACTACGGAAAACGGGGGAACAGGGGAAAGAGGGGAGAAAAGAGAAGAATACAGGGTAGGGGTAGAAAGCGGTTTGAAAGATATTTTCTGGGGTATTCCTATCTGGTGATTACGAAATTGAGAACTAAAATGATATAAAAAAAATTGATTAACATAAAACGGGGAAATGGGGGGGGGGAGGGAGGGGAAAAAGGGAAATATACAGGGTAGGGGTAGAAAGCATGTGGAAATGTTTCCAAATGTTAATACAGGAGATCTATAGAGGTTCGGCTACCCCATAGGTTCGGAAAAGGCAAAAAAAACTCGAGAAAGAAATACGGAAAGATACTGAAATTACTTTATTCCGTATTCCTCGCCGTTATCAACAAGCGCGTGGGTTTGTCAACATAATCCTGTTCTAATTCGACATTCAGTAAGAGAAGCAAGGTAGACTAGTCACCGCGGAGTTCCAGTGCCGACGACAAAACCTATCCTGACGGAATGACATCTAGCGGATCCAATAGTCCCCAGTCTGCGTGGATGCTTACGCATGTGATAGGTACGGTGCTTTCAGGCCTAGGGATCCTTCCAAAAAAGACCCTTCGTCCTTTCTTTATTGCGTTTGCGTATGGCATTAAATCTTTTCTTCTTAACTTTTCTTAAATATTAAACTTGTGGGACCATTCAACCCTGAATGTACATAGGTACGGTGCTTTCAGGCCTAGGGATCCTTCCAAAAAAGACCCTTCGTCATTTCTTTATTGCGTTTGCGTATGCATTATTGCGTTTGGCATTAGAGTATAGTTCTAGTGAACAGCACGTTACTGCAACCGCAGCACGAATAAAGAGAGATACTAAGGATCTACTGACGTTTCTTGAATTCCTTCTAGAGAACTGTCCTTTCACTAGTTCCACAGAGCTTAGAAGTATAGGTTCCGGGCTGATTGCCCAAAAAGGCGTCAATAAAGAGGATGCTAAAGCTGTAGGTGAGCTGATCCTCCAGCGCATGGATGGCCAATCCGTCGAAAGTTTTTCATTCAGGAAGAAAGACAAAGTCGTTACACTGGCATCCGATGGGAACATAAGGATAGATGGCGAGATTTTGCATATCAACCCTGCACTGCTTTTTCAACGTCTTTCGACTGCTGCCCATACATCTGAAAATGACATGGCAGTAACTCTACGTTACGAACTGTGCAGTTATCCGCCCGCTTTGTTTGAGAACTCTGGCATAATGCGTCAGCCAGACAAACCTGCACTAGCGAAAGCAATATGGAAAGAAGCGAAAACGGACTCGATTCACCACCTGCCAGTGTCAGATCGTGTCACTGTAGTTGACGGAGGTTGGCTGCTTCAGCAAGTACCTTGGAAGATTGGTGATACTTATGGTTCAATCTGTGACAGCTATGTTAGTTTCGTTACTCGACGCTGTACCTCCCCTACTGTTGTCTTCGATGGATACAGCGCTGGTCCAACCACGAAAGATGCTACCCACAACCGACGGTGTAAGGGAAGCCAGCATCAAGTGATCGATTTCAGTTTAGGGATGAAGCTCCAGAAAAAGAAGGAAGAGTTTTTGAGCAACTCTCAGAACAAACAGCGAATTATAAGCTACATCGGGGAAAAACTCAGAGCCAAAGGATTTGAAGTCGTCCATGCGAAGGACGATGCTGACTATCTAATTGTGAAGACTGCCGTAACGAAAGCAGAAAACTCTGAAACAATAGTTCTTGGCAACGACACTGACCTTCTGATTCTACTCTTGTATCACCTCCCGCCTAATGCAAAAACACTTTACTTCGAATCGTCAACGAACGCAAAAGAAGCGATAACACGGTTCTGGTGCCTCAACGAAGTTAAAAAAAAAAATGGGAGAAGTATCCAGGCTACTTCTGGTAGGGCACGCACTCTTGGGATGTGACACGACCTCACGAGTTTTCGGACTTGGAAAGCAAGCTGTGCTACCTCTTTTGAAGAAGAGCGAAGTGTTCAGAAAAAAATGCAAAGTGTTTCTGGATGAATCATCGTCTAAAGATGAAATTGTGAAAGCGGGTGAATATCTTCTCCTCAGCTTGTATAAAGCACGACCAAACGAAGATCTCACTAAGCTGCGACATCGAATTTTCTTGGAAAAAGTTTCTTCGTCAAATACTACGGCGTTTGTTAAGCCTGAAAGGCTTCCGCCAACCGAAGCTGCAGCTTCATTCCACTCCCAGCGAGTGCGCCTCCAGGTATCCCGTTGGAAAGGGGAACCAGCTGACCTTGACCCGGCTGACTGGAGTTGGGTCCTCAGAGACCATAAATACTCACCTGTGATGACCGATTTGTTGCCCGCACCTCAGACTCTTTTGAGTGTCGTGAGATGCAACTGTAAGACAGGCTGCGAGAACTCGCGATGCAGCTGCAAGTAAAATGGATTAGCGTGTACGTTCGCGTGCGGAGAATGTCAGGGTATCAACTGTTTGAACAGGGACAACGAGATTGTCGAAGACGAGGAGCTCGACTAGTGACATCAATGCTGTGTTTTTCAAGTCAACTCTACTGCCTTAAAAAGTGCAGATTTTACCTATAGTTACTGAAGTTCTTTTTTTAGTTTTTTATTCCACGATATTGCCTTCGAAAGTACAAATTTTACCTATAATAGCTGAAGTTTTATACTGTGATCACTGCCAAGCGGTTGTTTTCTTTATGTTTAGTAATTCAAATGGTTGTAAGAAATGTCTGTGATTCAAGAAAGTAAAAGTTTGATACTTAAGCGAGTTATTTTGTCCATAGGCCTACTTATTAGCCATTAGCAGCTGGCTCAGGAGTCGGCTTCCCTTCCCCTTTTCCGTTATTTCCTCCAGTTTTGTTCGGTTTTCATGGTTCTCGTTTTCTTTCCTTCATTTTAGGTGTCAGTTTCGTGATCAGCAGATAGGAAAACCCCAGAAAACACATTTCAAACTGATTTCTACCCCTGACTTCAATTGTCCCTTTTCTTCCCCTCTTTCCCCCTTTTCCCCCGTTATGGTGGGGCTCATGTTCTTTATTTCATTTTAGATGTCAGTTTCGAGATTTGCAGATAGAAAGACCCCAGAAAACATATTTCAAAGTGCTTTCTACCCCTACCCTGTATTTTTAAATTTTTTTCCCCTCTTCCCCCTGTTCCCCCGTTTTCCGTAGTACTTTTATTCTATACTGAATTTTAGATGTCAGTTTCGTGATCAGCGTATGGGGAAGCCCCAGAAAACTCACTTTGAACTATTTTCTGGGCATGTTCGGCATTTTTCCCAATTTCCCCCGCATTTCCCCCTTTTCCCCTGTTTTTCGGGTACTCGCCCCACTCGGATTTATGGGGACTTTTAGTATGTTGTACAGAATTTTTTTCTGATCATTTTGGTACCATTTTCGTTTATATTGCAATTTTGTCCGGGTCAAACCCTAAAAGTCTTGGACTAATTATGTTAGTGTCAATATGTTGTGTTAATTCTACATTGATTTTTTAAATCCTTTTGGTGTTTTCATTTTATTATTACGCTAATTTTATTAACTAAATCAATTATTTCTCGATCTGGAACGTTAGTGGTTGTGGCTTAACGGAAGTACAAGTCGAAAAAGTAGTGTTTGTGAATTAACGTAAAAGTTTCAATTTGTTACAATAAGTTTTTCCCCTGGACAAGGCCAAATACAGGATTTTGTTCGGGGGGATTGTTTTTTTCGGAGAGGGTTTTACAGAAAAAACTTTCAACGCGCATCAAAAATTTGTTTATATGTATTTTTGTTACATTTTTACGAATTGGACAAATATTTATGGGGGGGGGGGGTACTCAAACCTTCGAACCTCCCCTGGATACGACCTTGCTTGTGGGTAACTCATGGTCACTTTCGGGTAACTCAAGGGCTATAAAGTCTCCAAAAATTCTAAAAACAATCAATTTCTTGTTGACAAGCAAAAATCAGGACAATAAGTCTTTGGTAGTTTTTTTTTTTTTTTTTTTTTTTTTTTTTTTTTTTTTTTTTTTTTTTTTTCTTTCTTTTTTTTTTTTTAACTGTCTATGCCTTCATACAATCGCTTTCATAACTCGAAATATGGGATTTCGTTAGAATAACATGTAGGTTAATGACCTTAGTAATTTTATGAATGTATACGGCTGCTATAGTAATGCATTTTGTGTAGGCCTATGTCATTCTGCGCCTATCCAACACTATTAAAAAAACTTGTCATGATTTCCAAACTGCTGAATTTTTAATTTCCATTAAGCGTGTTTTTTTTCTTCCTGAGACAAGGGCGCATCCAGGATTTTGTCCAGGGGGTTACATTTACTATTAAAAACTTTGAAAAAAGCATAAAAAAATTTGTGTTTATCCATTTTTATTATGTTTTACGATTAGGACGAAAAATTTGGAGGGGGGTTCAAGCCCTGTAATCTACAGCCCCTGGATACGGCTTTGACCTGGGAATTTTGAGTGGTTATCTACGGCATGATTTTGCCGGTGAGGTGAAACTAAGGCAGACACTCAATTGTCTGTTTTTGGGGAAGGAATGGGCAAGAGGTACCCATTCGAGTTAAGCAAAGAATATACAAATCGGGTACTTCCTTACAGTGGCAGATCCAAGGGGCCCAGCCCCCCCCCCCTAGCGTAGTCTAAAGTAGTGTCATTTACTCGATTAACAGAAGTTTGCGTTAATTAAACTTGCTCATAACGCAAGTTTATCGGATCAACCTATTTTGCGCCCCCCCTAGGTTTTTCGGATCAACCTATTTTGCCCCCCCCCCCTAAAAAAATCCTGGATCCGCCCCTGCTTCCTTATTATATAGAATACACGCGAGAATTGAAGTTAGGTTAATCATAATGAAATATACCGAAGTATGATAAAGATATAATAATTTAGAAATAAATTTTGGCTATATATTTGTACATTAGGGGGTGGGAGTGGGGTAAAACTTGACTTACTTGACTTAAAGCTCCTGCCGAGGGTTCGGTGTAGAGAACGATGAGACTAGGCACCTCCAGGTTGACCTATCGCTTGCCAGGCTCGCAGCTTCTTCCACCGGGATGTGGGGTAAAGCATAGTATATATTGAATACGTAACCTAAACAAATCTATTCTAACCTAACCTAACCAACCAAACCTAACCTAACCAAAGCACCAACCAAATATTTAATTAAAACATAGCTACAATATATGAAGGCCGTACCCAGGATTTTTTCGGAGGGGGTTTTCCTAAAAAAAAAGTTTTTTTTTTGGGGGGGGGGTACACAAAAAACCTCAAAAAACGCATACAAAATTTGTTTATATCCATTTTTGTCACGTTTTTACGAGTCAGACAAACATTTCGGGGAGGGGGTTCGAACCCCCTAACCCCCCCCCCCCTGGATACGGCCTTGCAATGTATTTTTCAACCTAGTCGAAGCTAATTGTCAGGTTTAAAGGCCATGAAAACCTGATATTGTCTCATGTTCGCGATACAATTTCTCGCGTGTGGTCTATATAGCAAGGAAGTACGGTGAATTGTATAAAAAATACAAGGGATTATTGAGAAGAATCACAAAAGTTTTCATGTTTCAGATAGACTTGGGCACGAAGGCTTCCCTCTTCCTCATCTTAACCTATGTCAAAGCAAGGCCGTACCCAGGACAGTGGCGGATCCAGAGGGGGTCGAGGGGGTGCCCCAACCCTAACGTAGTCAAAAGTAGTGTAATTTACTTAATTAACGCAAGTTTGTGTTAATTAAACTTGCTCCTAACGCAAGTTTATTGGATCAACCTGTTTTGCGCCCCCCCCTCAAAAACAATCCTGGATCCGCCCCTGACCCAGGTTTTTTTTCGGAGGGGTTTTACTCATTTTTTTTTGGGGGGGGGGGGGTTATACAAAAAAACCTCAAAAACGCATACAAAATTTGTTTATGTCCATTTTTGTTACGTTTTTACGAGCCAGACAAACATTTCGGGGGGGGGGGGTCAAACCCCCTAACCCTCCTGGATACGGCCCTGTGTCAAAGAATATGTTGGAGCTACTGTGAGCAGTGACAGAATACACTATGAATTAAGGCTGTATCCAGGATTTATTTTCGGGGGAGGGGGTAAAAAAAACGCATCAAAAGTTGTTTATATGCATTTTCTTTACGTTTTTACGAGTCGGACAGAAATTGCGGGGGGGGGGGTAAAAACCGGTACCCCTCTCCCCATCTAGATACGACCTTGACATGAATATTGAACACTCAATATTTTGAAGCTAGGACCCAATTCATTTTAACTATGGGCTTAAGTTTAGCCGTGAAGGAAAATTTTTACAAAACTATGAATGCGTTCGCACCATGGACTTTAATTGAGCATCATTGAACTACAGTCAACTTTACCCTCTGTACTTAAAGTACTGTGATAGTATTGCCACTTAATGTGAGTTGTTACTTATGGATTTTAGAATTTTTGACAACGGGGGTCCTATAGTATTTAAAAAGGACTCCATTTAATTTCTTCCGAAAATTTTTCCTGACGAACAGTCAAACTGACATAATACTGCAATATGAAGAAATGACCTCATTTTCTTGATAAAACGGACATATCCTAATGCATAATAAAGTCAAGTTATAAATAAATATTAGTATTTGGAACATTCTTATTATATTTGTGTGTTTTTATACTTGTTCTAAACATAACTAGACGAAGTTTCCGAATGCGTTAACTAGATGCCAATACAAAACCTTAGAAAACTGTAAACAAGATGTCAAATACTTGAATACATTATTGACATATTGACTGATTCAGCTTTTGACAGTCTGAAACAAACATAAATTTCAAATTAATCTTTGGTATTTGTTAATGTTGTTATCACAACGGAAACTTTCCTTCAAAGTTAGTCGTGTAGGCAAGCATGTACGCATGATGTTTTTTTTTTTTTGGGGGGGGGAGGCCATAATAAAAAATACGAATTTGATCTGAAATTTTGAGAATAAGGTTCCCAACATTCATAATATTTTAGGATTTCAGGGGTGTGGGCCCCGTGACCCATCCCCTGAATGTTCCCCGCTGCCGACATAGGTAATTATATAATCCGACAGGTAAAAAATGATTATTCATCAGTATAAACTCTACATTTGTTAAAAATTGTAGTTAACCATCCTTAGCAGCAAGACTGGGCTCAAATCAAAGGGCTAGCTGATTTGTTATTATTATTATTACGGTTAATGGAATCATTGAGACTTCCTCTGAGGTGAACAGATGTTTCAGAGAATGTACCTGTATTTTTATCATAATCAGGAACATATTCGTCAAAATTATAACCACTAAAGGCCCTCTAGTGAGCCATTTTTTGCTGAACACACCTTGACTACTGGAATTCAAAAGACGCTATGAGTAATTCTTGTCAAAGGGATATTTATAACCCACCCTATTAAACAAAATAAGGAAATAGAATCATCTAATTGGCTGTCCTGTATTCTACATGAGTCTTAGAAAAACAAGGGTTTTGCAGTTTTGAAAACGCCAAAACACTCGGAATTTTTAGCTTTTCTGGAAATTCTTTCGGTACAAGCGTTCAGAACAAAATAATGTGTTATCCTCATCGGCTTTATTGAACTAAATATACCACTGACCGTGTCGAATTTTTGGCATGCTAGTGGTGAAAGTGATCCAACTCAACTTTCAAAATTTTCCATTTATTTCCTTTGTAACATACTAATGGAGAAGCAGACTAAGAAATTTATTATGTGTATTGCTAGACCTCCTTGTTTACCCCTGAATAGCTGACACAGCCTGAACAAGCCCCATTGCTGCATTAAAGAAAATAAAACTAAGGATAAGTTTTAATAATGATGATCTTAACTTTCGTTGGAAAATTTTTTTTTTCAAACTTAATATGGTTCAAGGTTTATAACTTGAGCTACATTAGCGTAAGCTATTATTTTAAATGCAATTTTTCCTAACTAGCTATAATAGCTGTATAATAAAAAAATATAAGTATATAATAAAAAATAAAAATTAATATATCAAAAAATACAATTATACAATAAAAAATATATATAAATGAAAAATAACTATTTTTTTTTTTAATGCTTGTTTTTTAAAATGCTATTTAATTGCATTAGGAATAAATCTTATCTTTCGGCCGTAAGAACACAAACATTGACAATGTTTGATTTTCAAAGACAACCACACCCAGGGAAATTCATTTAAGGAGAAATAGATGGAGGGGGGGGACAAAAGTGTATATTTCAAAGTTAGGCAGGCCATTTTTTGTTTAAAAAAAACACAGGAAAGAGCTATTTTCAATGACAATACCAAAAAGGGTATTATTCAAAATCTAGGGGATGGGAATAAACCTCTGGGGGAAAAATACCCTCCCCCCTTCAGTTGACGCTCTTATTACTCCTTCAAAGTAAAGCTGTACCTTTTAAGCTCTTTGGTGCCATATGTTTTAGCTCGTTTTCACCTGCAGTTCTTGTTTTGAAATTTTAGCTGATTTTAATTTCCAACTATAAAAAACTAAAAAATCCTGTGATAAAGATAGAAAATTATGGGGCAAATCGTAAAATTTTGAAATTTTTTTTGGGAAAACCATGCCTCCGCTCTCTGTATGTGCCTGAATCAGCTCTTTCAAAGCTTGTCTTTCCATTAAATTTATCATGGGGCCATTATGTTTCCAAATCCACCTGTCGTTCAATAAAGCTCGATTGTTTACTGTATGTTATAGATTTAGCAGAAATTTGTTCGCCTTAAGGTAAATGTATCTTGTACTTATTTTGTTCATTATGTATTTAATAGTATGCTTGTCTGTAAGTAATTGACCAGTTTTCTAACTCAAAAAAAAAAACTTGTCAGAAGATAAATTTGCCAAACAGAAAAAGGAAAAACATAGAAAGTTTGGCAAACATACGTTAAGCAAATATTAGCCCATGTCATTAAGCAATAATAGACATCTTGTATTTATGATACATAAACATGTAACAAGTTCTAACGATAAAATGACGGAAATAGACTGTTATCACGATTCAGTAAACTCAAGCATATAAAACATGCTGTGTGGTTATACGAATGAAAACATTCTACATTAGGATATTTTATTTGACTTAGTTCGGTTCGGCTTCTGTGACTCGGTTGACGCTTCTTTTCTCATGAAATTTCAATGAATATGGTGGTGATATTGCGATCAATATGGCAGTCAATGGTGTAGTTGGCGGACGCTATAGGTCTAGAATTTGTCAGTCAATCTCTCATGTAGTTCGCCTTCGAGTCTCTTACAATGTATGCAGTAGCCGTAGACCCCGGCGCCACGCCGATGAGGGAAGACCGGCGGCGGCGGGGCCAAAAACAGCGCGCCGCCGGTAAGGTGTCGGAGGCGCGCCGCCGGCGCGATCAATGTTGACCGCAAACATCAATGTTTTCATCAGTCTTTTTTTAAATCACAGCTCAATTTTACAACAGAGGTGAGCCTATTCATGAGTTCAAAACTTCACAAGTCGCTGACTAGAAACTGGTCTTCTTCGTTATTCATCAAAAGAAGTAGAAATTTGGTAGAAATGAAATGGCTGTGGCACTTCAGAACCCTTGCATAATAGTTGAAGTATCTATTAGCTATGCATTCTTAACATAAATAATTATCAAAATTAGTATTTTTTTTTTCATCGAGCATTACTACATACAAAACTTCAAATACCGTATCAGAAAATTCGTCAGTTATCTGGGTAAAAACTTTGAATATAACTTTGAACTTAGAAACTTAATTTTTTCATAATGCCCTTTGTCTGTATCTGTTTTTGTCACCTTTAAAATAGTTGAAATGGGCGACTTTGATATTGATTGTTTTTTTTGCTCTTTTGGATTCTTAAAAGACTTCTTGTATTAAAAACTGTTCAATAAAATTTACAACTGTACAATTTATTACAATAAAAAAATGCATTTTAAAGTTTTTTGGCTTCTTTATAGAATATATGTCATGTAGGCTAAGGCTGAACTGCTGCTTTTTTATTGCTTTTGGCTGCTCTTTTGGACATTATTCGTTTTTTTCTTTTGGGGATTCCTTCCAAATTATAAATTGATAAATACCTAATATCAGTCAAATTATAAACTGCATCTAAAAGGAGTAAATTTGTCAAACTGAAAAATACATGATGAACACTTCACATGAGAACACTTCAATTACAATGAAACAAAAAACACTTAATGGTTTATTCGGTATGAAGAAAAATTAAATGCCATCTATTTTCTGGTAAAAATGAAAAGCTCATCCGTTTTAAATGTAACTAAAAGAAATAATATGCAGACTGAAGTAGCTCCAGGAAGATGTTGGGATTTTCATCCTAGTTCGTCACTTTTAATCCAAGCAAAATATTAGGAGACTTAGTATCAGTTATTGAGTTTAAGCTTTGATTTCCAAATGCTCACAAAAACTACCAAGTTTAAGAAAGTCGCAACAATAAGTCACCTGTGGTCAAAATACTCAAAGACTCCTCTTTGATTCCCACCCAGGCTCAAAGCTTCTGCTATGGTCATTTCCATGGAAATCTCCAAAGAGTTTCTTTTTAAAATAGCTTTCAAGCGTAGTTAGGGGTATTTAGCCTTTTTTGCTTTTCTTCAAAGCTTTGAAAAAAGTGTTATAATATTCCAAATGTTACATTTGTTATATTTGTGTATATTTTTGGTATTCATTTGTGGGGTGATCGAATTTTTTTACATTTGTTATATTTGTGTATATTTTTGGTATTCATTTGTGGGGTGATCGAATTTTTTTAAACCACTGTAGATCCGTAAGAACGTTGCAACATCTAGTACCCTGAGGTCATAAGACTGTCAAAGACTCCTCCTTGAACCTCCCAAATTGAAAGCTTTTATTATGACCTGGCCTTTTACTGTAGCTTGGGCACTGGATCAAGGGTCGCCATTTCCTCTCGAGCGCAACGTTAGGCGGGGTTGTCGATATCGCTTTTGTCACACCAATTCGTTTTAGTGTGAATCTGCCTGGTACTTATGAATGAATGTTTTCAAAGTAACCTCGTTTCATCAGTAAGAAAAAAAAACGGGTTGGGCGCATGTGTCCCTTTCCCTTTGGACGATAAAACTATACAAGTGCTGTATCAAGTATAACTCACGAAAATCTTGTTAATTTTTGTCAAATTTTCAACTTTTTGGCATCCCTGCTTTCAATAAAAAAAAAATCAAGGTACTATTACTTAAATATAATTACTCCCTATGCCCCCTCCCTCTATGCCCGGCGCGGCGCCAGGGTCTAGTATGCATCCATCAAAGATGATTTTCGGTAGCTGGTTGGCTTACATTCGTTAAATGTCAGCAAGGCAGCTTGAACCATGATCCGCTCCGTGAGAGCGTTGGAGCAGGAGTGGGCTTCACAGGGATCCTCATTAGATACTCTTTCAGCACTGGTAAACTCTGTAGTTCGATGGAGGCATTTAATTCCGAAGACGGAGATCTTTTTCTCTTCATTAGCCTTATTAACCAAGATTGACTTAAGTACAGAGCGATGGGTATTATTAGAGAATTAGAGACCGAGACCTAATAATAGAGCAGTGAATAAATCCACAGCTGGAAACAGTGCCTCCACACTACCTATCGGCTTATCATGAGACCTCGGGATTTTTTTTTTGAAAATCTACTATTGAAAATCTGATCTTACGGTCTACTAAAAAAAAAAAAAAATTGATGTTCTTAAAATTGTTTATTCCAAAATTTTTTTGGAAACTTCACATAACTTTTATTTGGATTCTGTATATTTGAATTTACTTGTATTTGAGCTATTAAAAAAACCTTAGGCTTATGTAGCTCAAATCGCAAACCTTAAACCATATTAAGTTTGAAAAAAAACATCTTTTTTAATGAAAGTAAAGGTCAGTATTATTAAAATGATCCTTAGTTGTGTTTTTTTTATATAGCATTGGTGTTTGTGCAGGCTGTGTTCGCTAGTCCGAGGTATATGAGGTTATAGCGGTTATAATCACTTTGTAATGTTGGAAATTTTTTTTTTTATTAAAATAAATTAGAGGGCGCAGTTGGCAGCAAGTATAAGCAAATTGAATTCAAAATTTTCATTTTTCCCATATCTTCATCACCATAAATCTAGCATTAAACATACTAAATTTCTTATTCTGCGTCTCCGTACACAGGTTACAAAGAAAAAAAGGAAAATTACCATTTTTGAAGATTCAATGTTGAAAGATTCATTAGGTTTTGATTGAAAAATTGTACGTACCCTCCTGACTACCCTTGTCCCTCTGGGTGGACATACAGTTAATTTTTTTTAGCGCGATAGTTATTGGTTGGAACGTCATCTACGCACTACAGTTGGAACCAGCGTACCTGGCTTGCCATCTGTGATTTTTTTCAGCTTGTTATTGGTAGTGGAAGAGTGGTTTTTGCACTAAAGAAATGGAGGAAAGTTCAAAATCGAAGAAGAGCAGGAGGACAAGAGGTAAGAAAATTCCTAATTGGTCTTGGAATGAAAGGTGGAGCCTGGAAAAAAATAAGCTTCCTTAGAAGGATTAAAACTTCATTTTGGGAGGGATTTTTTCACCTATATCCATTACATCATCTATTGGTGTGCGACTAAAGTTCAATGTCCACCCCCGTGGACATCGGTTCTCAATCAAGCATTTTGAAGTTAGAAAGATAAGAGTCGACAGAATCGGAAGAATCGGAAGTCGCAAAGAATCGGAAGAAAGATAAGAGTCGCGAAGAATCGGAAAAAATCGAATCAATTCAAAAAAGGGCCTTGCGAATAATTTTCAAAGAAGGCAAGGTGCCTTACTCTCTGCTCCTAAAAAAAGCTAGTCTGAAAACCCTGGAGCAAAGGAGGGTTTCGTTGTGCCTCCGTTTTGCAAAAAATGCCATAACAAACCCTCGGACGGCAAGTATTTTCCCCAAACGTCACTCCCCATCCAGAATACGGCCGCCTCGAGCTGTTTCTGAGCCCATCCCTGCTTTGTCCCCCATTCGCTGCGTTAATTCCAGATACGAAAGAACTTTTATCCCCTTCATTACAGAGAAAATGAATAAAATGCCTCAATAGTTTCTTTTTTGCCCTCTTTTGTTGTTTATTAGCTGATGGTACTGCCCAGGTTCTTGCGCTCTTTTGCTCGCCCCCCCCCCTTTCTTGACCAGCTTTTATTGTCTTTAACTCTTTTATTGATTTACTGTAGTTTAATTGCTGACACTTTCTTAGTATCCCTTTTAATTTAAATGCATTTATGTTTTGTGCTAAGTTTAGTTTGACCAGTTTTTAATGCATTTATGTCTCGCTCTAAGTTTAGTTTGACAAATTTTTGTTTTTTTTAATTTTTTAATTGACTTTTTAAAGTTTTAATTATTGACTTTTAAATGATGTTCATTATGGTTTTCTCTATTTCGTTGTTGTTCTTTGCATTTGCAGGGTAACCATTTATTTGTTGTTGACTCCAAACTCCGAATTCGGCCCTTTGTGGGCTTGTGATAGCGATTTTTTTGAAATAAATATCTCTTATCTCTTATCTCTCAGAACAGAAGAACTTCCTATTTTAATGTCTTTTCTTAACTTTCACTTATGGTCACCTTCAAAAGTTGAAAACCATGTTTTCTCTTGTAGTTACCGTGTCTGATGCCCTGGCAATCATCGACGCTAGTGATGTTGAGGACCTTTCTGCAGATGAAAGTGATGATGACCTCTTTGAGCCCCACGATATAGAACTTGAAGATACAAGTGAAGATGAAGATCCGAACAGCGCCTTCCTTCCAGGCGACGAAAGTATCATCGACGAGGAAGTATCTGAACTGGAGTCTGATTTTGAAGATGACATACCTCTAGCCGAGCGGGCTCGGATATCGCAGCGACCTATGAAACGACCAAAATTGATGAAATGGAGGGAAAGCACGAGGTTTGAGATTCACTTGGGTCCAGTAAGAGATGAAGTTATCTTTACTGATCATTCTGATTGGAAACCGGAAGAGTTTTTCGCACAGTACTTCCCCCAGTCTTTTTTCGATGAGACAGCATATGCCACAAACTACACCTATCAAAAAAAATTCAACAAGAGCCTGAATGTCACTGCTGACGAACTAAAGACATTTTTCGGAGTTGTAATATTGATGGGCAATCTCAAATATCCTCAAATCGAAATGTACTGGAAGGCGCAGTACCGTGTAAACCAGATAGCAGAAAATATTGGGAAAAACCGTTTCTTCACTCTAAGAAGCAATCTGAAATTTGTTGTAGATGAAGAAATTTCCGACGACATTAAGAAGAACAATCGGTTGTGGAGAGTTCAGTCAATTATCGACCTTTTCCGTACCGTTTGCCTTTCTTTCCCGAGGGACAAAAATTGTTCAATTGATGAGCAGATGATCCCATTTTATGGCAAAACGTCGTTGAGGCAGTATGTACCCAATAAGCCAAATCCCGTCGGCCTCAAAAACTTTGTCTTGGCTAATCCGAAAGGCCTCATACTTGACTTCGAGATTTATCAGGGTGCTACTACGCTTCCTGAAAATATGCGATGCCATGGCCTTGCAGCTGGAATCGTACTCAGGCTATCTCAAACCCTCCCACCCGGATCTTGCCTCTACTTTGATCGATTTTTCAACTCGACAAAATTACTCGACCTTCTGTGCGAAATGCAGATAAATGCAACTGGCACAGTCATGCGAAATAGATTTGGAAGGGAGACCGTACCTCTGAAGCCAGAGAAAGAAATGAAGAAGAAAGGGAGAGGGTCGAGCGTTGCATTTGTGCGAGAAGATCGCAAGCTAGCCATCACGGAATGGTTTGATACAAGAATTGTGACACTAGGCTCGAATTGCAGGGCAGTAGAAGAAGAGACAATAGTGGAAAGATGGGACAAAAAGCAGAGGAAGCAGATCACAATCTCTTGCCCAAGGTCTGTAGCTGACTACAACAAGTACATGGGTGGAGTGGACATGGCTGACCGTATGATCAGTTATTACCGATTCGCTTACAGAACTAGAAAATGGACCGTAAGGTTCCTTCATCATTTCATTGATGCTGCATGCTCAAACGCTTTCATCGAGATGCAGGCTCATGAAGA
Organism: Artemia sinica; assembly: GCA_027921565.1. Lineage (NCBI taxonomy): Eukaryota > Metazoa > Arthropoda > Branchiopoda > Anostraca > Artemiidae > Artemia > Artemia sinica. The sequence goes on along the minus strand of CM051276.1, from coordinate 45,759,855 downwards.
AAATAGCAGGCCAAGCTTGAACAAGCTCATCTTATATCGTTTTCACGTTGCAGAGCACCTTCTCTGTCGGCCGAAACCGGAGCAGTATGTCGAGGAAAATGACGATTGTGAAGTAGCGTCGGCTGGTGATTTCAAAAAGCGCCGACCATTGCCGCCTGAGAGAGTTAGAGGGGCCATTCACTTACCCGAATACCACGACCTAAAGAACGCGAAAAGGTGCCGCCTTCCTGGTTGCTCAATGAAGACGAGGTGGTGGTGTGTTGAATGCAAAGTGTTTCTATGTCTTGTTGGTGACAGAAACTGCTTTTCTTGTTTTCACCAGTAAACAACCATGGAAAATAAATTTCCTGTTTCTTTTTCTCGATGAAAATAAAAGTGTTATATAGTCGACTTATCTCTCTGATTTACTCCGTTGGGAACCGATGTCCACGGGGGTGGACAACAGATTTTGGAGAGGGGAGGGGAGTGAAAAAATTTTTAAGGTCATTTTTGAAATCAGCGATTTTTTTAACACATGTGGTGTAAAAATCACGCGTCTTCAATACCTATATCTATGCCGGTAGTCAGGAGGGTACCATTTTTCAGCGGGGTCTTTAGTATGCCAAAAATCGGACACAAAGGTATATTCAGCTCAATAAACCGATGGGAACAAGGCTTTATTTTGTTCTGAGCGCTTATACCGAAAGAATTTAGCTTTCCCTCATTTTTGTATTTTGATAATTCAATCCAACCAATTGCAATTTTTATGTTGAAAGCTAAAAATTCCGAGTATTTCTTCGCTTTTCAGTTTTGGAAAAGAATAGAAAACCCTAATTTTCTTAACATCCGTGTAAAATATAGGACAGCTAATTTAATGAATCTGCTTCTCGTAGTTTCGTTTAATAGGGTGGGTAATCAATGCCCCTTTGCCGAAATATGCTCAGCACACAAAGGCTCACTAGATGGCTCCTCGTGCTCCTAATTCTGTGCTTCTAATTTTGTGCTCCTAATTTTTCACGAATATGTTCATGATTATGATAAAAAAAAAATACTCGGACACTCTCTGAAACATGCACTCACCTCGCAGGAAGTTTCAATGCTCCTAATAAACTTATTTTAAGAAAGATTTTTCAGATTGGCCGTTTGGTTGATTGCAGTCATGTTATTAAGGATGGTTAAGTAGGTAAAGGATGTAGCAGTAGACTCTAAGGTCTGAACTGGCGTTACTGATCTCCGTTTCATTGCCCTTCAGCAAGGGAGTGCGACGGGGGGCGGGGGCCTGCCATCCTGTGCTTTCGCACACCTTTAAGGATGGCTAACTGCAATTTTTAATAAGGGTAGAGTTCATATTGATGGATGATGATTTTTTTTTACACATCTAACTATGTAATTGCCTATTTCGGTAAAGGGACACATACAGGGGATGGGCCTCGAGTTCCATACCCTGAAATCCTAAAATTTTATAAATCTCTGGGCAGTTTATTCTCAAATTGTCAAACAAAATGGGTCTTATGTTATTGCCTCCACCCCCCCCCCCCAAAAAAAAAAAACAAGCGTACATGCTTGCCTACACGAATTACTTCGAAGGAAAAAGTTTCCTATGTGATAACAACCTAACAAATATCAAAGTTTTATTTTGATTTTTATGTTTGTTTCAGACTGTCCAAAACTGAATCAATCAATATGTCAATACTGTATTCAAGTATTTGATATCTTGTTTACAGTCTCTAAGGTTTGTACAACCATGTTCTCATCTAGTTAATGTACAAACAAAAAAAGGCTTTGTTTGTAACACAGAAACTTTTTGTCTAGTTATATTTAGAACGTGTATAACGATAATACAAATATAATAAGAATGTTCTAGCTACTAATATTTCTTTTTGATTGCATTATGTATTAGAAAATGTGCGTTTTCATCAACAAAATGAAGTCATTTCTTTGTGTTGCAATATTGTGATTTTCTTCTGTATTTGCATCAGAGACGTCTCTTTGTAACTGCTGAACCCACGGGTGTGCGCGGACTTCATTTGCTCCGAAATCGTTTTTAACTCATTTTCCTCAATTTATCAACTTTTGTTTTTCACATAATTTTTTTAAATTTGAGAGCCCTTTCTCGACTACCTCCAAATGTTCAATTACTTCCAAACTCGACTACTTCCAAATGTTCAATTACTTCCAAACTTTCTCAGTATATGCACTTCCGATGACAGTGCAATAATGCATCAAAATTTCCTCCTCTTGCATACTCCTCTTTGAATACATAAAACAGCATAAACGGGTTAGTGGGCACAGCAACATGTATAAAACAAGCACTTTTATGCAAGACATGATTGCGCAGTGGTAAGAAGACTTTCGTGTAACCCTGGTAACTTGGTTCAAATCTTGATCAAGACAAATCTTTATAGTAGAGAAGACTAAAAACTTTTTAGTCTTCGAGAAGATTAAGAGTTGAAAATAATAAAGTTTTTTTTTAACTCATTTCCAAATTGGACCAAAAAGTACAAATAATTTTTGGTACTTGGGCATTATATGGGCAGTTGCATGGAAACCAGTCACGAAAAACTCGTTTCTGACGGGTTAATTCAAGACACCGCTATAAAGTAATGGAATGCATAGCGTGGTTTTCATTGCGTATACTATATTTAAACTGTTGTTTTGGGGGTTTGGGGGGGGGAGGTATCTAGGTTAGGTTACGTATTTTATATATGCAATTCTTTACCCCCCCCCCCCCACCCGCCCTAATGTGCAAATATATAGCCCAAATTTGCTTATAAACTATTATATATTCATCCTATTTTATTTTATTTCATTAGCGTTAACCAAACTTGACTATTTAGAAATACTCATATAATGCCCAAGTACCTAATTTTGTCTCGAGAATCTATGGATATAAATCAAAACGAGGGACGCGAAACGAGCTCGGCTTTACATAATTTAATCTTTTTAACTTGTTTTTCTCAATTCAGTGACTTCTTTTCATTCATGCATTTACAACTTAGATTAATTTGATGTCAATGTTCTGTTAAATTCAAATGAAAATTCCTTGTTGGAATCTTTCACCACGCTTTTCACTGACGGTACTCTTATATTCAGGAATTGATTCTAAATGTGAATGTAGAAAAGTAATATTTTAAGTCTTGTGAGTTGATAACAATTAGCAATATTTTTTTATAGCCACCTGAGCAGCGATCTCCGTAAAAGTTGAAAAGCGTTTTCCAAAGAAAAAATTTGTACTCCTGCATTTCGCGGGCACTGCTATATATTGTAAAAGGAAACCAGTCAAGGAAAACCCGTCAAACAGGCTACTTGCAAGAGACCGCTATACATAAATGACCAAAGCCGTGGTTTCTCAATGAGTTACAATATTTAAACCATTGTTTTTGGGGCTTTAAGAGGGGGAATGGTACCTAGGCTAGGTTAGGTTACGTATTTAATATATGGTATGCTTTACCCCCCCCCCCCTAATGTGCAAATATACAGCCCAAGTTTGTTTCTAAACTATTATATATTCATCATATTTTATTTTATTTCATTAGTATTAACCAAACTTGACTTCTTTTGCAGTGCCCGCGTAATGCACCAGTACCTAAAAAAACATTCTGAAACTGACTTTTCTTAAACGCTAAGCTTTTCTTTAAATATTTCATCTTTCATCAATGTCTGGTTTGAGGACCAACAAAGATACTGTATTGGATTTTGAATTACTCACTTTTGGAAATTCTACTCACTTTTTACTCACTTTTGGAAATTCTACTCACTTTTGGGAATTCTACTCACTTTTTACTCACTTTTGGAAAATTACTGGCTTTAAAAATGAAAACACCGTTGCCACTCCTAGTCATACATTTTGAAATTTTTTCGTGTGTCGAAGTTGTATGAGTAAAGGAGGCATAAGCAAATGTGGATGTTCTTTAATATTTCCTTTATATGGAGCACAGTTTATATAATTATCCAGTATCATCTTTCCCTATCTCACCCATTATAAAAACCTGAACCAAGGTGCGAGTGCTCCAGAGAACGTTTTTGCAGATAGAAACATAAGCGGCATCAGATCTTTTCATGGGTAGACAAGTCAGACGCGAAACAGTCGGAAACAAGTGGAAACCCGCTATTACGAATAATGCACTTTGTAACCCTCTTGGACGCGAAACTTACAGCTATAATAGAAATAATCGGAAACAAGTAACCCGCTAATGCAGAAAGAAGCGGGAGGAGCTTTTTATTCGTACCGAGAATGAAGACCAGAAATTATCTGCGATAAACTTACTGGATAATTCTTTAAACTGTGATATGGAGTAAGAGATTCACCTTTTGGCAAATATTTTTTAATATATATTTTATGTGGTTTTTGCTCATATATAAAACACTCAAACATTTATTTTCACGAAACCTATCACACTCACCTATTTTCATTCCCCTAAAAATAACAGCACTATAGTTGTGACTATAGTTGTGATCCTTGGACAGTCTCCTCTAGGTCTCAGATATTTTCTATTTGATTTCCTTATATTGACTTTTTCTAATATAAGTTTAATAGTTTCACAAGACACTTTCATGTTAAAGCCTCGCCTGTTTTAGAGGTGTAGAGATTGTATACAGAAAAAATGTGTCGATATTTGCAGCGCCTCAAAACCGTCAGACTTTTTGAAAATGGAGTCCAAAAATTGTCAGGAAATTAGGCAAAAGGTGTGGCTAGCGATATTTATTTTATTTATACTTTAATTTATATAATTTATTTTATTATACTTTTATTGGCCTATTTGTAACCTTTTTCTACAAAGCTTTGAGCTTCATTAGGATATTTAGGTTTTTAAGTTTAAAGCTTTGTAAAAACAGCAAATATTTTTTAAACTTCAAAAATTTATGGTAGTATGTGTAGGCCTAACACAAAAACGCAACACATGTGAGTATCTTTTTGTTACAGAATGTTCTTAACAGTTATTTTAATAAAACACAGAAAAAAGGCTTCTGGTATATTTTTTAGCCCAATTTTTAAGACAATGTTCTTACGATTTTATTATTGTTTAGCATAAATTATTCCATCATTATCATATTGATAGATAGATAGATATTTATTGCAACAAAAGCCTTTTCGGGCCATGGCAAAATAACAAAACAAAATAAATTAAAAAAAAACACACAATAAATTACTCACAATTCATCAAAAAAGTTTCTCTATGTGCCATGCCCACTCTTGCAAATTTACCCAACCTTCTAAAATCATCAAAATTTCTACTTTTTAAAATTTTTTCAAGCCAATCCATCCCTCCAAAATCTGTTGAAAACACTTCCCTCCTCAAATTTCTTAACTCCTGGCATGTACCCATAAAATGGATGAGATCTTCCTCCTCTCCACACATAGGACACTGGTAAGGACCATTTTTAATCCTATAATTCCCAATATATTTCCTCCTTTCTCCAATACCCAAAAAATTACCACGAACCGAAATTACCCATCTTAAATCCTCACTGCTCATCCCCGCTTTAAAGTAAACTTCCTCCCCACAAACCTCCTTTGCCAGCCCATACAGCCCCAGAGACGCCGAGGATGATTTCTGATTCTGCCACCTTTGAATTTCCTGCTCTATTAGTCTATCCTTTACTTTTTTTGCAACTAGCCCCACTTCCACACCTAGCCCCTTCCCCTCATTCCAATACTCACTAAAACCACATCTATCAATAGTCTCTTTAACCCGGTTTGGCCAAGAACTTTTCCTGCCATCTACTAGCATCTCCTCATATGCATTCTTTACTAGCCTCCTACTAGGCAGATTTATAATCCTTTCCCAATAATTTACTATCCGCACTAACCTTCCCACCCTTAATGATAACAAACCTAAATCACCTTTTAATACTACATGATTAAACTTATCACTAACCCCCATTAACCGCTTAAAATACATCAACTGTAACCGGTCTACCTTATCCGCCTTCTCCATACCCCACACCTTTGCTGCAAAAGACATTACGGAAGCTAGCTTAGTCTGGAATATCCTTTTCTGAAGCCTAAGGTCTGTCAGGCCTACTTTCAAAACACTACTCTTTAAAACTAGCCATATAGCCCTAAGACCTTTACTAGCTACATAATCAATTTGCCCTTTCCACCTACCATTTGAAGTAAACTTGCATCCTAAATAAACAAAATCTTCAACTACTTTAAGCACTTCTTCTCCTACACTAAACCTTTCCTCTGTATTTCCATGTTGTCGAAATACCATAACTACTGACTTTGTGACATTTAGGACCAAACGCTTCTCATCTAGGTATGAGGACACCATTACACCATTCCTAGCAGTTTTTGAAGGTCAGGCCCATCTTTAGCCACCAATACTATATCATCCGCAAATAACAGAGCGAACACCTGCATTGCAGACAGATTTAGAGTTGGGGCTCCCTGCCCTACCATATAATCTTCTATATCATTAAGATACAGGGAAAACAACCTAGGTGAAATTGTACAACCTTGTTTAACCCCTAACCTACTGACAATTGCCCTAGAGTAAGACTTTCCTACCTTAAATACCATTCTAACAACCAAATACATTTTAACAACCAATCCTACAAAACGTCTCGGCAGCCCTAACTTTATAAGTCCTTCTACTAATAAATCTCGTGAAACTTCATCGAACGCACCTCGCAGGTCCAAAAAAGCTGCGTATAGCCTACCATCCCTTTTCCTCATATACTTCCTAATAAGCCCATACAAAATAAATATCTGATCTACCCCACTATAATCCTCTCGAAACCCTGCCTGAATTTCTATTAACTTATTTGATTCTTTAAGCCAACTATCTAATCTAGCCACTAACACTTTACAAAATAATTTACTAAGGCTATTTCCTAAATGAATCCCTCTATAATTCTTATGCAATGCTCGGTCTCCCTTTTTAAAAAGTGGTAAAACTATTGAAATATTCCACTGTTGAGGCCAGACCAACTTGCTAAGGACGCTTGAAAATAACGTTGATAACAAAGGCAACAAATATACCCTAGACCACTTCCAGAGCCTTGTTGGGATGCCATCAACTCCTGGTGCTGAGGTCCCTCTCATCTTCTTTAGCGAATTCCATATTTCCTCACCTTTGAAAGGCTGCAGTAGTTTAATCTTCTTCCTTTAGAGGGAATTCCGCAAGGTTTTCGCCGACCACCCACCGACTCAGGCTATCCGTTTCCTCTCTTTCTGTCATCTTGCTTTCGATGAATTCTGGCCAACTTTCCGCCGGCGGGATACTCGTCTTGTCAGAAGCGTTTGTAACTGATTTTTTTATTATTTTCCAAAACTCATTCTTGTTACTATTCCTAAATTCCCTTTTCATTCTCTCTGCTTCCTCATCTTGAAATTTATACTTCTTCACTTTTAACAATTTCTTATGCTCTTTTCTTCGGCTTTTAATTCCCTCTCCTCATATGAACATTGTCTCAGTAGCTCCAATGTTTGCACCAACTCTGATTTTTTCTCTACGCATTCACCATAAAAAAAACCATTTAACTTCCGTGGTTGTTTCTGAGCTGTAGTAACACCTACTTCATACAAACTATCAATTAATACCTTTAATGACTCTTCTATTTTTCCATCATTTGCCAATATTTCTCCCTTCTCTAGTCCTGCCTGAAATTCATCTCCTAACAGCTTAACCTTAACCTTCTCTTCTTCCTGTGATTCTAGCCTCAATGAATCTCTAACTTCTAATCCTTCTTCTAATACCTTGCTCCTAAAACCCCCCAATGACCTTTTTAATGCCCTCTTTTTTAACACATTCAAAGACAACCTAATCGGCAGGTGATCAGAACCCAAAACCGGGACCAACCCTAAACAAGCACAATCCGGCCAAAGAGACTTATTTACAACTATATAATCTACTACACTTGGATACTTCCCAAAAAGCAAGTAAACTCTCCCCGCTTTTTATCCTCCCCGACCCTCCCGTTAACTATAATTAAATTTTCCTTACCACAAATTTCCAAAAGTTTACTTCCCCACCTATTTTTTCGGCGATGGTCCTTACTAGTCCTTGGAGGGATCTCATCCATTTCTTCATCACCCATTCCATCACGACGAGATTCCGAGTGGTTATGGTCTTCAAATTAGCAAGACCATGGCTCTTGCAACTCCCCAGTGTATGCATTGAAATCTCCTAAAAGAATAAAGCCATCGGCAGGAAACTTTGTCAAAAAAATATGCTACTCTTTTTGAAATATCTCCCATGTATCCTTATATGAAAAAGAACTACTTTCTGGAGGGATATACACAGAACAAAACACATGACTTCTTTTCCCCCGTGAAATTCTTGCCCAAACTAAGTTACAAGATTCACTTTTTAGCCGGATCACATCATTAGATGACAAAAAAACATCTTAAACAAACAACGAAACACCTCCATAATAACGACCATTTCTCGACATTTTACGATTTGCACTAAAACAACTATAATGCTTAACTATAATATTTTCTCCAGACCATGTTTCTACAAGAGAAATAACTTGAGGACTATAAGCTTCAACCAGGTCCTTAAACTTATTTTGCGTGAACCCTTGTATGTTCCAATGTGACACATTTAATAGAGAATTTTCACCATGGCCCAAATTTCCCTATACCGCCTCATTTCCCATCGTCGGTTCTTGCTGTCTTGGGCGGAAAAGTTTTTTTGATACTATCGCCCTCTTAGCGTCATCATCACCGGAGTTTACTCTGACACTATACTCTGCGGGTCTTGGGCGGTTTACCCTCATTGGTTCGTTGTTATCAGGACTAATAATTTCCGCATTCGAGCGTTTCGCGGGATTACGCTGCTTTAGTGCTGGGATAGCTTGCGATCCCCCTGCAGCTGGGGTTTCTGTTAAAGACATTACCAAATTACGATCTTCGTCCCCCATTTCAGAGGTCGCGGAACTAAAAGATACAACCGCTGCCGAAGATTCAGATCTAGTCCTAGCATTAGACGGATATGCCAAGCTACCGTCGTCTTCAGGGGGCATGTTGCTATAGATTTCCCGACCGACCATGTCCGTAACTGGTGGTGGCGCCGAGTGTGCACTATTCTGGGGGGGAGGGGGTTCAGCTTGGTTTCTACTAGGAGGGTTTACACTGTCATGAGCGGTGTTACGTTTTTGTTCTTCAACAAGGCCGCTTGTGTAATTATACATGAAAACCTGGTTACCGATGAACAACTTAAGTCCTCGTAATTTGACATCAACAAAACCCTCAGTCTTTGCATCTTCTAAAGTCTCTTTCAGTTTTTTTCTGGCAATCAACTCACGTTCCATGTAATCAGGACTAATTGATAATCCCAACCTTCGCAAAAGAAAACCTGATTTTAATACATAGTCCCGCCCTGCAACACTTGCAAATTTGATCACTACAGGACGGACGGTCATTGAACTTTTAAGTCTGAAAGCGTCACGCACATCAAAAAGACGGAGATTTAAATTCGGAATTCCCGCATTCAAAGCACTGACAACATCTTCCAGAAGTGAGCGCCCCCTATGCTGCGGCGAAAAGTTATAAAGCACTACGTTTCCTCGCTTCATGTCAGTTTCTAAATACTGAATTTTTCTCAGTGCTAATCCAACTTCTTCCCGTACATTTGACACATCTCTGCGAACCGACTGCGATTCCCTTTGAATATTCTGGACTAACGACGCAACATTTTCAAATTTATTTCCCAACTCAGCCACATACGACGTCATTGAATTGACCTGCCTTGACATCGGGTCAATAATATCCAACTTCAAATTAATTGCTTGAATTTGCGTTAATAATGCATTAATATTATCTTCCATTTTAAATCAGAAATGAAGATCAAAAATGAAAAAGACTTATCTTTACGTGAGGGCTGTGCCCCACGGGTGCTTCCGTAACCGGCCAAACTTGCAAGGCACAACCCAGCCTAAATTTCGCTCGGCTATAAAGACAGCATTTAACGAACGAATCCTAAAATCGTAATTCCACTTTCAGTCCAAAATTCAATAATTCAATAAGATATTTGGCTTGATTTTGAGTGACCCTTTAAGAATTAAATAATAAAGAAAAGTTTTTTTTAACTGAAAGTAAGGAGCGACAAAACTTAAACGAACAGATTTTATTCCGTATATGAAAGGGGCTATTCCCTGCTCAACGCCACGCTCTTTACGTTAAAGTTTTTTTATTGTTTTATAACGCAGGGTTGTGAGAAAGAGTCAAACTTTAGCGTAAAGAGTGGGACGTTGAGCAGAGAAGAGCCCCTTTCATGTACGGAGTAATTTCTGTTCGTTTTAAGTTTTAATGTCGCTCCTTACTTTCAGTTAAAAAAAAACTTGTTTTTTTTTATTTAATTTCTGAACGTTTTTGAATTAATGCAGGTTTTGAATTTGGCTCACAGTACATGAATAATTAAAACGAAATTTGCATATTGATTTTTTTTAACTAATAATAACATTATAATACCCTAAGTTTGATTTTATGTAATAATAATTATTACGTATATGAGGGGGTTCGCCCCCTAGCCAATACCTCGCTCTTTACGCTGAAGATCGAATTTTGTTCCAATTCTTTAAGAATGACCCTTGAAACACAAGGGCCGTTTAATTATAATAGATAGCTCTTTTGAAAGAACTAAAAAAAAAAGGTTTAGCGTAAAGAGCGAGGTATTCACTACGGGGCAAACCCACTCATATACGTTATAATTCTGTTTGTTTTAAGTTTTAATGTTGCTCCTTACTTTCAGTTGAAAAGACTTGTTTTTTTATTTAATTTCTGATCGTTTTTTCTAAATAATGCTTGGAAATCCGGCGCCCCCTTCATAGAAATGTCCCTCCCCCATGGATCATCCATGGAAAGATCCTCACACGTAATCCCCTCTCCGCCCCCCCCCCCCCCCTTACTAGAAAAATTTTCTCCTGAAAACGTCTGTATGCTTCCAAATAACCAATACTGTATGTAAAGAATGGGCAAAGTTCATAACTTGCAACCCTTCCCTCGGGGGCTGTGAGGGATTAAGTCATCTTTAAAGACATATTTATTAAATTTTATACTATGCTGATCAAAATGGCCATCTTAAAATTTTAATCGGGTGACTTTGAGAAAAATGAGCGTGGGAGGGGGCCTAGTTGCCCTCCAATTTTTTGCTCACTTTAAAAGTGAACTAGAACTTTTAATTTCCGTTCGAATGAGCCCTCTTGCGATATTCTAGGAACACTGGATCGATACGATCAACCCCAAGGAAAAAAAACAAACAAATAAATACGCATCCGTGATCTTTCTTCTGGCGAAAAATACAAAATTCCACATTTTTGCAGATAGGAGCTTGAAACCTCTACACTAAAGTTTTCTGATATTCTGAATCTGATGGTGTAATTTTCGTTAAGATTCTATGACTTTTAGGGGGTGTTTTCCCCTTTTTCGAAAATAAAGCAAATTTTTTCAGGCTCGTAACTTTTGATGGGTAAGACCAAACTTGATGAAACTTATATATTTGAAATCAACGTAAAAATCCGATTCTTTTGACGTATCTATTGGTATCAAAATTCCGTTTTTTAGACTTTTGGTTACTATTGAGGCGGGTCGCTTCTTGCTACAGTTCGTTACCCCGAACTGTTTGATGATTCTTTTAAGAATGAACGACCCCCTAAAATAGTCCTTTAAGAATGGTTAAGAGGGGACAAAGGCTTTTCAGTTGTCAGGTTTCATAAGAAACTAGAAATAAGAGAAGAAACTAGAGGTTTCGTTCTATAGCAAAATGGGCCTACTGAAAACTACCCCTCCCGGGGAAGTTTTAGACGCAGTTTTGGGAGAGGGGTAGAGGTGGTACTTGCCCTGGGTGCAGAAATTTTAAGGATGAAAGATTTCCGATAGATAATCTAACACTTATAATCATTTTGTATTTTTTTAAATTTATTTTTATTAATATGAGTAAGGTCTAGGCCTTGTTCAAGTGCTCATTTATCTCAGTTACTAAATTAGGAAGACAGCTTTTTTTTTTTTTTCATACCAAGTAATTACCTGTAATACATTATAAAGTAGAGGGTGAAGTTGGCAGTAAGTGTAAGCAAATTGAATTCGAAATTTTCACTTTTCCCGTATCTTGATCATCATTCCTTGAAACTAAAGTACCATCACCGAATTTAATTAATTCTAATTTTTTTTAGAAACCTCTTTGTATCTTACAGGATGTCGAGATAATCAACAATATTGTAGAGGATAAAGTAAGAAAAGTCAGATTTAAATAAATTGAACTTTTTGTTAATAAATGAAAATTTTGTTATAATTTAACTTGCAAAATTTTGGAAGACAGGCGGGGGGGGGGGCTAATAAGCATTTTGGTACTTGTATGATAAAAGCCCTTCCTAATGTTGTTCATCCATTGTCGCATTATAGAACCGTTTTTTGCGTTAGTTTCTTTCAGCTTAGCGTGAGACAAGACAAAGAAGTTGACAGAAAAGATGGAAAATATATAATTTGGGCTATATATTTGCACATTAAGAGGTGGTGGATATTTGTACTGTGTTTGTAAAGTATTGAATTTAGAAAACAATTCTTACTAAATACAATGCAGAATAATCTTACCTAACTCATTGGGCATGCAAAGCCGCTATACTTCACCCTCACCCCCCTAATGTGCAAATATGTAACCCAAATGTGTTTCTAAAGTATATATTCTTATCTTACTTTGGCATATTTCATTAGGATTGAGCGTCAGAGAAACATATTAGAAGAACATTAGGTAGGGTGTATATCATACAAGTACCCACGATTTTTTCCCTGGGCGTAAGAGAGGCCAGAACCGCCACAGCCATCCTCCTGTTCAAGTTTAATTCAACAGTCTGAATGTTCTATTCGTTCATCATCTGTCAGGAATCAGGATACGTGATTAGATTGCTTAATATGTCAAGGTACATGTTGATTTCATGAGTCTCATTTAATGCCTGTACATAGGGGGACGAAGAAGAGGGGTTTATGTCTGCCATCTATTTTTGTAAACCTCTTTATCACTACGGAAATCTTGACAAGAACATTAGTCTGCAAATTTGAATTTGGATAAAACTTCTAACAGAAGAAGAAGAAAAAAAAATAAGGCGGAGGAAATGTTTTCAAGACTAATGGGGAAAATTAGAATGATGAACTGTTCGATTTCACCTAAAACAGTTGCCTTCGGTGGACGCTAAAACACTTTAAGGATTAGAAGTCATAAATTAAATAAACCATATTCTGTTTTCTTATTTTATTTTTGTCCCTCTTTTATGATGGAAAGGACAAAAAAAGTAGTTAATTATAAATTTTTATGCAACTCTCCCATAGCATGGTTAACGATATAAAAACTGCCAATATAACTGCCGATATAAAACTAGAAATAAAAACTGCAAAAGACACCTTTTTTAACCTAAAAATGTCATTGCTCTGCTGTTTGCTGGCAAAGTTTGGGGGTTTGAAACCCCACCCCAAAAATGTTTGTCCGACTCGTAAAAATGTAACAAAAATGAACATAAGCAAATTTTATATGTTTTTTGAATTTTTTTTTTGTAAAACTCCCCCACCAAAAAAAATCCTTTGGTACCCCCCCCCCCTGCCCTGAAAAAAAAATACTGGATTCGGCCCTGATCCTGTTACTTACATATTCCACATGACAATGGTGTTAGAGGGTATCTATGAAATTAGACCTTTGCAAAAGTCCATCTGCAAAACTCAATCCAGTAATACACAACCCAGAAATTCAGTCCAGAAAAACTAGAAAGTGGGAGTACAGCAATTGCATTCTCAAATGTTCTATATCAGATCTTTTTTGTTGTCTTTTGTCAGACTAACATACAGGTGAGAAAACTACAGTTCCAAGCTTCCCCTGGCGATTAAAAAAAATTATATATTAAATAAAATCCGGGTTAAATTTTCACTGTTATTAGTCGGTCGCAAAAATTAAATTTGAAATTTGAAAACAGCCGAGTCACCAAAACGTGTCCCAGATACGTTATTGGCGCTCTAGTCACGAGTAATATTGTTTCTATCGGCAAGTATAACTATAATAGGCCTAGGGCACAACTGTCACTTTTTGCACATTTCTGACTATTAGTGAACAAAATCCGGTACTTGTATGATATCCCGGCCACACTGAAGAAGTATAATCTTTTGATCTGAGTAAAACCGGTTTGTGTGTCTGCATTCGGTTATAATTACCTTACTCTCAGTGAGAAAAACAACGATGCAGGCATATTTTTATTTAATATTTTATATATAGAGGTGGTTAGGGGTACTTGTGTGATATGCCCCCGACCTAATATTCTTCATCTAAGTAGAACCTGTTTTTCTGACACTCAATCCTAATGAAAAATATCTAAGTATGATAAAAATATAATACTTTAGAAACAAATGTGGGCTATATATTTGCACATTAGGGGGTGGGGGGGGTAAAGTATAGCGGGTATGCATGCATAATATATTAGGTACAATTATCCTGCATATTATATAGTGAGAATCGTTTTCTAACTTCACACTGTCCAAATCCTTCACCCCCACCCTCTACCCCTAATGTGCAAATATGTAGCCCAAATTATATATTTTCCATCTATTCTGTCATTTCTCTTTGTCTTGTCTCACGCTAAGCTGATAGAAACTAATAAAAAAAAACGGTTTTACAATACGTCAATGAATGAACAACTTTAGTGGTCGGGATATATCATGCAAGTACCAGGTTGGGTATTTGGGCTATAGGTATTTAACCCCTCCCCTCATTGGAATATACGCCCCACACACATTGGAAAATACCCCCAGCTGAAAATAAACCTCTCGGAAACTCCCCACTCAGATAGGTCAATATTTCAAATTATGTTCGAAAGTTGGAACGATTCTTAGACATGAAAATGGGGTAATAATTACTCCATAATCAAGTCGTTTCATTCTTTTTTTTTCTTCTTTGCTTGGATTTTTATTTCATTGAACATGTATAGTCCTTTCTCTTTCTCCTTGACAATAAGAACTATGACGCCTATAAGAATGTCCTATGTTTGGTTTACAAGGCCGTAGGACCAAAGACTATTTATTATTATTCCACGTGGAATTACATAATAAAATAGTGAGAAACACAGTTTTCTACAAAAAAGAGTTTCACTTTACTCCAAAGAAAATGTGTTCTGCTGAATTGGGATATTTCATGAGACACCGGCGGATCTAGAGGAAAATCTTGGGGGGGGCCGCGCCGGACACAGGGCGCCAAAAACTGATTATACAGGACTAATTTGATAGCTCTTTATTTATATGAAAACACTGCCAAATATGCTCATAAAGGTAAAACGTAGCAAAAGAAAATAAAAACAGTACCACACTACACAACTAAACTCAATCGGCGAGCTTTTCTGAGAGCGAACATATCGATAGCATTGTCTGTTTTCGGCAGTTCGTCTCTGCAAGTCTGCATGAGTAGTAGAGCCTCCAACCTCTCTTCAGTCATCGTGCTTCGTATTGATGAACATGTCCTGTCAACCTTTGAAAACATTCGTTCTGCTTCACAGGTTGACACAGGAAGCGTCGCAAGAATTGTCAACAATGCGAAGATGTGGGAAATACATTTTCCTGACAACTGTTCAGGGCTGAAATAGCTATTTTCGGTTTTTGCACGGTTTCCTTAGACCAATACTTGTTCCAAATCTCGAACTCGGTTTTAACGTCTATCTCCGTACCCACGAGCAGCTCCTTGTACTTTTCGTACCCTGGCTGAACGTCCTCCCAGCGTTTGCCATTAACCACAGCCGGGATCAAAGCTGAAAGTTTTGCAGCATTCGTAAAATGGCAGCTGAACCGCTCCGTAAAATCAAGCAGCATGGCGTCCAGGGCTGGAATAAATGCCGCCATCCTATAATGACTTTCTGGATCCATCTTGGGTACCCCTGCCCGGTATGTAGAACATGAAGCTATGCGTGGCTGCGTTACCTTGATGGTAGCATCAATCTTTTCGGCCATTTTCAGAAGATCTTCGTAAAGCAGTCTGAATTTGGTTTCGGCATGTGATCGCATATCTTCCAGCATTGCCTTCACGCTGCTAATGAGGGACAAGGCTCTCACGAGGTCACCATCCTTCTGTTGTAGTGACTCGGCCAAAGGTTTCATGATCGACGAAAACGAATTCAGGCAAACCAGTCCTACGAGTGTATCTGATTTTTCAATGCAGGATCGTAATGCATAAGCTCTGCTACTTGCCTCTCGATCGTGCCATCCTTCCATCTCCTGCAGAGCAGAAACGATCGACGGAAGGGAGTCCCAAAACCTGCTGATTGCTTCGTGTCTCTCTACAAATCTCGTGGTACAAAGACTGACGAGTGTCTCTGTTTTAGCTTTGTCCGCGATAAGATGCTTTTTTAGAAGTCTTGTTCTCTTGGCACTTGAGCTGAAGTGAGAAATTGTGTCTCGAACAACGTCTTGGGCATTGCGCAGAATGGGAACTGAAACTATCTTTGAACATGAGAGATTTGTGGCATGGCTCACACAGTGGAAGTAATCTGCCAGTTCACACTGGCGTTTAACTTCAGCAGCAGCACCATTTGTCAAGCTTGCCATGCTAGCAGCTTTGTCGTATCCTTGACCAACGCACTTTGACAAATCCAGATTTGACTTCCTGACCTCACTCAACAGCAGCTTCCCGAGGCTCTTGCCGTCTAGCTTCTCTTCGATGCTTCTACCGTCGTCACTTTCCTCATCTCCAGCGAGTCTTGACAGGGTTTGAAAGGCATCGACAACTGCAAAAGGATCTTCTCGAATCACGTATCCCTGCTCGGTTTTACACACATAACGACAAACAATGACCATCAGCTCCCTGGTCTGCCTGTCTGTTGACTCGTCCGCAAGAAGACACCAAACCGTTGCTTTGTTTGCTTTTCTCACTACTTCGGTTTTTATCATTTCCCCAATTGTTCCAATCAGTTCATTCTGGATCTGTTTACTCGTATATTTGGCGTTGCTCGGTGCATTTCAAGTAAATTTTTAAGTTGCGAGTCTCCACTCTGAATCCGATACCGAAGTAGGTGGCGGAAATTCCCGTCGTTTACTGCTGTAATGACATCAGAGTCTTGGATATCAAGTTTGCCATCATCACGGTGGCCACGAAGGGGGATATTCTGTGCCCGGCAAAGCTTGACAGTTTCAACAACGCTTCTCAAGAGTGCACGGTTCTGCTGTATTTGCTTGACCCTTTCACAGTCCAGAGCATTCCTGATATCTTGATCTTGACTACCGCGCTGAAACGTTGTTAGCAGCGCGGCAGCTTTTTCCTGGAAGTGTTTGTGAAACTGTGCTTCAGCATGGTTTGTCAGCGCACCATCTTTCCCGGTAAGTTTCGAATAGTCTTTTAGCGGTTTCAAGACCAACTTTCCCATTTTTTGCCCTCCGCCGCCTCCAGATAAAGCCGACCATCCTCCTCCGCTTTCGTTGGTCCTCATCAAAACACAAACACTGCACCAAAGGCCTTCGTGGTCTGGATGACGACTCACTGCGAGCTAAGGATACCGGGCAAGATGTTCGGTATTCAAGCGACGCTTGACTTCACCACCTTTTCTCTTTTGTGTCGAGACTGGAAGATCAGATTGGTTCTTCGGCTTCCACCTTTCGTTCATAAAAAACATAATTTCGCCAGAAGACAACTGATTTCGCTCTTTCAGCGCTACTGCAATACCAAAGTCATTCGACGGCGTGAAGTCCGTTTCAGGCGAAAAAAATAGCGCTTTGATTCTGCTGCGGGTGCGGGGACTGTGAAATCAGTGTTGGGCTATGTACCACCAAGGTTTGAGTACTGCTTCTTGATCCTTCAGTCAGCTGATCAGTGTGTGTCGTTTCGCCGAAGTTTGTTATGAAGGCCGTCTGTGAAGTGGACGGAGTTGTTGGTGACAGTTCGTTCTCCTGGCTGAATGCGTTTTTGTGCATTCCGACCGTCGACTCAGAGTGGGCATCAGAAGTTGCCATCGTCTCAACATCTAACAAAAAAAGTTTCTCTTTTAAAGTTTGCACAAGACATTTATTGTAAACGTATATACACTTTGTATAATGGCTTGCTTTAGTAGATTTAACTCTCAACATGGTGAAGGCAGAATTGGAACTAAATTTGAAATAAACTGAATCAGCAACATTAACTTTAAACTCCCCCAACAATCTTGAACTTTCATACCCCAAAACTATTTCTAGGAAACCCGGACTTTAAAATAAAATACCACCCTAAACATCACTAATTTAATTTGCAACCCCAAGAACCGATCCCCGACATATGCTAACAAATATTTTTCAAGAGCTGAAACCCGAAACAATTATCACCGAAGTTTACAAGGCTAAAGAGAGAGCTTTAACTGCAAGAATTTGAAAGATAATTTCAGAGCTGACACAGTGTGTCGGTAAAAATACTGCTTTAAGCCAATATCATAACCGTCAGGCGAGACGAGTGGGCTGGTAAAAATCAGGTCAAACGCTTCGGACAAATTGCATACGAAGAACACTGTACAAGAGGGACCGTATGCAATATATAACAACAAAAGCAGCTGGTACGCGATGAAGCTTGACGAATGAGCCTTATCAGGAAAGCTATCCGACAATGGGCTAAAGCTAGAAATTAGAAGTGTTGATACCCACTTTAAACGACACTCCTTCCTTATTGTTCTATCTTTAAAAGCTTACCTTTAATCTGATCTTTCTTGGCAAAATAATCAGAGATGTCCCTCGATCCTTTACGGCTTTCCGCCATCATTCTTTGTTTCTTCTCTGTTCTATATTCATGCCCTGATTTTTTTTTCCGATCCATTTTAAATGCGTTTCCGTCTAACTGGTCTAACACACGGAGCAAAAATACTCCGAAGGCAGTGGCAGGGTCGCTCGCGCCTAGCCTCCCGCCGGTTGGATCTAACCACCCACGCAACTCCCCAAAGACATGCGTTTCTCGTAAGCATTCACAAATGTTTTGCTCGTTTAGCACGTCCCAAAAATAAACCCAATAATCATGATTCGTGCAGTGTCGGATTTGAACTTTAGATAATGTGATAAAAAGAAAGTAAAAAATGACGGCGTATCCGATTTTTTTTTTTTAGCGTCGGCCTTAGTTGAATCATTCACAAAAAAGGGTCGTTTGCACGATGGATGAGAGGGCGCCAGCAAATCTTGGGGGGGGGGGGGGGGCCAGGGCCCCCCCCCCTGGATCCGCCGCTGTCATGAGAAGTTTTCTGTCAACTAGTTTGTGTGTGTTTAAGGAATCTTTACCTGCATTTTTAAGGCTGTATTACAAGTCGGAGGAATGATTTTCTTTTAGAAATGGTCTTTTAAACTGTAATTTCTGACATCAATTTACAAGTGGGAGAAATATTTCAAGAGGGCTCAAACTGTTTAACCTCAGCCCCATGGATACGGCCCTGATAGCTTCATATATGAAACTAAAAAAAAAAAATCAGGTTTTATTTAGTAAGCCTAATACCCTTAATTTTTGGCTTTAATTTCTTTAATCTTTTCATTTCAGTTGAGCCTGGATATAATATATTCGTTAATAAGAAATAATTACAACAAAATTATAACCCTAGCCAGGGAAGAGTACAGCTCATTACCTGAGCTTAGTGGGTAAATTAACAGAAAACAAAGCCAAGTAATGCAAAGATACTTAGACATAAAAAAGATCAAACGCGAAAACAAAAGACTGGAGGAAAAACCCAGAAAAGGCCATCCCAGCACAATTACAATACAATCCAAAATTAAAGCTAAATCTGCCATTCACAAGACCCAAGGCCGTATCCAGGGGGAGGGGTTAGGAGGTTTGAACCCCCCCTGAAATGTTTGGGTGGTTAGTTTGGAGGAGGGCAAGGCCGTATCCAGGATTTATTTAGGAGAGGCTTTTACTCAAAAAAAATTTCGGGGGGGGGGGTTACACAAAAAAAAACTCAAAAAACGTATACAAAATTTGTTTATATCCATTTTTGTTACGTTTTTACGAGTCAGGCAAACATTTCGGGGGGGGGGGTTCAAACACCCTAGCCCCCCCTCTGGGTACGGCCTTGGAGGAGGGTAAAATATATTCTCTTTCTTTGCATTGATTAGAGAGCAAGTTTCAGACATTTATGACTAATTTGTTTATTTCAAAGCCTTAGCAACAATGTTTATCATTTCATTAATTATCACATAGCAAATGATGAAACGTTATTCGCTGTGTGATTTTTGTGTAAATTTTGCTGTGTGTATTTGTAAAAAGGGCAAGTCTTGAACTAAACACAATATTGAAAATTCGAGTAGTTTAACCCAGGAGGCTTAGTTTAGAAGAGGGGGAAATATATTCTCTTTCTTCTGGATTGATAGGAGAGCAAGCTTCAGACATTATGGCTAATTTGTTTATTTCAAGCCCTTAGCAACAATGTTTATCATTTCATTATAATTATCACACGACAAATGATGAAACGTAATTACTACAATATTCACTAAAAAAAAAAAAAAAAAAAAAAAAAAAAAAAAAGTCATTTGGGACTGTCAATAAAAGAAAGAAAAAAAAATAGAAAGAACAGGTGACTGTCAATAGAAGCTAGTAAATTATAGTCATATATTACAAGCATATATACAAAGCAATAAACAATATTTCAGGTTATATAAAAAATAACGATTAACCTTATTCTTTACGATTAACTATTGACGTTATTCTCAATCAAGAATAACGGTAGAAGATAACGTCATTCAAAAGAATAGATGGTACTCTTTTAAATCCAGGACACATGCGAGAATTGAAGTTTAGTTAATGCTAATGAAATAAAACAAAATAGGATGAAAATATAGTAGTTTATGAACAAATTTGGACTATATATTTGCACATTACGGGGGGTGGGTGGGGGTGAAGCATAGTATATATTAAATATGTAACCTAATCTAACCTAACCTAGCTACCTTTTAGTCCCGCTAAACCCCCAAAAAGCTACAGTTTAAATCTTTGTCACGGATGAACAATATCTCATTATGCAGCAGAAACCCGTTATCAATAGCGGCTTTGAGATTTCGATGCGGTCTTTCTTTCGTGTGTCCTGGATTTTAGAAGAGTACCGAATAGATTTTTTGGGCCGAGCGACTAAAAAATCGGGCAGTTCAGGCTAGGACATCGCTTTGAGACTGTTCCAAAAAATCGTGATTAAAATAAGAAAATTTGGTCCCGACACCCCCACGCCCATATCAAATATTCTATTAAGTCTTTTCCTACGATTTCCATCTTTCGAGGAAGAATTTACTTTCCCCTAAAAATAAACTCTTCCAAATATTCCTGACCATGTAATATTAGGCCGCATTTCTATTTGGCCTTTTACGGAAATACTGGAAGGAATAATTAACCAATAAAAATGTGGTGGAACCGTTTTTTCAATATGATACAAGAAAACAGGGTTTTTGAATTGGCTGTTTAATTGACAATTTGTCCGTTAAATGCAAAACGGAAATGCGGCTCATCGTATCGCCAACCTCCTACTATATCGGAAGCCTGTTTCGTTATCAGTTGTGCAATATTTTCGCCTTACGCTGTTTATAAGGTTATTTCTGGTGGTTGTCAGGGTTTTCATTTCCCCAAAATTGGGAATTTGTTCAAAATTTTCAGAATTTTTCTGGGCAACACATTGTTTTCTCAAGTCCAGCAATAATCTATTGAAATTATTGATATATTATATATATATATATATATATATATATATATATATATATATATATATATATATATATATATATATATATATATATATATAATACAAACATAACAGTTTTGTCAATGATGATCCCTAGTACGTATGTTGTTGAATCCTTTCGTCCCTAAATTTTTCTTGACATTCTTTTGAATATGCTCTTTTGATAAAGAAAAGGCATACTGGGCTCATTTATTAAACTTTTATTTCAGATTCCTCAGCTACAGAAAAGAAAAAAATGTCCACTTTTTTGGACTTCGGGACACCAGAGGTAACAATTTAATTACGGACCATGTCATAGCCCGATGTAGCCAATTTAAATTCTGCAAAGTTTTACATATAAACTACTTGTTTCACCAATGTCACAGCGACTTGCTTGTTGTGTTTCCACAAGAGGTCCCCAGGTTTTTTAGACGTATTCTCAAAAATTTTTATTTGTGGAAACACTTTAGCGTCAGAATTATATGCTCTAGACAGTTTACCTAATTATATCTATATATGGTGGTGAACTATCTTTTTTAAAATTTTATTTTGGAATTTTAGGGATGGATTTATGGCACTGGAGGACTTTGGTGTTCTTTGTCGATCCTTATTTCGAAATGAAGATGCTGTATCTTATGAAGTTGACGATATGAAAATGAAGGACATTTTTGAAGTATTTGATTTAAATGAGGTATGGGAAGTTCTGTGTATTATTCATATGCTCGTACTTTTTTTCTTTTAAAATGTATTTAGTTATATTTAAACATTGGCTTGAATTCAAAAATGATAGTGGGGGTAAGCTCAATTTCCAATAAATAACTCAAAGTGGGATGAACTATTGAAGATTCGATAGAGGCTATAATTAAGCCGAATTGAGTGGTTGACAATTTTTATTGTATGTATAACAAGTTAGATAAAATAGAAAATAACATAATCACAGCGACAAATAATAGCATGTTTTTATACATGAAACTGTTCGAGAAAGCAAAAGCGAAATCTTTGAGGAAAATTAGGTTTGGGGAGCGTATCTGGCTCAGGGGAGGTTAACTGCCCACCCTGTCCTATATTAACTTACGCTCCTCAGTTTAAATGTATTATGATATTGTCATTATATAAAAATAATTACACTTTGTCCGATAACAGACAAAGATTTAAATTGAGACTTTTTTAAATGCCGCTTTTTGTGATAATTGACAATCGGTGACACAAAACAACAAGAAAAAAATTGTTGTTCCGCTGTCTGGACTCCGATCTATTTAAGATAAATAAATTCTCGTCTATTTTATCAAGTCAAGAAAAAAAAAAACTAGGTGACGGGTTTGCTGTAGGTTACAGATCACAAGGTCACGACACGAGTTTGAATCTGTGCCGCCTTAAAAAATCCACATTTTCTAGTTTTGAAATATTTGAAAACAGTGTCAATACAAGATTCCGTACCGCGATTGCTCTATACCAGTCATTTAAGTTGTTTTTGTTAGGAAGAGCATCGTTTATAAGATACTTAAAAATTAATATACGTGGCTTTGAAGTTTTTTTTTGAAAGATAACGTTTTTTTCAAAAGAAAAATAAGGCACTGGTTAAGAAAGCGGTAAACACGCGACAATCGTATAGGGAAGAAACTAGTCAAACGGGTTTCTTTAGAGAATTGGATTCCAAACCGTGGTTTTTCATTGCGTTTAAAATACTTAAACTTTTGATTTTGGGGTTTTGGGAGAAAAAGGTACCTAGGTTAGGTTAGGTTACGTATTTAATATATGCTATGCTTTAACTCCCCCCCCCCCTTAATGTGCAAATATATAGCCCAAATTTGTTTCTAAACTATTATATTTTCATCCTATTTTGTTTTATTTCATTAGAATTAACGAAACTTAAATTATCGCGTGTTTACCGCTTTCTTAACCAGTACCAAAAATAATTTTAGTAACTTGGTAGCTATAAGAAGACTCTAAGCTAGTTATATAGACTCTAAGCTATAAGACTTATAGCTTAGAGTGAAATTCAAGAGAAATTTTCTTCTCCCCCAAACACCCAAATGAAATTTAATTTTGGATTCTCAAAATTAAATTTCATTTGGGTGTTTGGGGGAGAAGAAAATCTTCTTTTTTTGGGATTTCTTGGAGGATTGATGTTTTGTTGTTTGATGCATTTATGATATCTTTAGCACATACTCTGTAAAAAGGTATCCTTTCTTGTTCTTATTTTTCTGTCTTGTTTATTTTTGTCTGTTTGTTTTGTTTTTTTTTCATGTTTTTACGCCCATGGACAAGGAGTGATTCATGGTGGGAATATTTATCTCTTATGCTGCAAGGTAAATTTAAATCAATAGAATATTTCTCTCACATGGCTTTTACAACGTGTATTCAGTGCTGGTTTTATTGAATGAATATAAACCAGCATATAAATTAATATGAATTAACAAATATAAATTATATGTAGTATAATTTACGGTATTTGTGTCTTATAGCCACCACACTCAAGTTCTGTCGAGAAGTGAAGTTTGGTTACTGCAAATGAAATAAAACAAAATATGATGAAAATATAATACTTTATCAACAAAACTATGAAAACTACAACAAAGAATTATGGAAGGGGGGGGGCGCCCAGACCACATTACATTAAATACGTAACTTAAACTACCTAACCTAATCGAAATACCAACTAAATATTTAATTAAAATATAGCTACCATGTAGTTTCCTACCGAGCTGAAGCTAATATTATCTGGTATAAAGACAGTGAAAACCGGTTATTGTCTAGTGTTCGCGATACAAGATCTTGAGTGTGGTGGCTATCAGACAAAAGTACCTAATTTAGAGTGTTAGCGGTATAATAGACTATGATTTGGATAAAGCTAACGCCATCGTTTATGTCATATAGGTTAGTCTACTCAGATCTTACTTTATATTAATTAATTATATTAATTAATATTAGAATGAATATTAATTAATTAATTATAATATTCTAATTAATTAATTAGACTAATATATTAATTAGAACAAATGCATCAGCGTGAGTCTTTCCCTAGCAACTGGACAAATGCACATACATAGGAACTTGCTTTTGGAGGGAGGAGGCAGGAGTGGATCCAGAAGGTATAGGGGCATTTGTCACTCCTTAGAAGATTGAAAATTGCACTAGTTTTAGGGTTGGAGGTGAACAATTCCAGTGGACGGGCTCAAGTTTCGTTTCCCTCCCAACATAAATTCTGTATTGGTCCCGGAAGGCGGGGGGGGGCTTGAATAGTACGAAGAGCAGATGAATTAAATAAAAATATAGGAAACTTTGGAGGTAGTTGTTAAACTATGGGATTTTAGGGAATGGTCCTGAATGTCTCCCGTATACCAGAAGTCTCTTAATGTTATTTGAATGACAATATTATCGTTCTTTATTCGGGCATGTATTTATTATTAAATCTATCAGCAAACTGAAACATGCAATCACAAAGTTACAAAATTACAAAAATTTGTAAAACACAAAATGCAAAATAAAACAGTTTCAGTAAAATTAAACCAAGGTGATACTCACACATTGCTTTGATAAACTGATATTTTTACATATAAAAAACACAGAAATAGTTTTATGAACATTTTTTTTCTGATTGGCTGAACACATTCACGGAGGTTCTTCCTTAAACAAATCTCAACCTTAAATCAATACCAATAAATGGTGCATTAGCACTGGACTGCTCTCAAATTTTAGGTACTGATGCGATATATGGACACTTCTAAAAAGTCAAGTTTGGTTATAGCCAGTTTGACGGGTTTTTCGTGACTGGTTTCCTTGTACAATATATAAAAGTGTCCATATAACGCACCAGTACCAAGTTTTCTAATTATTTTACTGGTTTTACATTTATGAATTTTTTTTAGTCACTTAGGTCGTCTCTCCCTATTGTCGTTTTTTGACCGTCCACTTGTTTTTTTTTTTTCTTTAGGTTCAAGCGACAAATCTCCCATCCACACATCTCACACATTGCTTTGACAAACTGATAATTTTATGTAAGGAAAATATAATAACAATAATTTTTTCGGTTTACTGGACGTATTTGGGCGCGGGCGGGGGTGAATCCCTAATCCCAATCATAAACCGAACTGCTGTCCGATTTTCTAGCTGTTGGACTGGTTTTACATCTCTTTAATCTTCTGTTTTCTACCAGAGTAACTTTGGCTGTCTCTTTCTGTTATAACTGTTTGCCCGTCTTTGATACGGGCTAGAACCGTTTCTCTTACAGATTCAAGCAACATCTCTGCCATCCAAACATACCTTTACGAAACTGATATCTTACGTAAATGATATCTTACGCAAATATATACGCAAATTATATCACAATATTATCTTACGCAAATGATATCTTACGCAAATATATACGCAAATTATATCACAATATTATCTTACGCAAATATATACGCAAATTATATCACAATATTATCTTACGCAAATACATACGCAAATTATATCACAATATTATCTTACGCAAATGATATCTTACGCAAATATATACGCCAATTATATCACAATATTATCTTACGCAAATGATTTCTTACGCAAATATATACGCAAATTATATCGCAATATTCTTGCGGAATAAATTTTTCCATTTCATAATTGATTATCCACGCATTGCACTCCCAACCGAAGGCATCGAATCAGGAGATAGGTACCTACGCAACGCAGACCATTTGTTAGCAAGCGTTTTTTTTTTTTTTTTTTTTTTTTTTTTTTTTTTTTTTTTTTTTTTTTTTTTTTTTTTTTTTTTTTTTTTACCTGTGGCATGTACACAGAGTCTTTGGACACATCCTGTCCCAAATATCTAAGGAGTTTTACAATTTTTCATACAATTCCATGTAATTATCAGAACTTGCCTGTAGCATTACCTATTATATTTGCTTGTGCTTGCTTACATATTGCTTGTGTTTGCTTTTGCTTATATTGCTTGCTTGTGTTTATTATGTGCTTTTTTTTTTATAGGTGCTTGGGTCTAAATTAAACTATTGAATCAAAGAATTCTACATTGCCTGTTTTTCCCTTTTTTTCGAATTCAGACTCATCTATTTATTCTTTTGTTTCTCTGTCCTATCTTTTTCCTTTCGTTTATGCAACTCATTTTCTCTACAATTTCTATCTTTATTATCTTTTTGTTAGTACCTCAATTAGGATCTTAGTATCTTTTCTAGGATATTTTCTAGGAATTAGTATCTTTTCTAGGATAACTACATCGACTTGGATGAATTTCGTCTGTGTTGGCAACACTGGATCAAAAAGGTAGGAAGCTGAATATAATAACGTTGTATTTTCATAATTGATTATTATTATCCATCAGATTATTGTGTATCAGATGTTATTAGATTATTTTAATTCCATTGCTAAAAGTGAGAATAAATCCTGCATTTTGTATAAATTTTGTGTTTAGGCACGTACAGAAAAAGGTAAGGTGGGGAGGGGGAATTAAAAAAAACTAGCAAGTTATACGAGTCGTGTAAGAAGTCATTGATAAAATCGAAAGATTCTTAAGATTTCGCTGGGGGAAGGGCACAGGCCCAAAGGCTCTCTGTCGCACTGACTGTCTTATAAACAACCAGTGGTACTTTCACTGAAATGTTTCAGATAAAACTTGCTGTTGTAAATAAATAAAACTCAGAAACAACATATGGGTATATAGGATATAGAAGGAAAAGGAGGTAGGGAGATCACAATTCGGAAAGTGAGTTTTAGAGCTGAGCTTAGACTACTAGAAGCCATTGTAATATTAGTTTTCGAATTTAGCTCCGAAACATGGGTGATCTGAAATGTTGAGGATACTTTCCAGACGAAAGTATCCTTTCCAGGCGGTAGTTTAGGAACTCGCTTGAAGGGGCGTGTATGTAACTGAATCCTCGTTCTACTAAATCCCTGTTTAACTCAATCCCCGCATAACTCATTAATTCAGACCCCGTTTAACTCGACCCTCGTTTAACTCAATCCCATTCGACTCAATCCCCATGTAACTTAATTCCAATTAACTGAGCCTCCATTCAATTCAAACCTCATTAGGTTTACTTCATTTAGCTCAACCCATGTTCAACTCAATCCCCGTTCGACTCAACCCCCATGCAACTCAATTCCATTTAACCTACGTTCAACTCAACCCGTTCAACTCAACCCCCATGTAACTCAATTCCGTTTAACTCAACATTCATTCAATTCAACCCTCATTAGGACTACTCTATTTAACTCAACCCACCTTCAACTCAACCCATTCAACTCAACTCCCATGAAACTCAATTCCATTTAACTCAACCTCCGTTCAATTCAACCCTCATTAGGTTTACTCCATTTAACTCAACCCACGTTCAACTCTACACCATTCAGCTTAACCTCCGTGCAACTCAATACCATTTAACTCAACCTCCATTCAACTCAACCATCAATAGGTTTAGTCCATTTAACTCAACCCACGTTCAATTCAACCCTCATTAGATTTACTCCATTTAACTCAAGCAACGTTCAACTCAACGCCATTCAACTCAAACCCCATGCAACTCAATTCCATTTAGCTCAACCTCCTTTCAATTCAACCTTCGTTAGGTTTACTCCATTTAGCTCAACCGACGTTCAACGCAACCCCATCCAACTCAACCCCATGCAACTCAATTCCACTTAACTCAACCTCCGTTCAATTCAACCCTAATTAGGTTAACTCCACTTAACTCAACCCACGTTCAACTCAACCCCATTCAACTCATACCCCATACAACTCAATTCCATCTAACTCAACCTCCATTCAATTCAACCGTCATTAGGTTTACTCTATTTGACTCAACCCACCTTCAACTCAACCCCGTTCAACTTAACATCCATGCATTTCAATTCCATTTAACTCAACCTCCATTCAGTTCAACCCTAATTAGGTTAACTCCACTTAACTCAACCCACGTTCAACTCAACCCCATTCAACTCATACCCCATGCAACTCAATTCCATTTAACTTAACCTACACTCAATTCAACCCTCATTAGGTTTACTCCATTTGACTCCACCCACGTTCAAGTCAGCCCCATTCAACTTAACCTCCATGCAACTCAATTCTATTTAACTCAACCTCAATTCAGTTCAACATCCATTCAATTTAACCCTCATTATGTTTACTCCATTTAACTCGACACACGTTCAACTCAATCCCCATTCAATTCATACCCCATGCAACTCAATTCCATCTAACTCAACCTCCATTCAATTCAACCGTCATTAGGTTTACTCTATTTGACTCAACCCACCTTCAACTGAACCCCATGCAACTCGATTCCTTTTAACTCAACCTCCATTCAGTTCAACCATCATTAGGTTTACTCCATTTTACTCGACCCACGTCCAACTCAATGCCATTCAACTCAACCCCCATGCAACTCAATACCATTTAATTAAACCTCCGTTCAATTCAACCCTCATAAGGTTTACTCCATTTACCTCAGCCCACGTTCAACTCAACCCCATTCAGCCTAACCTCCATGCAACTCAATTCCATTTAACTCAACCTCCATTCAGTTCAACCATCATTAGGTTTAGTCCATTTAACTCAACCCACGTTCAACTCAACGCCATTGAACTCAATCCCCATGCAACTCAATTCTATTTTACTCAACCTCCTTTCAGTTCAACCCTCATTAGCTTTACTCCATTTAGCTCAACGCACGTTCAGCTCAACCCCCATGCAACTCAATTCCATTTAACTCAACATCCATTCGATTTAACCCTCATTAGAATTACTCCATTTAACTCAACCCACGTTTAACTCAACGCCATTCAACTCAACCCTCATGCAACTCAATTCTATTTAAATCAACATCCATTCAATTTAACCCTCATTAGGTTTACTCCATTTAACTCCACCCACGTTCAACTCAACCCCATTCAACTCAACCCTCATGCAACTCAATTCTATTTAAATCAACATCCATTCAATTTAACCCTCATTAGGTTTACTCCATTTAACTCAATCCACGTTTAACTCAACGCCATTCAACTCAACCCCCATGCAACTCAATTCCATTTAACTCAACCTCCATTCAGTTCAACCATCATTAGGTTTAGTCCATTTAACTCAACCCACGTTCAACTCAACGCCATTGAACTCAATCCCCATGCAACTCAATTCTATTTTACTCAACCTCCTTTCAGTTCAACCCTCATTAGCTTTACTCCATTTAGCTCAACGCACGTTCAGCTCAACCCCCATGCAACTCAATTCCATTTAACTCAACATCCATTCGATTTAACCCTCATTAGGTTTACTCCATTTAACTCAACCCACGTTTAACTCAACGCCATTCAACTCAACCCCCATGCAACTCAATTCCATTTAACTCAACCTCCATTCAATTCAACCCTCATTAGGTTTACTCCATTTAGCTCCACCCACGTTCAACTCAACCCCATTCAACTCAACCCTCATGCAACTCAATTCTATTTAAATCAACATCCATTCAATTTAACCCTCATTAGGTTTACTCCATTTAACTCAACCCACGTTTAACTCAACGCCATTCAACTCAACCCCCATGCAACTCAATTCCATTTAACTCAACCTCCATTCAGTTCAACCATCATTAGGTTTAGTCCATTTAACTCAACCCACGTTCAACTCAACGCCATTGAACTCAATCCCCATGCAACTCAATTCTATTTTACTCAACCTCCTTTCAGTTCAACCCTCATTAGCTTTACTCCATTTAGCTCAACGCACGTTCAGTTCAACCCCCATGCAACTCAATTCCATTTAACTCAACATCCATTCGATTTAACCCTCATTAGGTTTACTCCATTTAACTCAACCCACGTTTAACTCAACGCCATTCAACTCAACCCCCATGCAACTCAATTCCATTTAACTCAACCTCCATTCAATTCAACCCTCATTAGGTTTACTCCATTTAGCTCCACCCACGTTCAACTCAACCCCATTCAACTCAACCCTCATGCAACTCAATTCTATTTAAATCAACATCCATTCAATTTAACCCTCATTAGGTTTACTCCATTTAACTCAACCCACGTTTAACTCAACGCCATTCAACTCAACCCCATGCAACTCAATTCCATTTAACTCAACCTCCATTCAGTTCAACCATCATTAGGTTTAGTCCATTTAACTCAACCCACGTTCAACTCAACGCCATTGAACTCAATCCCCATGCAACTCAATTCTATTTTACTCAACCTCCTTTCAGTTCAACCCTCATTAGCTTTACTCCATTTAGCTCAACGCACGTTCAGCTCAACCCCCATGCAACTCAATTCCATTTAACTCAACATCCATTCGATTTAACCCTCATTAGGTTTACTCCATTTAACTCAACCCACGTTTAACTCAACGCCATTCAACTCAACCCCCATGCAACTCAATTCCATTTAACTCAACCTCCATTCAATTCAACCCTCATTAGGTTTACTCCATTTAGCTCCACCCACGTTCAACTCAACCCCATTCAACTCAACCCTCATGCAACTCAATTCTATTTAAATCAACATCCATTCAATTTAACCCTCATTAGGTTTACTCCATTTAACTCAACCCACGTTTAACTCAACGCCATTCAACTCAACCCCCATGCAACTCAATTCCATTTAACTCAACCTCCATTCAGTTCAACCATCATTAGGTTTAGTCCATTTAACTCAACCCACGTTCAACTCAACGCCATTGAACTCAATCCCCATGCAACTCAATTCTATTTTACTCAACCTCCTTTCAGTTCAACCCTCATTAGCTTTACTCCATTTAGCTCAACGCACGTTCAGCTCAACCCCCATGCAACTCAATTCCATTTAACTCAACATCCATTCGATTTAACCCTCATTAGGTTTACTCCATTTAACTCAACCCACGTTTAACTCAACGCCATTCAACTCAACCCCCATGCAACTCAATTCCATTTAACTCAACCTCCATTCAATTCAACCGTCATTAGGTTTACTCCATTTAGCTCCACCCACGTTCAACTCAACCCCATTCAACTCAACCCTCATGCAACTCAATTCTATTTAAATCAACATCCATTCAATTTAACCCTCATTAGGTTTACTCCATTTAACTCAACCCACGTTTAACTCAACGCCATTCAACTCAACCCCCATGCAACTCAATTCCATTTAACTCAACCTCCATTCAGTTCAACCATCATTAGGTTTAGTCCATTTAACTCAACCCACGTTCAACTCAACGCCATTGAACTCAATCCCCATGCAACTCAATTCTATTTTACTCAACCTCCTTTCAGTTCAACCCTCATTAGCTTTACTCCATTTAGCTCAACGCACGTTCAGCTCAACCCCCATGCAACTCAATTCCATTTAACTCAACATCCATTCGATTTAACCCTCATTAGGTTTACTCCATTTAACTCAACCCACGTTTAACTCAACGCCATTCAACTCAACCCCCATGCAACTCAATTCCATTTAACTCAACCTCCATTCAATTCAACCCTCATTAGGTTTACTCCATTTAGCTCCACCCACGTTCAACTCAACCCCATTCAACTCAACCCTCATGCAACTCAATTCTATTTAAATCAACATCCATTCAATTTAACCCTCATTAGGTTTACTCCATTTAACTCAACCCACGTTTAACTCAACGCCATTCAACTCAACCCCCATGCAACCTCAATTCCATTTAACTCAACCTCCATTCAATTCAACCCTCATTAGGTTTAGTCCATTTAACTCAACCCACGTTCAACTCAACGCCATTGAACTCAATCCCCATGCAACTCAATTCCATTTAACTCAACCTCCATTCAGTTCAACCATCATTAGGTTTAGTCCATTTAACTCAACCCACGTTCAACTCAACGCCATTGAACTCAACCCCCATGCAACTCAATTCCATTTAACTCAACCTCCATTCAGTTCAACCATCATTAGGTTTAGTCCATTTAACTCAACCCACGTTCAACTCAACGCCATTGAACTCAACCCCCATGCAACTCAATTCCATTTAACTCAACCTCCATTCAGTTCAACCATCATTAGGTTTAGTCCATTTAACTCAACCCACGTTCAACTCAACGCCATTGAACTCAACCCCCATGCAACTCAATTCCATTTAACTCAACCTCCATTCAGTTCAACCATCATTAGGTTTAGTCCATTTAACTCAACCCACGTTTAACTCAACGCCATTCAACTCAACCCCATGCAACTCAATTCCATTTAACTCAACCTCCATTCAATTCAACCCTCATTAGGTTTACTCCATTTAGCTCCACCCACGTTCAACTCAACCCCATTCAACTCAACCCTCATGCAACTCAATTCCATTTAACTCAACCTCCATTCAATTCAACCCTCATTAGGTTTACTCCATTTAACTCAACCCACGTTTAACTCAACGCCATTCAACTCAACCCCCATGCAACTCAATTCCATTTAACTCAACCTCCATTCAATTCAACCCTCATTAGGTTTAGTCCATTTAACTCAACCCACGTTCAACTCAACGCCATTGAACTCAATCCCCATGCAACTCAATTCCATTTAACTCAACCTCCATTCAGTTCAACCATCATTAGGTTTAGTCCATTTAACTCAACCCACGTTCAACTCAACGCCATTGAACTCAACCCCATGCAACTCAATTCCATTTAACTCAACCTCCATTCAGTTCAACCATCATTAGGTTTAGTCCATTTAACTCAACCCACGTTCAACTCAACGCCATTGAACTCAACCCCCATGCAACTCAATTCCATTAACTCAACCTCCATTCAGTTCAACCATCATTAGGTTTAGTCCATTTAACTCAACCCACGTTCAACTCAACGCCATTGAACTCAACCCCCATGCAACTCAATTCCATTTAACTCAACCTCCATTCAGTTCAACCATCATTAGGTTTAGTCCATTTAACTCAACCCACGTTTAACTCAACGCCATTCAACTCAACCCCCATGCAACTCAATTCCATTTAACTCAACCTCCATTCAATTCAACCCTCATTAGGTTTACTCCATTTAGCTCCACCCACGTTCAACTCAACCCCATTCAACTCAACCCTCATGCAACTCAATTCTATTTAAATCAACATCCATTCAATTTAACCCTCATTAGGTTTACTCCATTTAACTCAACCCACGTTTAACTCAACGCCATTCAACTCAACCCCCATGCAACTCAATTCCATTTAACTCAACCTCCATTCAATTCAACCCTCATTAGGTTTACTCCATTTAGCTCCACCCACGTTCAACTCAACCCCATTCAACTCAACCCTCATGCAACTCAATTCTATTTAAATCAACATCCATTCAATTTAACCCTCATTAGGTTTACTCCATTTAACTCAACCCACGTTTAACTCAACGCCATTCAACTCAACCCCCATGCAACTCAATTCCATTTAACTCAACCTCCATTCAGTTCAACCATCATTAGGTTTAGTCCATTTAACTCAACCCACGTTCAACTCAACGCCATTCAACTCAACCCCCATGCAACTCAATTCCATTTAACTCAACCTCCATTCAGTTCAACCATCATTAGGTTTAGTCCATTTAACTCAACCCACGTTCAACTCAACGCCATTGAACTCAATCCCCATGCAACTCAATTCTATTTTACTCAACCTCCTTTCAGTTCAACCCTCATTAGCTTTACTCCATTTAGCTCAACGCACGTTCAGCTCAACCCCCATGCAACTCAATTCCATTTAACTCAACATCCATTCGATTTAACCCTCATTAGGTTTACTCCATTTAACTCAACCCACGTTTAACTCAACGCCATTCAACTCAACCCCCATGCAACTCAATTCCATTTAACTCAACCTCCATTCAATTCAACCCTCATTAGGTTTACTCCATTTAGCTCCACCCACGTTCAACTCAACCCCATTCAACTCAACCCTCATGCAACTCAATTCTATTTAAATCAACATCCATTCAATTTAACCCTCATTAGGTTTACTCCATTTAACTCAACCCACGTTTAACTCAACGCCATTCAACTCAACCCCCATGCAACTCAATTCCATTTAACTCAACCTCCATTCAATTCAACCCTCATTAGGTTTACTCCATTTAGCTCCACCCACGTTCAACTCAACCCCATTCAACTCAACCCTCATGCAACTCAATTCTATTTAAATCAACATCCATTCAATTTAACCCTCATTAGGTTTACTCCATTTAACTCAACCCACGTTTAACTCAACGCCATTCAACTCAACCCCCATGCAACTCAATTCCATTTAACTCAACCTCCATTCAATTCAACACTCATTAGGTTTACTCCATTTAACTCAACCCATGTTCAACTCAACCCCATGCAACTCAACCCTCATGCAACTCAATTCTATTTAAATCAACATCCATTCAATTTAACCCTCATTAGGTTTACTCCATTTAACTCAACCCACGTTTAACTCAACGCCATTGAACTCAATCCCCATGCAACTCAATTCCATTTAACTCAACCTCCATTCAGTTCAACCATCATTAGGTTTACTCCATTTTACTCAACCCACGTCCAACTCAATGCCATTCAACTCAACCCTCATGCAACTCAATTCTATTTAAATCAACATCCATTCAATTTAACCCTCATTAGGTTTACTCCATTTAACTAGACCCATGTCCAACTCAATCCCCATTCAACTCAACTCCCGTGCAGTTGAATCCTTATTAAATCCAGCCTTGATGTAACTCAACCCCGAAATTGCTGTAATCTTGAAATTCAAGCGTGTTTTTGCCCTGGTCATGAAAAATTTTTCTAATTTCGAATATGTAAGACGGAAGGATTAGTTGTTGTTTTTTAGAGGGGGAGAATGTTTTTGCATTAAGGAAAAACTCTTGCATAAGAATTAGCCAATGAATTAACAAATGAAATCATTCAATTGGACTCAAGTTTTATCAATTCCGGCAAAACGGGCTGAAATACATTTTCAAGGTATATCGCTTATTTAAGGAGGGTTGAACTGAATGGGGGTTGTGTCAAAAAGGGTTGGATTAAACGGGGGTTGGGTTACACTGGTATTGAGTCATATGAGGGTTGATTTGCATGGAATATGTCGAATTTAATCCCAGACAGAATAAACACATAGATATTGTCAGGAATGGACCGAAGTTTCTTATATATGAGCTGAAAGTGTCAAGGAAATCAAAATAAGGCATTTCGTCCCCCCCCCCCTGAACTCATCTTAGTTCTATTCACACCTGATAGCGGCGATTTATATTTTTTGTTAACTTGGGAATTTCTAGGGCAGTATTAAATTAACTTCACCGTTCCCACGTTGAACCTTGAAAATTAATAAGTAAAATTAATCAGTTAAATTTAAAACGCTTCTCTTCAAATTCAAATATTAATAATCTGTTGATTACCAAAGACACTTACACCTTCAAACGAAAACCACACCTTCTTAAGTTGCTTATTTCATTTGTTTTTACCTTATTGTGTTCTGGATTTTCATCCATGTTTTTCTTTTCAAGTTTGGCGCCCGCTACTGCGAAAAACTGTATAGCTGCATACGGAAGTAATTTTACCTCTATATTCAGTTCCACTCAACCAATTCCCTCAGTTTTCATTTTCACTTTCCTTATACTTTAAGGATTCCAAAAGTGTTGTGCGGTGTTGCTCAAAAGCAAATAACCTAGTCTAATTTCCCCAAATAATAAGCTTGTGTGCAGGAATTCTGCCTGACAAAATGCTAAGCTACTGTCGGAAATATGCCCGGTTTTGATTTTTTAAAAATAAATAAATTAATAAAGATTCTGTCTTTGAACTACCCCCCGAATTTTTTTTGTCTCGTAAAAAAGCAACAAAAATACCTATAGACAATTTTAATTTTTTTTTAAAGTTTGTTTGTAACCTCCCCGCCAGAAAAAATGCCCCACTCCGAAAAAATACCTCCCCCCCCCAAAAAAAAAACAATCCTGGATATGGCCTTGGATTTAAAACATTTACCGCCTATATTTCCACAATGAAGAATAATTCATTTGTTATTTAAGTTACATAGTTAGGACTATCATATTGTGATGTGCCATTAGAAGTAGCTCTGTTTGTGGATTAAAGCTTTAGTGCCCTACCCAGCGTCTCTTGTAGCCTACCTACCCAGAACCTACACCATAGCACAAATATTTTTCAGATTGTTCGCCCTTGTTCTGTACTGCTCGTAGTTGATGTACAAAATGATTTTATATCTGGCACTCTATCATTGTCTAATTGCCCTGCAAAGCATAATGGAGAAGAGGTAACTCTTGTTTTGTTATTATTTTGTCATGCACCTCTGTCATATTTTATAGATTCTCCTATATTTCCCTCAGTTTTGGAATATTTAGACATAGCTCTTCCGTTGCTAAAAAGAACATGGGAAACCGATACTGTACAGCCCTTGCCCAATAAATCAAAGTTGCCTCGTAAATAAGTGAATCCAAGTATCAAAGTAAACAAAGTATCAAAGTACCAATAAGTAATTTGCATAAGTCACAGTCTTTTTCCCGGGAGCTGGAGGGATTCAATCCCAGAAGCATGGTTATTTGGCATTTGGACTATTTTGAACAAAATAGCCATCTCAAAATAATAACCGGATGACTTTAGGGTAAAAGGGATGGGGACAAGGGAGGCTGGTTTGTCTTTGATCACTTTTATTCTCAAAAAAAGAATCGAAAGTTTTTATTGTCAATCGAATGAGCCCCCTCCAAAGTTAATATGACCACCCCTTCCACATATTTGCATAAGTTACAATCTATGAACCTGGGGCTATGGGCGAATTTCAAACCTTAACTTATAGTTTTTTGAAGTTTTGACTATTTTGAACAAAATGGTTATTTCGAAATTTAGATACGATGAAT
Organism: Artemia sinica; assembly: GCA_027921565.1. Taxonomy (NCBI): domain Eukaryota; kingdom Metazoa; phylum Arthropoda; class Branchiopoda; order Anostraca; family Artemiidae; genus Artemia; species Artemia sinica. Next base: position 45,722,446 of record CM051276.1, on the reverse strand, counting down.
TGGGGGAAAAGCACACGAAAGAAGGGGTCTGGTTACCCTCTGATCACTTTCGACTTTAAAAAGGGCGAACGAATTTCGATTTCTGATCGAATGAGCCTCCTCCAAAGTTTATACGACTGCAATTTCCATAAAAACTTTATATGCTAACGATAGGTAACTAATGTAATTTATAGCTCTTTCCCAATGGCTGGAGGGGGGGGATTCAAACCCGGAACCATAGCTACTTGGCAATTGGATTATTTTGAATAAAACAGATAACTCAAAATTATGACCAGCAGCATTTAGGAAAAAGGGCGTGTATAGGAAGGGGCTGGTTGCCATCCGATTGCTCTTGACTTTTAGAAAGGTAGCTAGAATTTTTTAATTTCATTTTATACGACTACCCCTTCCATAAAAACCTTATACGTCCCTGGGTTATAGCTTGTAACCCATGCCCCCGGGCTCTTCGGGGTTGTGTCAATGCACGAGGAGTTGCTATATGGTCTTTGACAATTTTGAACAAAATGGCTATCTCAAAATTCCGATGCGATACATTTGGGGAAATAGAGTATGGGGGGTCTAGCTGCCCTCCAATCACTTTGACTCCTAAAGAAGAACAAGAACTTTCAATTTGCGATCAAATGAGCCTCCTTCAAGATTTATACGACCACCCCTTCCATAAAAACCTATATGCCCTGGGAGTATAACTTGTAACCCATACCACCGGACTCGTGCGGGTTTTGTCAATCCCGGAGGCATTTTATATGGTCTTTGGACTGTTTAGAACAAAGTGGCTATCTCAAAAGTAATAAAGGATACATTTGGGAAAAGAGTGCGGAGAGGGGGAGCTATTTGCCCTCCGGTCATTTTCGGCTCTTTAAAGGTAATTTCCAATCAAAGGAGCCTCATCCAAAGTTTATACGTATATTTTCCATAAAAACCCTATATGCCCCAGGGGCATAACTTAAAACCCTCGCCCTCAGGCTCTGTGGGTTGTATCAACCCCGAAGGCATTATTATATATTCTTTTACCAGCCCCTCCCCATACATATAATAGTCCCTCCCAGCCTTATATAAAGTGAACTATCTGAGAAGGAAAGCTAAGAAGCTGTATTATGAGCAAAAATTACTTGAGAATCATGGTAACATCAAAGGAACATGGGGAGTTATTAAGAGAATATGGAAAGTAAGAAAGATTTTGAGCTTCATTTACTTGAAATTGATGGTTTGGAAATTACAGACAGACATGCAACTGTAGACCAATTTGTAAGTATTTTTCAGATTTTGGGAAAACTATACAGCAAGTAGGTAGAGTTCATAAAGATCAGTTCCAGAAGGAGGAATTTTGTGGCAATAGAGGAGAGGGTCTAAATTTTCAGTTTGAGCCATGTACTAATGATGAATTAGAAAAGGTGATTAAGTCAATAAAATCTAACTGGCATTGACAGATTGAATCTTCGCGCATTCAGAGCAGTTGTGACTTATCTTTTACCCTGTTTGCTTCATATCATAAACGTCTCACTACAAACTGGAACACTCCCGGACGCCTTAAAAGAAACGAAAGTAATCCCACTGCCTAAAGGAGATGTGAAGTCGAACATACAGAGCTGGAGCTGGAGAGCTGGAGCTGGAGAGCTTGATACCTATTTCAATCCTTCCATTATACTCTAAGATAATAGAGAAAAATCTGCACCGTCGTTAGTATGATATTTTGACAAAAGAAGGAATTCTTTTCGAAACACAATTTGGGTTCAGGAAGAATCGCTCGACCTCCCTTCCTGTGCAGTATCTGTCGCATTTACTGAATTGAATAAATAAAGAAGTTTTTTTTTAACTGAAAGTAAGGAACGACGTTAAAACTTAAAACGAACAGAAATTATTCCGTATATGAAAGGGGATGTCCCCTCCTCAACGCCTCGCTCTTTACGCTAAAGTTTTTTATTGTTAAAAAAATAGAGTTGTGAGAAAGTCAAACTTCAGCGTAAAGAGCGAAGTTCGGGGAGGGGACAGCCCCTTTCATATACGGAATAATTTCTGTTCGTTTTAAGTTTTAACGTCGTTCCTTACTTTCAGTTAAAAAAAAAAAACTTGTTTTTTTATTTAATTTTTGAACGTTTTCGAATTAATGCAGGGTTTGATTTTGGCTCACCGTACATGATAATTAAACAAGATTTGCATATTAATTGGTTAAATGGCTTTCTCGAATCTTGTTTAATTTTATTTACGAACGTTTTCGTTAGTAATAAATATACGTAACTTACGAATTAACTTACGTAACGAACTTCCATATGCATATATTTTTAATACGTATATTAGGGGTTCGCCCCCTAGTCAATACCTCGCTCTTTAAGCTAAAGTTCAAATTTTGTTCCAATTCTTTAAAATGACCCCTTAATCACAAAGGCCGTTATTTAGAAAAAATAGCTCTTATGAAAATACTAAAAAATCTTTGGCTTAAGAGCGAAGTATTGACTAGGGATGAACCCAATCATATACTTAATATTTTCTGTCGTTTTAAGTTTTGATGTTGCTCCTTACTTTCAGTTGAAAAACTTGTTTTTTATATTTAATTTCTAATCTTTTTTTAAATAATGCTGGGAAATCCGGCGCCCCCTTCATAGCAATGTCCCTTCCCCGATGAAAACTTCCTTCATGGAAAGATCTTCTCACATAACCCCCGACCCACCCACCCCCCACTACCAGAAAAATCCCCCTGAAAAACTTCTGTATACTTCCCAAAACCAATACTATATGTTAACATTGGGTAAAGTTCATAACTTTCAGCCCTCCCCCCAGATACTTCGGGGATTAAGTCATCCTAAAGGACATAGTTATCTTATTTTCGACCATGCTGAACAAAATGGCTGTCTTAAAATTTGATCGGGTGACTTTGGGAAAAAAATGAGCGTGGGTGGGGGCCTAGTTGCCCTCCGTTATTTTGGTCATTTAAAAAGGGCACTAGAACTTTTAATTTCCGTTCCAGTGAACCCTCCCACGATATTCTAGGACCACTGGGTCGATACGATTAACCCTTGGGGAAAAAAAAACAAACAAAAACAAAAAAAACAAATAAACACGCATCCGTGATCTTTCTTCTGGCAAAAAATGAAATTCTACATTTCTGTAGATAGGAGCTTGAAACCTCTACAGTAGGGTTCTCTGATACGCTGAATATGATGGTGTGATTTTCATTAAGGTTCTATAAATTTTAGGGGTCTTTACCCTTTTTTTCGAAAATCAGTCAATTTTCTCAGGCGCGTAACTTTTAATGGGTAGAACTAAACTTGATGAAACTTATATATTTGAAATCAGCATTAAAATCTGATTCTTTTGATGTATCTATTGGTATCCAAAACCCGTTTTTCTAGAGTTTCGTCCACCATTGAGCCGGGTCGCTCCTTACTACAGTTCATTACCACGAACTGTTTGATGCTCATCTTGAAAAGGGTGAACTTGTTTTTACAGTATTTGTGGATTTTAGAAAGGCATTTGATACAGTAGATTTTAATATTTTATTACGTAGATTAGAATGGTTGGGCGTCAGAGATTTACATCTGAAGTTGTTGAAGGTTTCATAACTGGAAGATATGTTATAGAGTTGTATTAAATGATGTTATTTCTGGTCAGTATTTTATCAAAAGTGGCGTTCCGCAGGGTTTCTGTTCTGGGTCCACTGCTTTATCTTACTTATGTTGATGCGATGAGATTCTACCTACCGGGTGCTTGCTTTACTTTGTTTGCAGATGATATGCTCTTATTTTTCTAGGCATGTGTTGAAATCTTTAATAGAAAAGATAATAGTGTAGTGGCTCAACTTTATACATTCACTGGCCTTAGCCTTTTATCAGTAAATGCGAGTAAACTAATTTATTGTATATAGTAGAGTGGGAACACCTATTGATCTTGGTGGAAAAATTTTATTGATTGGAGAGCCATTGAATCAGGTGTGCGATGTCTTGTTTTTTTTTTTTTTTTTTTTTTTTTTTTTTTTTTTTTTTTTTTTTTTTTTTTTTTTTTTTTTTTTTTTTTTTTGATTGTAATTCATCTTGGAAACGGCTCAGCGATAATCGCTTCCAATCAGCGATATCGGCTCAGAGATCGGATATCAGCCAGCGATAGGATATCGGCTCAGCGATAGTTGCTGCAAAAGTGGCTAGATGAGTTGGAGTTATTCGTCGTTTGAAACATTTTCTTTCAAATAAATTTTACTTCTCTTATATCATGCAAAAGTTAGTCCTTATATTTTATATGGTTGTCTTTATGGGCTAGTATTTCTACTCTCATTATAAACGTATCCAAATTTTACAAATAAAGTGGTGAGAATAATTTTAGAATATGTGAAAGATTTTAATGATACAGACAACGTGCTATAGAAAGTTAAGAGTGATGAATGTTGGACCGCTCAGGATTATCAGGCTGAAATTTTTGTATGTCAATGTCGGAATGATATATGCCCATATTTTTTCTCATTTTTTTAAGAGTAATAGTTGCTTACATGAGTATAGTACTAGAAATGAGGATAACCTTGTGATTGAGCATAGGCGAGTACTTGGGCAGGATTTATAATTCGCTATTTGGGACCGAGTGTTTGGAATGTGCTTCTGGTGAATATTAAGGCGGCTGAAAATCTACAGCAATTTAAGAAAAGATTAAAGAAGTATTTATTGGAAGGGGAGGATAAAGAACCTTAGTTTATGTGGTCTTTGTTTTTTTTTTTTTTTTTTTTGTTATTTATTTAAATTTTTGATCACGAGAGAGATTTGTCTTGCTGCACTCCGATCACTTTAGACTCTTAAAAATGGTACTAAACTTTCAATTTCTAATCAAGCCCCCTCCAAAGCTTATACAACTACCCCTTCCATAACAACCTTATATGTCCCCGGGGCATAAAATTACAATACTTGCCCCTAGGCTCTGGGATTGTGTCAACCCCTGAGTTTTTTTTTTTTATATGCTCTTTGTTCTGTTTTGGACAAAATGGCTGTCTCAATCATTCGATCAGATGCATTTGAGGGAAAGAGGGCGTTGGGAGAGGCATAGTTGCCCTCTGATCACTTTTAATTTTTTAAGAAGGGCATTAGAACTTCCGATTTCCAATCGAATGAGCCCTGTCTGAAGTATAACAACCACCCCCTCCATAAAAATCTTATATGCCCCCACGGCATAACTAACACTTACTTAAATTACAAAAACTTATTGAATTATTTTTGACAAAATAGCTGTCTAAAAAAATTTTTTTCGGATACCTTTGGGGGAAAAGGGTGCGGGGGGGGGGGGGGGGGCTAGTTGCCTTCCGATCATTTTTTTACTCTTAAAAAGGGAAATAGAACTTCCGATTTCCAATCGATGAGCCCCTCAGAAGTGTATACGACCGCTGGCTTCATACCAAATCAGGAGTTAAGCAGCGTTGTTGTTCTATATACTTTTATTTGAATCATTTTGATGGACTTTGTCTTACCATGGGAGAACACAAAATCAAATGGGGAGTAAAACTTTCCTGGATAAAACTTTCCAATCTTGGTTCTGGCGAACCGATATTGGAATATTGGAAGCTACAGTAATGACAGTGGTCAAATATGGTTCTGGAGCAAGGCGCCGCTCCGCAAAGCGGATGAAGATCTGCTAGATGTTTTTCCAAAGAAATTCCCTACGGATTGCTATGGGTTCGCCGACTGACTGTCGTATTTCCAACATTAGGATATACGAAAGTATGGTACAATCCTGCTTTATATGGCTATAATGAAGAGAAGGTGTGAGATGGCTAGGGCATTGTTCTGCGGATGAAGGATGAACGGATTGCCAAAGATTCGGCCCTTTTCGGCCAACCTTCTGGGGCTAAACGGAAAGAGGTCGTCCTCGGTTGGGTTGGTACGATCTCGTAAGGAAAGATTTAAGGGAAAGGGGAACTCCCAAGGAAGGTGTAAAGAGAGGGCTTTTATAGATTGTGATAGAGGAGGAGCGTGCGTATTTGTGTTGGCCTCTGGCTGCTTGGCGTTTGTGGTGAGTTGCTAGTAGTAGTAGAAATAGTTAGTATGTAGGGCCCCTTAGCCTATCCTATCTTGTAGGGGGTTCTCAAGGATGGATACAAGGGAGCAGGGTTCTTGGTTCAAGAACAATTTAAATCACAATAAAACACAACAATTTCTAAATGTCACAACATAAAAATTTCACTTTGTATGTTTAAGATTATGGGGTTCTAAGAGAAAAAAAAGCGTCAGAATTCTCAAAAATTAGATTGTGTTTTTTCTTAATATGGGGCTTCATAACCTATATCTGTATCATAGGTGACCCTCAAAGACATATACAAGAAAACACGGTTCGTGGGTTCAAGAACAATTTCAAACTATTCAACAATTCCTATAATAATAATTTCAGACATATGGACAGTTTCAGAAAAAATGAATGGATTTTGGCAGCGATAAAAATGGGTCTCAAGAAAACTTCACAATTCTTAGAAAAAATTCAGTTTTGCTCTTTCTTACTTTGAGCCCTGCAACCCATATCTATCTTATAAATGTTTCTCAAGGTCTTATGCTTAGTTTCTATGTTTCTTGATTCTAGTGATGTCTTAATCCTATTCAAATGCTTAATTCTTCATTTCAACGAGTATCACAAATTAATCATTTTGAAGACTTCATAGTCGGTCCACCGAACATCACTTCGATGGTCCAGTTAAAAAAAGTACTTTTCGCTAATGGAACGAATATCGTCGCCAAATTTCGCTTCTTGGAAAAAAAAAAATCCTCCCTACAGAATTTTATTGGTGCAAATTGGCTTAAAGCCAAACCGTTATCTACTCAAATGAACCCAAATTTGGGGTTCTGCAGTATCAATCAATTACTTTTTAGCGATTGGCATCCAACGGTTTTTTCTTATTTTTTAGGCAAGCCTGGTTCAGGCCCAGCTGTCTAGGTGCCTTTTTTGCGGAGAAGAGTAGGCTACATTTAGTAGCGGAGAAGAGTAGCTTACATTAGGCTTTTTTTGAAGAAGAGTAGGCTTTTTTTGCGGGAAGAGTAGGCTACATTAAATCATGCAGTATATCTGAGCTGAGTATATTGTGCAACTTACTATTAAGTTTTACTTGAATGGTTTTGAAACAGTTTTCCGTAACTTTTTTTTTTTTAATTACGCTAAATATAAAGTTTTTTGGTACTTATGTATTATGCCGTCAACCACTTAGTTTACGCTGTGTAAAACTCGAGAAACAAACCGGTTTTTATCTTTCTGTTAATAAGATAAAATTAGCTTACGCTCAACGGAAAACAAGTGGTGGGTGACAGAATACACTAGAATTATAATTTGGGCTATTTTTGTACATTAGGGGGTAAAGTATTTGGATAGAATGAAGTTCGAAACAATTCTTACTCATAATATGCAGAGTAATTGCAGCTAACACATTTTGTATGTAGACCCACGATACTTTACCACCACTCACCCCCTAATGTTGCAAATATATAGCCCAAATTTGTTTCAAAAGTATATATTTTCATCATCTTTTGGTATTTTTCACTAGGATTAACCTAACTTCAATGTCTGAGTGTTGGTGGCATAATACATAAGTGCCAGTTTTTTTTTATTATGGCTTTAATTAGAAAATTTTCATAATGCAAGGTATTTATTATTTTGAGTAATTCCAAATTATGTGTATAGTTTAATTTCTTCATATGATTAAAGTATTTCTAAATATTATTTTAACGATTAACATATGTATTAATTAAATATAACTGCCTAAAAAACGTTGCTGGTGAGGAATTGACCCAAGATTCGCCGGTGGGAGCTTCCGACCCGGGACCAGCAGTTGCTGTTGTATTATTAGTATTCTATGAAGTAGTTTCTTTATATTTAATTATAAATTAAAGTCATGGGCTTGTCAATAGATCAGTAGATCAATCAATTTTTGAAATATTATATATATATATATATATATATATATATCTATATATATATATATATTATATATATATTATATATATTATATATAGTATATATATATATCTATATATATATATATATATGTATATATATATTATATATATTAATATATATATATATATATATATATATATATTTAATATATATATATAATATATTCTATAATATAATTTATGTTATATACATATATATATATAGCTAATTTATGATAGATATATATATATATACTATTATAAATCTATATTATTCTCCTTTATATCATAATTTATATATCTCATATATTGATATATATGATAGTAATATCGTTATATATATTAGCTATATATAATCTGTTATAATTTATATCTCATATCTTATGAATATACTCGTATACTCTATCTAGCTCTATCTAGTCAGTTCTATAGTATACTATTAGATATTATTCGCTATAGTATAATATATAGAGGAGATCATCCGTGTTGATTTTTTGAATTAAATCAACTTGGTGAAAAGTGAATAAAACATGAGAGCCAGAGCTAATTAGGAGGACAGCTCACGCAGAGTGGTTGTCTGTGAGAGTCAAAGCATTTAGGCCTTTATTAGGATATTTATTTGTAATTGTACACGTAATTTAAAACCCATTGTGTCTGTTTTTTTAATTTAAAGTATCGGGCCCGAGTCCACCCATTTATTACACGTAGTCTATAACCTGTTTTTTTCCCGTTTAGTGTATTGGAACCCATTAACAGAATGATTGAAAATGTCCCGTTTGATCATGTGGTCTCTAGACATGGAACTGGCATCCCAAAACCACATTTTCATTCATAGATAACGTCTCAAACTATGGCCAGTTGATCGAATTCCGCAAGGTATTTTTGTTTATCTTTTTTACCTTGGTTGAGTTTACCTCAGTGGCGTTAGTAGAGGGGGGGGGGATCGTGTCTCCTGTATTTTTGTGTCCTCCCCCCCCCAGATTTTAAAAAAATGTGCTGTTGGTAGTTTTGTAAAAAATGTATTCTTTGGTATTTCACTGATAAAAGTAGAAAAAAATTCCCCCCCCCCCCTTAGGTTAAAAAAATACATTTTGCCCTTCCCGCGTGTGTTTCATCAATTGCCCCACTGGGATATACCTACGATACTCTGACAATAATAAAATTTGTGGGTAAAACCTTGTATTTGAGAGTGTTACTATATTTTTTTCAGTGTCGGAACTAAAGGTTTCATCCGTTATTATTTTTTTACGGAGAAGGATACCTCTGAAAAAACGGACACAGGGTTTTTAGATGTGCCCAGAGAAAATTGTGAAGGGATTGTTTTGGGTACCCAACTGACTGACGCATTATCCTCAAACAGTAAGCTGTCCGGAAGAAATTGTGGCTTCAATCCGCCTTTCTAGGTTTTTGTCAAACAATTCGTGGTAACGAACTGTAAGTAAGGAGCGACCCAGCTCACTAGTAAGCCGAAACGCTCTATGAAACGGAACTTTTTAGAAACAATGATAGATTTGAAAAGAGTGGCTTATTATGCTGATTCCAATATAATAGGTTTCAGTAAGTTTAGTCTTACCCATCCAAAGGTACGTGCCTGAGAAATTTGTCTGATTTTTTGACAAACGGAGAAAGACCCCCTAAAAGTCATATAATTGTAATAAAAATCCACACACACTCCAAGATTTCTGGCGTATCACAGAACCCCAGTGGTAGAGGTCCAAGGCTCCTATCTCACAAAAATGTGGAAGTTTTGAATTTTTTCCAGAAGAAAGATGACGGATGCGTGTTATAATTTGTTTTTTTGTGTTTTTTTCCCTGGGGTGATCGTATCGATCGCAGTGGGCCTAGAATGTCGTCGGAGAGGGCTCGATTCTTACGGGAATAAAAGTTCCTAGTGCCCTTTTGTAAGTGACCCAAAAACGTGGAGGGCAACTAGGCCCCTCCCACGCCACTTTTTTCCCAAAAAAATAGCCCAATAAAAATTTTGAGATAGGTTATAATTTTATTTTTATTATTTTCTGATTCAGCATAGTTGAAGGGCCAAATAACTATGTTCTTTGGAGATACTCCCACCGCCCCTGAGGAAAGGTCTTAATAACTACAGCATTTGGCACATTGTTTACGGTATATAGTTTTGTTTTATTCGGGAAGTATGCATACTGTTTTAAGGGTGGGGGCGGGGCGGATGAATTGCAGGGGCGGGATTTGGGGGCGAGATGGGGGGGAGCTGGGGAGGGATGGTGGATTGGGGGCACTAAGCGGATTAGAGGGGAGATTGGATTTTGCACCTGGCGAGAATTTTTCATGGCGAGGAGTTTCCAGGGGTGATGAACTTTTACACTGGGTGGATTTGCCAGAATTCCTATAACGAATGTTTTTTGATGATGTCTTGCTTTCTCTTTACCGATGCACTTTTACGTGTGGAAATTATATAAGGGTAATTGTCCGGGGTAAGTTTTCGCCCAGGATTAGAATTGTCCCAGTGGGATTAATTCCGTGGGGAGGGAGATTTTTCCGTGGAAGTGGAGCCAGACATCTTTTTGGACGATCATATATGTATATTAAAGAAACAAGTTTTTGCAACTGAAAGTTAAGGAGCAACATTAAACCGTTAAACAAACAGGAAATTATTACATATATTAGGGGAATTGCCCCTCCTCAATGAAACGCAGCGCTTCTTTACGACTAAAGTTTTTTTTATCGTTTTAAAAAGTAGAGTTGTGGCAAAAGAGTCAAACTTTAGCGTAAAAAGCGAGGCGTTGAGGAGGGGCTGCCCACTCAATATACGTGATAGATTTCTGGTCTTTTTAAGTTTTAATTGTTTGCTCCCTTACTTTCAAGTTTGAAAAAACTGTTTTTGGTTTTTATTTTTTTTTTTATTACTAACAAGAGAAAGATTTGAACACTCTCTGCAGGCGAAAGGATGACAGACCCTACCTTTGCCAAAGATAGTACTTACTTTACTTGTACTTGTTGCACTGACAACGTTTTTCGAACTTAAGCCGCATCCAGGCTCGTCGTGGCGCCCAGAAAACCGAAGACACTGCCTTTCTTTCCCAGAGACTTCGCTCGAGGGTGGCAGGTATAACACCTTTTTTTTTTTTCTAATGGTAAGGTATTGAGGACTGATATCTTGGTAATTTGATGTGATTTTTGTCTTGTGCAATTTTTGTGAGGGTATTCAGGTTTATGGTTCAGAAGCAAATGATAGCCAAATTGTTGAGACCCACTTTTTCTGGAACTTCCCCCATTTGGGGACAACGAACGGCTTTGGCCAATTGTATTTTAATCGTTTTTTAAAAAATGTCGTTTTACCTGGGTAAATCATGTGGGCTTTAATTTTTTTGATTCGTTCATTCTTTTTTTCTTACATGGATTTTCTTAAGGGATTATTTGTGATTTAGGGACTCCTTTTGTTTTGTTTTAAGATTAAAGGAGATGATGGGCGAATCGTTGGACACTATCACCTTTTCTGGATCTCCGCCATTTGAACAGCAGCTATGGCCAGCACATTGCATTCAGGCTACAGGGGGGCAAAATTGCATGAAAGTTTGAAGGTCCGTACTTCTTCACTTCTATTATTAAATAAAAAAAACACTTTTTTCTGATGTGAAATAGCGTGTATTTGTCTTAATAAGTTTCTCCTTAAACTTTGTTTTTCGTGATAAACGATTACTAGGCGAAATGAACATAAAATTGCGCTTCATGATTCTCAGTCAGCGTTTGAATTTAAGTCAAAACGCTTTTTTTCGGTTGTGCAGTTTTTTTCACAACTTTTGTTACAATTTTCACTGCGACTAAGGCGGGCTTAGGAGGGAGACTATATCATACGGGTGTATGCAAAGATTCTGATTAAGAATTTTTTCACTAGGAAAGTTTCAACAGTACCCGGGTTTATGCTTCTCCAGAGCCTATGCCACTCCTTAAATGACGTGCAACGCACCTGCTTTTGTGTCATGTACAACTTTACAAATGGGCACCTGTGTCAAGATGACTATGTTATACAAAGCATCGGTAATCTAAGCAAACGCAACGTAGTAGCTTGTTTAGCCCCCCCCCCGTTCTGAAGCAAACATGGAGAATCTTTTTTTTGCGGGATAGCTTGAGATGATATCCTTTTTTTTTTTTTTTTTTTTTGGCAGGACTACTCCAGGCTACCGCAATCTCATAGGGAGATGGCCCGTTTGAGAGAGCTACACCTTGTATCTTAGGTATTTTTAAAAAAAATTGGTTCTGGCAATTACCGATATCAAACGGCCCAGTTGGAAAGCTACTACTCGTATATCTAGTGTTACTTTTTAAATAATAGGTCTTGACACATATCCGATATCAACGGCCCTGGTTTGAAAAGCTATCTACTCGTATCTAGGTATCTTTTTAAAAAATTGGCCTTGACAATGGCTGACATCAACGGCCCGTTGAAAAGTCTACTACTCGTTCATTAGGTACTTTTTAAGAAATTGGCCTTGACAAATACCGATAATCAACGGCCCGTTGAAAAGCTACTACTCGTATCTAGGCGCTTTAAAAATAAACGTTGGTCTTGGCAGTACCGATATCACGTGCCCTTTGAAAAGCTACTTCTCGTGTCTTAGGTACTTTTAAAAAAAATTTGGCGTTTTGCAATCCTTGTAAAGTGGCATATTGGCACCAAACATGGTGCGCGGTGTGATTTTGGCTCCATTTCCCGGAGTGAAAGTCTCGTGAAGCATTAAAAGGGCACCATTCGAATCCCCATAATTCAAAAACCCTTACTGGAAGGGCTACAGCCTCCTCCTTGTGCACCCCACTTCCAGCCCTTTTATATAGGTGAAAACTAAAAATGTTGCTAAAAAAAAACTGTCCTAATGAAAAAAAACTATTTAAATCTGATTCTTGGAATCATAAGTGTTTATTTTGTTTGACTTAACGCGTGAATTGATAGGTGAAAACACATGAAAACAATGTGAAAACGGTTGAAAACAATTTTTCGGCATTTTGCGTAAAAGGAGCCTGAAACTCGGATGTCTACTGTTTCGTCACACCAACTCATGGGTGCTGGGAGGGGGAGCCATTCACGGGGGGATTATCAGAGCATTTCTTTCAGACTTCAGGGGGGATTTCCGGCTTTCTCGATCATGGGGGAATTTTTAATAGTCTTACTGGTTATGCTCGCGCAAGGCCGTCTCTACTCCCGGATAATGAGCGGACTCATTTCGCGGCCGAAGGCCGTGACTGAGTCCGTTGATTTTTGAATTAGAATCAAATTGCCCATCAATTCATTGGCTGAATTAGAGAAAAAAAAAAACAAGTCCGTAACCACTTCTGAGGGAGAGGTTACAGGCTGGCAAAAAAAGCCTTTTTCAGAAATGTATGAAAATGATGTCATTTTCCCTTGTTGATAGATAGTCTATTATCGATCCATCCATCTTGGGACAGCAACTAAGGTATATCGCCCTAGAACTTTAGGGATGATTGATATATCTCGGTTGATTCATGCAGGGACAATGTTTGATTGGACGTGTATGCAAAAGCGGAGACTGAATTTACCTTGGACGCACAGGCGAACAAGTAAGGTGAATTAATAACGCGAAGTCACGTGGGTTTACGTATTATTCAGTCAAAGTAGCTATTAAATTTCTCTCTATGGGTGTTCAGTGGTCATTTTAGTATTCAAGAACTAGTAACTAAAAAGGAGACGCATCACGGCTACCCATCAAAAGCCATGTTCCTTTGTCTTTTCAAGATGGGGTTTGTTTTTTCAAAAATTAAAAAAAAAATCACTAAAATTTCCGTGTTTTTTTCAAAAAAATGTCAAAATTTTCAGTGATTGTCTTTCTGACTGTGAGGATCCTATTGATTCACTTCTCATTTGAATCCGATCGGTAGTTTTAGGGATTTCAAGCCCTTTTTCAAATTTCCCGAAAACTTGTTTCCGCAAAAAAACTTTTACTCTTAAGATTAACCGATATACAGTCGTGGATTACAAAAAATTAGTGGTTTTTTTGGGGGTCTGTCGGGACACCGTTTCAGGTATTGTGGGGATGCCGGTTGTTCGTGCACCAGCAAAGCTGGTTCCATCGTTGGCTACTTTGTCAGTCCACCGTGTTAATTACTAGAATTTTTCAACCTTCTCTGGGGCATTGGTAGCCCCTAAAAACTATCCCCTAGATTCCGACCATGCCTAATCTAGTTGTCGTTTCTGAACCTTGTTTGAATTCATAATTTTTTCTGATTTAGACAGTATTTTTGTTTCAATTACGTTTTAACTTTTGGTTACGGACCATTCAGAAGTGGATTTTTACCAAATACTGAAGATCTAGCTCAGGGCTAACATGAGCCAATTAGATTTTTTCATAAGAGTGGGCCTGATTGTATAAAAAAAATTTATATTATGAAAAATTCTGATTGGCTCCAATTTAGCACTAGACCTATTCATTGTGAAATGAGGCTGTGGCTCGCTTCATTTACCAGTGTTGAACCTTTCCCTCGCTAACCGTGATTAGCTCTGATAGTAGGTCCTAAGAAAATCGTAAACATGTCTAAGGACTACCTCATTCGCTATGGACGCTACATATATTTCTCCTGAGGGGGGTGGGGGGTAAGGTTTTAATACATATGACTACCGACTGCCTCCATAGGTTTTCCCTTACCTTCTTTTCATGATTTTAACACTCATTTTTTTTTCTTCAATTCTTGTTTTTTTTTAGTTCACATCGATTATCATCTGGTTAATGCGTCTTCTCTTTTTTTTAGTTTTTTAATTTTGTCCTATTCATTAACTTTGCCCCTCATCGCAGAATGTAATGAAAACTTGAGGATCTATATTATTTATTCGTCATTTTTTATATGATGCCTTAATACTCAGTGATTTGGTCCACGGCCATTGTGTCTAATTTTTTTGTTTGTTTTGTCTTGACTTGTTGAAGCGTTTTTCGTAACCGTTTGTACTTAATTTTATATATAAACAATAACTTATAACTATAAAAATTTATGAAAAATTTTGACCGACTTTTATTTGTACCCTCTTTATTTGACCTACAAGATGAGACATTGGACCACTTTTTATAGGAAAGCTAAAAAGTCTTGAACTGTTTTTTGTGTTTGAAATAAAATAAAATAACTTTTATAGTTATAAAATAACTTTTAAAAAAGATAAAAACTAAACTCTATATAAGTAAAACTTAGTTACCTACCTTTATATTCTGCTTGTTGTTTGTTGGAACAACTAAACTGAACAACTACAGCCAAATATGTATTTGCATACGGAGGAAAAAACAAACAAGAACAGCGTAATATAACATTCCATGCAGAGAGTTGCAATTTATGAGCAATGCAAGTAAAATATGTAAATCTAATCCATACAACCAACATAAGGAAAACTAAACTTAGTGTTTCCAAAAGTATGGCTTAACCATGCGCCTGTCCCCTGGGGTGTGAGAAGACGCTGATGGGGTACCCCGACACAAATTATTTTCATTCTTCTTCAATAATCTCAAATACATCTTATTCAACACTTTAAATTTTATTTGTATCGCCTTAAAATAAATATATATCTTTTTATTATTTGTTAGTGCATTGTAACAAAAAATGAATATGTTTTGTTTTTCACGAGGAGCACTCAGCGGTACTGAAACAGGGCCACAAATTATGTCAAAAGTTTAGGAAAATCCCCAACATTACGAGTGTGTTAGAAGAATTTGAACTGGTAATTGAACAGGACAGTATGTGTCAAAACATTAAAAATTTCCAGGAGAATAAAAACACTCAAATTTAGTGTTATTTAGATTTGTCAGGGTTTTTTATCGTTTCTAGCATAGTAATTATTTTTGCGCAACACTTGATTGACCTACAAGATGAGACCCATGGACCTTTTACGTATATGAAAAAGCTAAAAACTTTGAACTCTTTTTGTGTTTGAAAAAAGCGTTATAATTAATTTTGATTTTTTTCCCCATAAATTCTTAAAACCCCAATTAAGAATACAAGAAAGCGGTGTAAATCAGTCGAATGAACGTATTTCTGAGTTAACATGTGGTGGTTATACTATCGACTTTGTGAAAAAGGCTACAAAACTGCTTTTTGCAATTACCACAGTCAATTTACTAAATCACTCAACAACTTTTATTATGGTTAGTCGAAAATTGCTTGACTTCAAAAATATGCTAACAGGCAAGAAGTGTTTATCGAATTTTTTTTTTTTTTTTTGGATAAAAGGTCGCTCTAAAAATCCAAAATTTCTTTCTAAAAATGCAAAAGTTTCGTTTGTCCCTGTTTAGGCATAAAAAAGGTAACCCTATACTCGCCCTATAAACAGCAATCTCGAGGACCTCAATAGGTGGCCCTCCTTTATAAGCCCACACTGGTTGGTAAACTAACTTCTTAGATGAGTATAGAAGCAAGAGGAGTAAGACTAAGCATGCATTATGAATTGTTTGTGGGTGACTTGACTCCCCTCTTAATATGGAAAACGTTTTGTACGTACACAAGGCCCCCCCGTACCTAAAGGGTGGGGGGCGTAGGGTGGTTTTGAACCCCCCTCCCCCCGAAATGTTTGTTTGACTCGTTAAAAACGTTAACAAAAATGTATATAAACAATTTTGTATGCGTTTTTTGATGTTTTTTTGTGTAAATAGCCCTCTCGAAAACATCTGTGGGGAGTAAAACCCCCTCCGAAAAAATCCTGGGTACGGCCTTGAAACGTACATTAAAAGGTCCTATTAACCTGTAGCCGACCTTCAGTGTCTTTCCTAAAGAACAAAAATTTGTCCAAAGACCTTCTTCCCTCATCCTGCTGCGAAAAAAAACAGCGCAAATTAATGTTTGATGTTATCGAGTTTGTTTTTTTTTTTGGATTACGTTATTTACGAAGGGTTGGTTGTCCCGCACTTAAGGTAGTAGTAGTACTGGTATGACCATTTATAAAGGGGACAACTCCCGAAGTGGATTTCTATCGGCATTTTGGGATAAACCAGAAAGTAAAAGTCCACAAATTTGAAGCGGTAGAGCTTGAGGAAAAGAAGACTATAACTTGATGTTGAGCTGCTGTGGGAATTGCTTTATGATTATTTGCCGTTGGTAAGTCAATTCCTATTTTTACTTTATGTGGATTTTAAAAATCATAACATGGAAAACTCATACTAACTCATTTTAAATCATAAAAATGAGGTTTTTTCTCTGTGTTTTTGGGAGATTCGAGGGCAACGGTGCAGTATTAAAAAGAACTTTTAGGGTTCTGTACCAGTTAAGAATTTTATTTTCTTATTTTCAACCTACTACTTTTTGATCACGAACACGTTGCTATTTCAGCATTTTGTGTGCTCAAAAACGGCACCGCCAGCAATGTCAAATTGCTTATGATCATAAAAATACTTTATCCTCTGTGTTTTAGGGGGGGGGTTAATAAATAGCTTGCAATTTTAGAAGTTTTGAAAAGTCTTTTGATCGCCTCAATTCGGTAAAAAAAGGTTTTTTTTTTGGTGGTGGAACGGCATTTTCAAACTTTCCATAATTGCAAGTTGCAAAGTAACCATAGAATTAAAAAACAGGTAAATTGGCTCAATATTGGACTATGGTCATTGTGCAATAGAGGTCTCACCTCTCTGGTTTGCAGTTCACGCTGCTATTATATTCTAAAATCCAAAAGATAAAATAATTTACAGCTATGAAACAATTCAAGTACCAAGGGACCGCGGACAATGACATTTTATTGCTTCACAAATTGGTTAAAACGAAGTTTACCGTAACCATATTTTTATAGCATCGTTTTAACTAGTTGCCAAGGGAATTCATCAGTACCAAGCAAGGACCGCAACAATGGAAATTGGTATCTGCTTGGAACTTGCCTACATCAAAGTGGGAAAAAACGTATATATACCATTATTTTATAACAATAATTTACAAGTACAAAGGAATTCACGTACCAAGGACAGGCAACAATGAAATTTATTGCTTGGAAGGTGGTTAAGTCGAAAGTATACATCTCATAATTTTCACACATAGTCGTACATCATAGTTTTTTGGCTTGGAATTGGTTTAATTCCGAAGGTCTAAATTATTATATTTACAACCTCGTCTACATCATAGGTGTGCTTTGGGAATTGGTTTAGTTCGAAGTCTAGCATAACCATATTTTACAAAACATAGTCTACATCCATTAGCTTGCTTGGAATTGGTGATTCGCAGTCTACATAACCATATTTTACAACATTAGTCTACATCATAGTTTTGCTTGGATTGATTAATTCGACAGTCTACATAAACTATAGTTTTTCAACGATCGTCTACATCATAGTTTTGCTGGAAGTGGTTTAATTCGGAAAGTCTACATAACACATATGTTACACATAGTTTTACATCATAATTTTTACAACCATAGTTTACAGGTACCAAGGAATGTCAACTACCGAGAACAGCAAAATGAAATTTATTGCTTTTGAATTGGGTTAATTCGAAAGTCTACATAACTTATTTTTTACACCATAGTTTAATAACCTAACTCTTCCACGTGCCAAGGAAATTTCAAGGCACCCAAGGACAGCAACATTGGGCATTTTTAATTGCTTGGAATTGGTTTGAAGTCAATTTTTCAAACGTAACCACACTATCTGTTAAAATTAGGAAAATGTCGGGAATTCCCATATTTAAATGAAAAATCTTCGACATTTGTGGAGATTTTTCTCCACCATAAACCAAAAACTCCAGATTGTGCTGTTGCAGTTTTAGGTAGGTAGCGTGCAGCGTGAAGGTTAAACAAAAAATGTGCAGTGGAAAACAGCAAAAAGTAAACTAAAACAAGGTGCACCAAACAGCTTAAGGCTGGTTCCTTTGAAGGTGTAGTTGTCGCTAGGTGTCAGCAGATTGCTAATTTTTTTTTTATTTAATGACTGTTGTTAACGGTTTAACGTACAAAAAAATCGATTTTTTCAACTGTGTTTTTCTGAAAATTTGAAAAAGTGCAGATACGACCTTTTTTCTATCAACCAGCGATTTTCTTTAAACACTTTTTAAGTTCAAATGTTTTAAAAGGTAATCGGTAAGCACTCAAAATTATTAGAAACTACAATTTAGGTATATTTTAATTAAATATTTTAGTATAGAGTTGGTATTTCGGTAGGCTAGGTTGTTAGTATTTAATATAATGTGTTCTGTTGCGGCCTGTGCTCCATAATTCTTTGTCGTAGTTCCATAATTTGTTTCTAAAGTATATATTTTCATCATATTTTGGTATATTTCATTATGATTAACTTTCTCAAGTGTGTTTGGTATAAAAACGTAATTACCCACATTTAAGAGGGTAGGGATCTGGTACGGAAAGGTCCATTTTAAAGGTATTATATAATGCAAATTTAAATATTCATATGCAACGGATCAAAACTTTTGGGGGAATTAATACTTCCTGAGCTAATTACTTTAGCTAAAATACTAAAATAGTGAATATCTGTTAAACTGTTTTATTTCAGTCTTATTCTATCTACCTTCGTCCTTCTCTTTTGTCTTGCACTTTCTGTCCTCAACGATGTTTTTTTTAATTTTTGTTTTTCGAACTACAAATTCTAGGAAGAACAAGCTGCCGACTCTCTAATTTCTGGCTACAGAACAGTCATGAGTGAGGATGCTTGTCGGTGCCGATCAGTCCTTGAAAATAATGACAAATACCAAGAAAAGCGTGGAAGGCCGTCACGTGTGGACAGTTTTTTGTCAATTTCGGATAAGGTAAGTTTGCTTAAGGTAAAAACAAATATAGAAAATCAAAAAGGGTTAGTTATCTAAAAATAATATCCACTAAATTGATTTTTTTTTTTTTTTTGCTGCGTCTGAGCCATATCAGCTTTGCTAACCCCACAATGAGTTCGGATTTAAGAAGCTTTTGATGCTGTCTAGGTCCCAAGCCTTTTTTTGCCGCTCCCGTTTCTGCAAAATGTGCGGGGAAATCCCCCCCGAAAATATGGGGATAGTGGAAGCACGGAACCAGAAAACGCAACTAATGCTAGTAGCCCAACGGCAGAGTGCCGTTAGCACTTTGACGATAAGTCATCCATCTGCCAGTTTTTGATGAAGAAAACATGCGGCTTCAGTCGATAATTTATTGTGCACTTCTGGCACTGTGCGGACCCGATGTGTCCCGGGCTACTAGGGCCTGGTGGTAAGTTCTCTCTGGCCTGCCCCAAGTCGTGCTGACAACGTTTCGGGCGTGGAAACTAGCGTCTTTTAAATTACTCATGTGTCGTGTCGTAGATCACATCCTTCTGAAAATCTGGGGAATTTTGGCCAAGTGCAACGATTCCTAACTGCCTTTGCTAATATAAAACTTATATGTGAAAATTGTGGTTAACTTGCATAACTCCCGTTGTTACGACCTCACAAGAAAGGGAAATTCAAGAGAAATTGACCCCCCCCCAGAAAAGTTTTAATCTCTTATCTAAATTTTTTTTTTGCCAGAAGAAAGATTCAAGGGTGCGTGTTACTTTCTTTTTTTTTCTCTTTTTTTTTCAAGGAACTGTCCCTATCGAACCAATGGTCCTAGAAGATCGCGATCGGGCTCCTGCGAATGGAAAACAAAAGTTCCTAGTGCTCTTTTTAGTGGACCAAGAGAGTTGAAGCATATACTAGCCCCCGCTCCACGCACGCTTTCCCCCCAACGACATTCAATAAAATTTTGGGGATGGCCACTTGATTCTGCATAGTTTGTTGTATTTTTTTTTGATTTTTTTGGGTTTTTTTGGTGGTGCTGGTTGGCAAAGAAAAAAAAATAATAAAAAGTTCAAAATAACTATGCCTTTGGAGAGGATAACACCCGTTTTAGCCTGGGGAAAGGGCTATAAGCTGCGGCAATTGGCCATTGTTCACCATTGGAATGTTTGGGAGGTAGTTGTCCTGGGGGGATTTTCCACGGGAGAGGAAAGGTCCATGGAGAGTAAAGTTTTTGGGATGGAGTTTTACACATGGGGTAGAGGGAATGGGGTTTCTTGGCAGTAATCTGAAAAAGATCAGAACTTGAATTAAAAAGTTTTTTTTCACCTGGAAGTAATGTCAGCAACATTAAAATCTTACAACCAAAGCGAAATGATTCCATGATCTGAGGTTGCTGCCCCCTTCCTCAACCTTTCTTTTTATGCTAAAGTTTGACTTTTTGGTCGCCGTTGCTTTAAGATAGAGTACGAACAGACAAGGACCGTGGAATTTTGAATGAGAAGCCTTTCAATGACTTATTGAAGGCTGTCAGTTGTAAAAGAGGAAAGGTCGTAGGGATGGGGTAGCCACCGCTCTCAACGTACGGAATCAGTTTCGGTAATTTGTAAGTGTTAACGTTGCTCCTTACCTTCAGTTGAACAAAATTGGTTTTTTTTTTGTCATCTTTTTGTTTGTTTAATGCATCCAGGACACACACTTTATGTCTGTCCTGGTTTTTTTTTCTTTTTTTTTTTTGTTTTTTTTTTTTTTTGTTTTTTTTGTTTTTTTTTTGTTTTTTGTTTTTAGTTGTAAGCCCTATACCTTCAATTGTAGAATATAGATTGAAGAAATGTGTTCAAAAATGGTTGCAAGTCGGTGAAAAAGAATAATTTTCCAGTTTGTTATTGTATTTCTGGCTTGTGTGAATGCAAAGCTGTAGGCTATAGTAACAAAATTCTAAGTTTTGAAGCTAAACCTTAAAGGTTGTCTGTAGAATAGTTGTTTCAGGAAGAGTAAAGTGTACTTTAACGATTAGAGATTTAAGTGGATTTTTAAAACTAATGCTTGTCGCAGATTAGCCTACTTAATACTTGTTGGTGGGGGCGGAGGACAATGCTTAAGAAAAACGCAAAGACCCACTGTGCAATACAAGAAGCAAGGTTCAACATCTTAAGAGATACATTCCATCTCGAGTGTTAAACCCCTCCCCTTCTCCTTCCCTCCTAACCTCCTCCTTCATCTTACCAAGTCATACTGAATCTAAAAAAAAAATCCGTTAAAATACCACAACAGATTCTTAATCATACATACAAGATAGAAGCTTTGTGTGATGATTCTAAGGTAGGACAAGGCCGTACCCAGGATTGTATTTATGGAGGGGGTTTTTACTCAATTTTTTCGGGGGCGGGGTATACACAAAACACCCTCAAAAAAACGCATATACAAAATTTGTTTATATCCAGTTTTGTTACGTTTTTACGAGTCAGAAAAATATTTTGATGGGGGTTCAAACCCCTTAAACTATCCCCCCCCCCCCGCAGGTACGGCCTTGAAGGTAGATTAGATGATTGGCCTTAAATAGAATAAATTTTTAGCAAAAGAGTCATTATTTCCCTTAGAATAAGTTTTTGACCATACTCTGCGTCCTGAATCATCCTCCAGTGACAGTATCCGTCATTAAGAAGTAGGACTGTTTTCTTAGTTATATATTAAGGGGCGAAAGCAGTCCAAGTCACTTGCCTATCTCTTCAATGTTAAAGAAATTTTGTTTGTTTAAAAAACGGATATTCAGAGAACTTAAATTGCGGTTTCAACTGATTCGGGAGGACCATATTGTCGGGAGACAATTGGTCAGATCCACTTTTTAATCTTATGCTCTCTCTATTTTTAAATGATCTTTTATACAAAAAATTCTCTTTGCTTTGTTCGAGAAAACGATATTAACAACTTTAATAAAATTCATACAAGCTTGTGAATGTTTTTAAGCCGATCAATTTGTTTAGGACGTTTATGTTGATTTTACTCAATTAAGGCCCTATTTTATCCTTTTTTTTTTTTTTTGCTCGCACATTGTTTAGAGTTACGAAGCCTCAAGTGAACTAGGGTAGTTTAATTTTCGGATCAGCTTTTCAATTAGCAGGCCTTGTGTCATGCGCATGATATCACTAAACCTCGATAACCATCCTGAAAACCAATCGAAATATATCAAGGAATTAAGCAGGTTCTATCCAAAGATTGAAAAACTTTTTGAGTTATGGGAAAAAAAGCGCAATAAAAAGAGGACTTAATTTAATTAAAGTGCAAAAGGGCAGGGAAAAGTTAAAACAAATATACGTGAGACGTGGAAGACCAAGACTTCCAAAGTATTTGCTAGACTTGGTGGAAGTATCTATGAAAGAGGAAACCATTATAAAATCACCGAGACTAAAAAAGGTACTTCTTTAGAATCATATAATTATAAAAACATATAATATAATAACCAGAGCTTTTTTTCGGGTGGAGGGCAAGGAGGGGGTAGTTTCCCCCAAATAATTTGGAGAAAACAATTATTATATAGACCCTGCCCCTTGACTATCGGATATTGCCCTTCTTGCCCCCCCCCCCCGCCCCCCCACAATAAAAATGCTGGAGCTATGCCCCTGTAATTAGTTATTATAAAAATTAATTCCCCATAGACACACCTCCCCATGCTTAAAAATAAATTAAAAGAGTATTTCTTGGGAAATTAGTTTTTTTTTGGGGGGGGCGTGAGTGGGTATAGGGTTGGAGGGAGAAGGGGGACGGATGGAGTTGTATTTGGATGGTGATTGTTACCCTGGGGGTGTTTGGAGAAGGTGATGTCTTTTTTTATTATTATTTCAATTAGTCTAGATACTTTTAGAATATTTATGTAGGGTTTTTTTTCTTTTTTATTTACTTAGGATTACCTTTAGGAATGCTTATGTAGTTAATCGGTACGCGTTAGCAAAATTTAAATTTTTGCCTAGCGTAATGATTTATATCTGGATAAAGTTGATATTTTGGTTTATTATGTTAAATAAAGATGGAGATATAGATAAACATAAAAAGGCAAGCTGATTAGTAAGGATATGGAGAAATGAATCAAAGTTTTGTCAGAAAAACCACTCCATGCCGAAAAATTCATTTTTGCCAGAAACACCGCTGCCAAAATTCATTTTTAAGCCCCCCCCCTCCCTTTAACTGAATATACAAGTCTATTTCTATTAAGGTGAGGAATATGGTTCGTGGGAAAGACAGACGCCCAGAACTTGGTTACTACTCGGCTATGACAACTTAAAGGAAAGCTTCCAACTATATCACCACCCAAATCCCCGCTGTCCCCGTCAGATTTCAGAAGGGCTGTTGAGCTCGATTAAAGTTCAAATGCATTGAGAAACGATAGTAATCATCTGATTGGTTGTCAATATTCAACTGCCAGTCAACTGCCACAGAACTTTGAAACTATTTCAAAGAAATACAGAAATAAATTGCTAGCTCAGTGTTTCACGAAAGCACGCTATTCATAGATTACAAGTTGAAAGTTGTTTTGTTGCTGTCGTTTTCATTCCGTCGCTATGACTTAAGGTTAAGGAAATGTTAAAGAAGTTACGTTGGAATTGGTTATTAATTTTTTGAATATATTTTGCAAGTTTCCCAACTTTTATTAAATCATGAAGCGGCTCAATGAATGCGAAGAAGATGCATTTTCAAAGTGAAGAAAAATAGTCCCTTGGGACTTATTTTCATTATAGTTCCTTTATGGGACAATAGTCCCATGGGACTATTACATCGATTTGGGAATCCAGCTTGAATTGAAGAAGACGTTTCAAGCGCGAACTGACGGAAAAGTGTTCTTGATTATCATCCCGATTGAACATGGATGCCAGGATGTTTTCCTGTGCTATCCAAACATCCTGTCATAAGGGTCGGCTTTTGGAGGTAAGGGAGGCTTAGGGGTTTACTTTTTTACATTCTTGTTAAAAAAAAATCGATACAACCAAAAATGCCCCCCCCCCCTACATCTCCGTGAATTAATCCCACTGCCTGTCATTTGGAAAGTATTCTTTTAATATGTAGCCCATCCATGACTGTACCTAGAAATTGACCCTGTTCCTAAACTTTGTTCCTGAACCTACTACCCATACAACCGTTTGGAATTATATGATGTCACCTCCACTGTTTTTTGTGTTAGGACCAAAGTTCGTTCTTCAGGTACCTTGGTCGGCTCCCAATAGATCTAAACTTAGGACAGCAGCCTGCGAATTTTGATATCCAGGAAATGTAAAGGTACAGTGGATCCTTGATTATCAAACTTAATTTGTTCCAAAAGTTTTCGCCCCCCCCCCACCCATGGAAACTGTCTTAGATATTGAACCCGTCGAAACTTTCTTTTGGTTGTTTTAGGGCTATACATTTTTTAGAGCAGTACATCGTTTTCACCAGTATTACCAGCTTGAACCGAGATAATATATAATTAAATCTAAATAGTAAGTTCATAAATCATAACGCTAAACTTATAATTAATAATTATATATATATATATATTATATATATATATATATATATATATAGATATATATATATATATATTATATATATATATAGATATATATATATATATAATAGATATATATATTTTTATAATTTTTTTTTTTTATAAAAAATGTGATATATATATATATATATATCATATATATATATATATATCTATATATGATATATATCATATATATATAGATATATATATATATATATATATACTATCTATATATACTCATATATATATACTTATTATTATAATATATATATAATAATTATATATATATTATTACTATATAATCATCATAACGCTAAACTTATAATACAATTATTGGATAAACTAATAATTAGTAATTATTACGGTACTTATCTATCATATAAAAAACACTTGAGAAGTGAAGTCTGGTGAATGCTAATGAAATAAAAAAAATGTGATTAAAAAACAATGCTTTAGTAACAAAATTATGACAACTAACACAAAGAATTGTGGAAGGGGGGCTGCCCAGAGCGCGTAACCTAAAATAACCTAACCCACACTAAATATTTAATTAGAAAAAAGCTATGTGGTTTTTCAACGAGCCGAAGGTTATTGTCTGGTATAGACAGCGTGAAAACAGGGTATTCGCAATACAACTTCTCGAGTGTGTTTATATTTTAGACAAGTACCATTATTACTAATTATTTAAAATAACTAAATAATTAAACCTATATAGTAGGTTAAGAGCGCTCTTCGTCTGCAAGAACTCAAATATTAACAATATCTGGATTCTCAAAAGCAACCTAAGCCTTCTATGGAGAGTTAAAGCTTTTTATATTATTGGTGCCATGTACTTTTAGTTTTTTTACGGATTTTTCACCCACGATTTTTTTTTTCAAATTTGACGCTCATTACTGCCAAAAACTGCATGACTGTGCATGGAGGTCTTTTCTTTTTAAATTGAATTGAGAGATATATATGGTTTTGCAAGTTTCAACCCAATCAATTCAAGCAATCAAAAACAAAGAAATGAATATGAAGATGGCAAACGGGTCTATGGCCAGTAAATGAAAACGAAAAGAACAAAAAATCAAACGAATGTTTTGACCGTATACAACAAGGCGTCTTCAACGTAGAAAAAGAACTAGAAACTAAAAAATATAATTAAAGATATATGTAAAACTAAAATAGATTAACATAAAATATAGTATAGAATTACTTGCATATACAATTGGCAGCTACCTTCATGAAACCACAAAAGTAACTGGACTAAAAATTTAAAATAAAAAATGAACTAGGTTATATTATTGCGACATAATTTTATGAAAACCTTTTGATGCTGCGAGTCGTTTAGGTTTTTACTTGAACTAATCCCTTGGATATTTTCAAGACTTTATTTTTGAATATGGGTTCATTTTTAAAATAATATTATAAATACGATCAATATTTATATTACCAGCCATTATTATCTCCAGCCATTATATGGCAAACGGGTCTATGGCCAGTAAATGAAAACGAAAAGAACAAAAAATCAAACGAATGTTTTGACCGTATACAACAAGGCGTCTTCAACGTAGAAAAAAGAACTAGAAACTAAAAAATATAATTAAAGATATATGTAAAACTAAAATAGATTAACATAAAATATAGTATAGAATTACTTGCATATACAATTGGCAGCTACCTTCATGAAACCACAAAAGTAACTGGACTAAAAATTTAAATAAAAATGAACTAGGTTATATTATTGCGACATAATTTTATGAAAACCTTTTGATGCTGCGAGTCGTTTAGGTTTTTACTTGAACTAATCCCTTGGATATTTTTCAAGACTTTATTTTGAATATGGGTTCATTTTTTAAAATAATATTATAAATACGATCAATATTTATATTACCAGCCATTATTATCTCTATTGATTGATTAAACCTGCGGAAATATGTTTTTATTTCTAATTCTTCCATAGCCCATTGAGTGAAACCTTGATCATTGTAAATGGCTGTTGCTTCCTCGAACTGTACAAAATGGTCCGGATTTTGTTTTAATTTACTGGTCATAGACCCGTTTGTCATCTTCATATTAATTTCTTTGTTTTTGTCATGGCTAGCCAGTTCGGCTTTAGATCTTTTATTCGTCAAGCAATCAAATTTCATCTACACTCTCCCTGGTATTTTATATCTATTGTTGTTTCTTCAACATAGCAACTTTCGGCTGTAGTCGGATGCGCCAAGTTATTGCATTCGAATTCCGAAACAATTTTTCGTGAAATTTTTGGTTGAAGTCTAAATTGTCGACTTCTGAGTCGTTTCCACGGTATCTAAGATTGGGGTACCGATTCTTTCTTTGGATGGGTCTGAAATCAATAAAGTAATGAAGATTGCATGGTAGTGTATTCATATATAAGAGGTAAAGGCATGGGCGCCCACAAGGGGGGGGACAAGGGGAGCTCCAGTCCACACCCTGGCTGAATGATGCTGTTTTATAATTTTGTTTTAAGATTTCTATTATACAGCATTGGAAGTGCCGATTAGACCAGGTTAGCCCCCCCCCCCCTAAAATTTAGTTTATGGGCGCCCATGGGTACAGGCAGAGGTGTTCAGAAGGGGTAGGGCGGGGAGGGGTTCACCGCACGCGCCCCCCCCCCACCCCACTTTTTTGGCATTCGGTAAAATTTTCGCCGAAGGAGAAAACTCCGGCAGAAATTTTGCAAAATTCCCGATTTCTGCAGATGATTCGTCATAAATCAGTAGCGATTAGGTAAAATTTACGAAGATCGCCCCCCCCCCCCCCAATGAACTGAGGCTCGGGAAGCTCCTGTGTACAGGAGGGATCATTACTTCCTAAAACCGTTACACTTGGAAAACAGAAGTCAACAATAGCTAAAAGAAAACCAGAAACAAATCTCGTCTGGTGTACTGCCTCCGCCTCTTCCCTCCAAGACTAAGTATAAAGTCATCAGATTTAAAACCAATTGCCTCTTGCTATAAATTATCCATTGTTCTATGGATACTTCCAAGGAAAAATATTGTTCCAAGGAACAAAGTAGGAAAATATTCAATAGAGGCCCTAACCCTTGGAACCAGATTAAAAAATAATCTAGTAGATACAGTTTCCGAGGAGCACCTAGAGCCAAGGCAATATCCAGATGGGGTTAGGGGGTTTGAATCCCCCCTCGAAATGTTTGTTTGACTCGTAAAAAAACGTAGCAAAAATGAATAAATTTTTTTTGATGTTTTTTAAAGTTTGTTTTATTTAAAACCCACCCCGAAAAAATTCTTTTGTACCCCCACCCACCCGAAAAAATACTGGGTCTGGCTCTGCCTGGAGCTCCTTGGATACAGGGATATTCTACCACGTTTTTTTTCTTTTTTCTTTTATTGCAACTATTAGGGCACCAGAATTAGCTAGCAACTATCTCGACTTTATACACCCTTTGGTGCCAAAATAGCACACGGCAACCTTGATTCTATATCCTAAAGAGCATCGGCTGGGTACTGGAGCCCCAGGTCTGGCCCTGCCTGGAGCTCATTGGATACAAGGATATTCTACCACGTTTTTTTTTTAATGCAACTACTAGGGCACCAGAATTAGCTAGCAACTATCTCAACTTTATACGCCTTTGGTGCCAAAATAGCACACGGCAACCTTGATTCTATATCCTAAAGAGCATCGGCTGGGTGCTGGAGCCCCGATTTCAGTGAGAACCTTTTTACTTTTGGCATAAACAGCTCCCATTAGCTGAGGGGGGGGGCGGTGGACGTAGACTACAGCGCCTAATTGCAAGAGTCCCCTTCCAGAATACGATACACTTTTCCTCTGTCAATGATGCTGTCAAAATGTTAGGAATGAACATTAATAAGCTCAATTTTGTATTGGTCAAATTGAAAAATATGACATCCCTCTCTATAAGTAATCTGGCACGTGTTAGCTGTTTAAATCGACAATGATGGAAATACAAGTCAACAAAACTTAGTCAGAAAGCAGTGCTTTATTTTGATCGTCATGGCAACTGTCAAACTAATTGTAGTGACGTTGTGTTCATGTTGTCATCTTTCATATTGTCATAGATAAGGGACTGGTACTGTATGCTACTGGTGTACATCATTGTGTTACAAAGGGTAGGGGGGGGGTCTATCCACACTTGTCTGGGAGCTACACTTGTTATGTACACCATGTGCCTCCATAACTGCGTATAGTTTTAAGCGATTGCATCGGATCAGGCAATTGCCCATGGGGTTGGGGGAGGGGTCTGTCATTTGCCCCCCCCCTCCCCCTTCAAAAAATCTTGACATATTATAGGGTTTCTTATGGTTTCTCATATTTTACATATAATCAAGTCACACTCCCTCCTCCGCCAAAGAATGACGTAATCAGCCTCTAATACCGATTCTATGGGATACAGTGCGGTAGTCCCTTAACTATAATGATATCAAAAATTGCGTTGTGAAATTATTCTTTCGGTCAAAATTCATTGTGAGTGAATCAAAGATGAACTATTCATTGATTAATCATAGTGGCGAACGGAGTTCACCAGTCTCAATCGTATAACCCTCCAGTCCAGTGTCTCTATTTTGGCCATCGCTCTCAAATTTGAACCACCTTTCTCAAATTTCAGACTATCTGTCCTCGAATTTGAACCAACAGTAGTTTAGACTTCTGGTTCTACTAGAGAAAGATTGATTTTCATTAGCTATCACTGATGCTTTCACTAAAGGCATAAAATACAATTTTCCCTCTCAATAACTTAACGTTAATGAGAAACACATCTGATTACTTGACAGAAATGTCCTACCAGGGCCGTATCCAGGATTTTTTTCGAGGGGGGGGGGAGGGGGGTACAAAAAGGATTTTTTCGGTGGGGGGAACAAAAAATTCACCCCACCCCCCCTGGGTACGACCTTATGTCTTACGATCACTTTCATCCAGTAAAGCCTATTCCGCACGACTATTGGTTTAAATTTTAGACAGATGGCACAACTTTTAATACCCGGTATACAGTGGGCAAGTATACAGTTGACAGTGGGCAAGCACATTGTTCTAAATGGTGACACTGGAGGTTGCGTTTTAAAATGACCGTCATGCATGTGGACAATGTTCGCCACTCTGTTATTGATAAGAGAGCCAACTGGGGAGAGCGAAGAGGAACATAAAAAGAGAGTATGAGAGAGAGAAATAGGTCAAAAGTGGGAAATTGACTGAACAATGAGAATCAAGTTATGCTATAAGACTTTAATTTTAAAAAAGAGACTTACAACAAATTTAAAAAAAGCTAAAAACTAATAAATAAACAGGTAAGTTAAACTTTTGTCTGAAGTAAAGGTGGATCCTGGCAACAATCTTCAACAAGTCAACGACAGAAGATTATTTTCGAATCTTAATTCTTAATTGAATGTTCTTCAATAACTTTCAAATTTATAAATTTAAATCCAGTTTGTGACCAGAAAAGAGAAAGGGGCTATTCTGCATTTTTAAACAAGGTTACGAATAGAAAGGGCTACCCATGGCCACATGCCTTTAGAAACTGGGAGGTTTCGTTTACGGGTAATTGATAGTTTTAAGCTGATTGGCTATCTCAGAATTTTCACCCTCGTCCTTTCTGCATTTTGGCCCTGTTTGGGTGTATAAAACATTAAACCCATTAAGCTCTTTATCACAACAATGGCAATATGGCATCATAACCCCTTTTGCAACATTTTCAATGATCCTTCTGTTGTTTTTTTTTTTTTTTTTTTTTTTTTTTTTTAATACTGCTGGTCATGGCCGGGCTACCTGGTCTATGAACAAAAGTCTATGAGCCAATATGAGTATGACTCTGAACGTGAGGGATCTTA
Source organism: Artemia sinica (assembly GCA_027921565.1). Classification (NCBI taxonomy): domain Eukaryota; kingdom Metazoa; phylum Arthropoda; class Branchiopoda; order Anostraca; family Artemiidae; genus Artemia; species Artemia sinica. The sequence continues at coordinate 45,691,568 of CM051276.1, read as the reverse complement.
AGCAATAACCTATTCTAAGCTATTCGATGGTGATAATTGTGCGAATATTGTTTTCTGATACAAGCGATAGATTTGGTTTCTCACTTTCGACGAGAGCGAATCACGTTCTAGTATGTACTGTATGTTCTAGTATGTTCTGTATGTTATGTATGTTATGTATTTTCTAGTATGTTCTGTCTGTTCTGTCTGTTCTAGTATGTTATGTATGTTCTAATGTGTTATGTATGTTCTAGTATGCTCTGTATGTTCTGTATGTTCAAGTATGTTATGTGTAGAATATACTAGAACATGTTTATTTGAAATTCTTTCTTGTTCCTTTTTGATTATTTGAACTCCTGTTATTTTGAACATATCGGTCCTTTTCTCTCGTCCTTTGAGTTTCAAATTATTGACAGTCGACTCTATGGATAAAATTCATCACTTACAAGTTTGTTTGAAAATTAAGTTCTCTGACCTCTTCAGAAAAAAATCGCAAAAAAAGATTTATAAGTGAAAAATACCACATTTGCTGATCTGCAAATGTGGCAGAAACCTGCAATACATTATTTTAAAAATTTCTTGTTTTCCATTGTGCAATATTTCATATTTATGCTACATGCAGTAGTTTAATTGTTATTTTGTATCTACCACTAGCCAAACTAGCTATGGGTGGTTTCAGTCTGTCTTTGTTACATTTGAATGTGTCTTTATTTAAATAATTTTAAAGGATATATATGGCAAAATAGGATTCTGCATCCTTCTCCTTAAAAGTATTGACTTGGCTCTCTATTGTATTATCATCATGGTTAATAGAGTTTAACTTCTCTCTGATTGCCACAAACTAAATTATGAAGGCCTGTAGAAAGAACATTAAAATTTGTTGTTTTTATACAAATTTATAAGCGCTGAGATAGTGGTCTATTCCTCCAGCATGACCTTTTATATTGTATTTGATCTTTCACTTCATTGAAAGTACAATTGCATGGAGCAAGAACTAGCACTTGCTCCATAGATGATATGCCAATTGGTTTAATATAATTTTCTTTGTAAAATAAAAAAAATGGATTTTTACGTTTTGTAGATAAAGGGTTGAAACTTTCAATTGATGGCCTTCTCAATGGCAAACATTATGAGGGAGGACAAATTGAATTTTCCAAAATCAGGGAAGGGAGACTAAATTACCATTTTTCATTCTTTCAATTACAATGCCAAAAAAAAAACATTTTGCAATGAAAATACCCCTTAAAAGGTATTTCCAAAAGCTAGGGCGGGGACAAAACGAACTAGAGAACGCATGCCCCCCCCCCCCAATTGACATCACTGGGTTTATATAGCATATATGCTTTGAATTGACCGATTCTATTTCCATCAATAATACAAAAATAGCGACGAAGGCCACGCTGCCTTTCCATAGTAAACAACAAAAGCACGAAGAACAATAGGAAAATCTTTTTGCAAGACAGTGGAGATCTCCACTCTCTTGCAAAAAGATTTCCCTATTGTTCTTCGTGCTTTTGTTGTTTATCAATAGTGCACAATTTTTTTTTTTTTTGGGGGGGGGGGTCTCCCTTCCCTCTGTCATAAAATTATGAACATTTTAATATTCCAACAACTATGAATAAGTACTTTTATGTTAATCAATTTTGTGAATCTTGGATCAACATGCAAAATAGATTGATTTTGTGTCTAGCCTCTGTGGCGGTAATATGACAAAAACAGTCATTTGATAAACACGTAGATTTTTTTTCAACCCCCCGGTGAATGCCAATAAATACTGTGACTTTGCGTAAAAACAAATTTTCAATGATAAATTTTAATTTATTTTCATTTATTTTATTTATTATACTGAATTTTATTTATTTCAAAGCAGCATAAATAGTAGATACTTTGGATATAGCTAAGTTTATACCTAAATCCAAGTTCTAGATAAATTCCCAAAGCTTCATTCACCAGGTTTAACAACTTTCCAAGGTAAGATACGATTTCTTTTTTAAGATAAGATTACATTAATCCAACAACCAAAAAAAAAAAAAAAAAAAAACAGGTATAAACATAACGTAACTCTTTTCTCTCTATATAAGATTGCCAAATTAAAAAGATATTTCTCATATCATTGTACATTCAACAGATCAAAATTCAGATTTGACAGGAACAATGATAATAAAAAAAATAAAAAAAATTAGAGTTCGGCTACTATTGATAAAGGTTGGTATTTACTTACCAGTCTTTAAAATGAACAGTTTCACAGCCAAATAAAGGTATTTCAAAACAGACAGGGTTGTCACTTAAATTTTTGAAGCTCGCTACCTTACCAGTAAAAACATACGATAAAACGAAAAAAATACTGTCTTCAGAATTCAGAAACGAATCGTTTGTTTTGCACCAAACCGACAAGGAAGCACACTATAAAGCTACAGTAATTTAAAAGTGCGTGTGACAAAGTCACAAAACTTACCAGTATTTACTGATTTTAACTATACCCGCGACCATCAGGGAGGGGGGGGGGTGTATTGAAACAAACGCAGACATGACATTTGAAAAGTGTATAAAATAAGGAATCCAATGGTACTTCTTATTTTATTAATATGCTTCCTTGTGGGGTCACCAATACAGAATTGTACCGTTTTTTTTAGAGCACAATTTTTTGTATTTGCATAAACTTTGGAATTCTTTTTGAGGAAAATCATTATCCACAAAATCTGAAAAAAGTATTAGAATTTACTTTTGAAATAATTAAATTTTTCTTGCGGAAATCATAATTTTCCACTCGGTCCCGATTGTTCCAGGCCCGAACTGTGTTGCCAGATGCTTGACACAAGATCGCGCAGCCAGAGAAGCGAAAAATGCGCCTTCGGCGCATTTTCGCGTCTTCTTCTATTTTTTGTATAGGAAACCAAAGCTCCAAGCTCCCAATAGCTGCCGCTTTGTCTTCTTAAAGTATGTGACGTGGGAGAACTCTTTCGAAAATGCAAGTTCGGACGATAAGAGGAACTGAGTCAAAGAAAAAAGACAAAAAAAACACGGCCGCCGTTTATTACTGCTTTTCAGCACATTTGTTCGGGGGAGCACACCACAATCCGGACAGTTTGTTAGAGGTTTCCGCAAATCTACGACGTCATTACAAGTCTATATCCACTAACCGTAGAGACAGAGAAGGCCTCTTTCTTATAGCTCGATTTTTTAGGTCTTAAAGGTCAACAGTAGAGATTGACCCTATAACTCCGACGACCACACCATATATGGGCATAGAGTCATTAGTGAGAATGATTGCGTAATGGGGTCAATGACCTCTTTCTCCAGGTGTGTTTTTGGCACGCCCTCAGCGAATGTTGTTGTTATTGTTTTGAACAGAGTCATTAGGGAGAACACGTGGTTAATGGGGTCAATGTTGTTGTCGTTCGAAGCAAAGTTAATGACATTTCCTTCCTGTTCGAGGCAGATGTTATGATCCAATTTGTTGTTGTTATTTGATCCAGAAATAGCATTTGTTATTGTTTCCGAGCCAAATGTTATGAGGTTCCGAGAAACAGTATTTGTTATTGTTTCCGAACCAGATGCTATGATCCGAAAATAGTATTTGTTTCCGAGCCAAATGTTACGAGTTCCCGGGAAACAGTTAGATCCCACTTCTCAGCCAATCAGCGACTCGGTTACATCCCCCTTCTCAGCCAATCAGCGACTCGGTTACATCCCCCTTCTCAGCCATCAGAGGGCTCCTCCTTCGAAAGAGGCAACGTCACAGAGTTACTCCTCTCCCCTTTCCTACACTTTGAATTTATGGCGCGAGGACAATCAGTTTCGTTTTAGCCGTGAGAGAGTTGACATCAAAAAATGTTCTATATATGCCCATTGTGCATGTACACTCTTGGCGGTTGGACTCAATGTGAGAATTGTACAATTATTGATGACTATAATGAAAAGTGTAAATTATGTAATCCTTGCAAATTACATAGAGGCTATGCAGTACAAATTAAAGGATGTAATTCATGTCTTGAGGAGGTGTGTGTGACTCACACCCTAGCGGGCACCTATGCTCCAATTGTCACAATGATAAATGTGATCAGGGAGAATACTTACCCCGCTATGATTGGAAAGAATCCTAAACGTGATTTTAGTTTATTTCTACGAGATTGGTATCGTCGTGGATTTAAATTATTCTGGGAAGAGGAATCTGGTCTACGATTCAACTGTTGGGGTAACAAGACAATCTGGTTTCTACGGCATCGCTGTGACGACACTGCCTACTATGACTTATAAACCAAGCGATTTTTATTTGGCAGTTACCGAATCTGATTCACCACTTGAAAACACTGTATGTGATATTGCTTCAAATAGACAGATTGAAACTCGTGAATTTCATAATATGAATGCAAATAGTATCATTGACTATACAAAGAGATATGACAAGAGTGAAGTTAACATTGTACTGCAGAAAATGTGACCCTGACTTTGCAGTCAATCAAGATCAATATACAGTGAATCCAAATGATTTACCAGCATTAGTGTTCACGACAGTTACCTAGTAGAGGATGAAATCTAAAAGTGTAGATTTAAAGACATTGTTGTATATATACATTTTATTAATAAACAAATTCACAAACATTTTTAAGCACTTTACTCTTAGGGCACTGAAATCAATATTAAATACACTTGTAAGTATATTTTCCACTAGAAAGTCGTTCAGAACGTGATTGTCACCATAAATATGGAGAAACTGCTTGTAAGTATGCCACGACATCGGAACACAAAATATAGTAGCGCATGGAAGCCACAGCTTTTAGTCGTTAGATCCTGCACCCTCTTTCGATTTTGAATAATAGTTTTCCCACTGCTCTCAATATAGTTGCTGATGTGTGGTGTGTAGAATGTAGTAGGGTAGCCAAGAGGATCAAAAAATTCGATATTCTTCACTGTTTAGATAGATGCACAGCCAATGACCCGTCAGCACAGTCGATGGACTGCTATTAACAATAATCAAGGTATTGTTCGCACTTTGAATTTTTCCAAGATAGTCTGAGGGTAGACAATAGGATTTGTACTGGGATCATGTAGGGGTCCATATTAAATACACTGATTATTTGTCTGGTGTTCATGGCGCAAGTCTAGTAGAACACTGCCTTCGGGAGTGATTCCCAATAGGTTTCATATTGATTTAGTGAGATTAGGGCAACACTCTCAGCCAATGGGTTGGCAAATGTACACTCTAAAAACGCACAGTCCCCGTACGTACTATACTCATATCCTGTGTGCCAGACAAATCCAATACAATGATACCATGTGTTTTAACAAACATATCTTCGGTTATACTGACCATTTTCAATAGTTGCGAATCATGATCTAGGTTTGCATGGTCAACTCATACAATGTTCTATAGGATTTATCAAAAGATAGATTGTAGAGTGGGATACCGTTTACTTTGCACACAAGAGATGAAAGTCCAAACATCTCGAATTTTGTGGGCATTCAGTCCATGATCCTATTGCGCTGGCGCTCTTTACAAATGCCAAAGCCAATTTCGAGGGGCATTTCACCATTGATAAAGGATGAATCGGTGAAGGTGCGTGACCCCATGGCAATATGACGTTGATTGGTGATTGTGTGAGGAACAAGTAGTTTAATATTATTTCCATTGGCTCTCAGTTTTTCCACGGCCAAAGCAACAGAACTCATAACCTGTTGTTTGCGTACATGAAGTATTGGGTGCCGAGGTGAGGGAGAGACCTACGTCGGGATTTGCGGCAAGTTCCTTTCTCAATATGAAATTGGATGGTGCAAGCGTCAATTTTATATCTACTTTAACATTGGGTGGCAGCCATTGGGGTATATTAAATATATTTCATGGTATATTTTTCCAACTAGTTGTAATTCACTAGTTGTAGCCATTTTAAGCGCATCTGTACTATCAGTATTATAATATATTCATATCCATTGGAGGCCCCTCTCAATTCCTTGTATGACTTGGGTGTCATCAGTGCATGAATTGTGATATAGCTAGCATAGTTGGATATTGTTGCTTGTGCTCACTAGCGTGCCATTGATGTAGACACTAATTGACGAAATAAATTATGTAGTAATACAATTTTGCATAGGATATCCCATCAACTCGAACTGGCCATTGTATTATCGGATTTCCGCACTTTCTTTGCAAATCTATAAATGTGGACGATAAATCCATAAAGTAGTCTTCAATTGGAATAAATTTGAAAGTGGATATTATCGGTAGAGGGGTTGTAGTGGATAAAATTGTTCATAGTATCCATGCTTGACACTCACATCAACATTTGTTTCAGCATTGAACAGGATTCAATGAGGCGGTGGATTGAAGGTTGGAGAATCTTATGCGGTAGGTAGGAACATTTTAGAGCCAGAAGAAATCAAGTTTCGATCTAACAATTTTCTTTTCCTGGGCCTTCTGGTTACACTACGTGTTGGCTTTCTTTTCTTGATCAAAAGGGATGTCTTTTTCGTTTCCGTCCTGAGTAGTAGACTGATGAGTGGGATGCATTGTTTCTTAACCTTTTTAAAACCTTTACCATTCTGTTTTAATTTTCTCGGCCAAAGGGTTCGCGCACTGGGACCTAAGATTTTCCGTAGCACTTTTTTTTAAAATCCTTGGCAGAGCCGCCATCATATAGTGTAATACGCTGCAAAATCTGTCGCAGCCCGGTACAAAAAGTATATTTTCTAGCCAGTGGTATGAAGAGCGAAACAGCTTAGCAAACGCGCTACCAAGACCGTAGCCAGACATTGACGAGCGGCCCTTGTAATAGTCCATTCCATTGCCGCTGTTGTCTTGGGGGCAAGAGTATTAACATAGCGAGTCAATATCAGGACAAGTGAATACCACCTTTTCTATTAGAACATCTTGCTGAATGGGTCGAAAATGACATGTAATCACAGCCAAACCCAGCTTTGAAATTGCTATTGGATCACCAATCTTCAGTTCTTAATGTTAACTGACAGAGTTCCAAATAGGAAAGGGGGGGGAAGTGTTTAACTGGAATATACTGAAGATGCTTTATATTGTAGTGATGAATATGTTCATGGATTGGTTTTTCGTTCAAGAACTCGTAGGAGGTGAACATTGAATTATCGCAACCCGAGATGTTTCCACAAATGAAGCATAGAGAAATATACAGTGTCTGTGGAGAAGGCAGGCGGGTAGTCGGCAAAATGAAATTAGTGTTTCGGCACTTTTACGTACATTGATTATAATTGAGCTTAAAGTCCAAGAACATCGTCCCTTAGGTTTATCATTGAGAATAATCTTTTCACTGGCAATAGGTGAAGTCTAATGTAGATCTTGCCCTCCTCCTTTTGAATAGTTTTGAAATGAAAAAGCTCCTTTTTTACGAGCGGAATTCTTTTATTAATAGTACGACATAAATCATTCATACGAGGTGATTTCGCTCGTAGGGTAATTCAATATATATGGATAATCCAACCAATTGATTTTTTGAATTTGTTCTTGATCACCTGGTGGTGGTGGCCAATCATAGGGTCTAATTTTTATTTCATATTTACGATCCTTTCTCAGATGTCCATAAGGTATTTTTGCGAGATACAGTCGACAAGAGCCACTTCATACTTTCCGTCGAATTTGATGTGGGTGGAGAGTTTTGTCCAAAAAATCACTGTTTTTTATTCAAGTCATTGTATGAGAGGATCAGAAACATTGGGACATGAAAGTCACATAGAAATCATTGGGCATTGTTAATATCTTCAGCACTGACCTACTGACCCAAGAATCGAAATCCGAGTTGTATCCTAGCCAGCGAACAAGCAACTGCTTCTTGCCCCTACGAGTACGACTCTTTAATATCTTTTCAATTTGATAAATTTCACTAGTGTTTCTAACTTTTTGCAGTTCATATTCATAAAAACCTACCGAGATATTTCATCATCTTTGGTATCTCGTAGCCGATAAGTTATGGGTATGGTGTCTAGGATTTTGGACACTTTAAAAGTTTCGGTGGCTCCATAAATAATTCCCCTTTTCAAAAATATTGCTGTTCTATTAATTCGAACAGTATCACCACATTGAATTTTCTTCTCTTTTTCTTCTCATTGCCATTGGAGTATTGCTTTAGAAAAGCATCAAATGTATTCTCACTTGTAGTGAACATCCCGAGTGCTAGAGTTGGACAGAGATCGATGTGGTCGATGGTTGTATATTCTGCACGATTTTATCTAAATCATGAATTAAAAGCAATGTATTTTTCAGTGTACAATATCTTAGAAATTATAAGAACGAATCGTTCTTATTAATCGTTCGCCAATGCAGCCTTATCGGGGCTGTGACTATGATAAAGTGTTGTATTATATTTCAAAAGAAACCTTTTGCACATGTGGGTTAACAAATTCACTGCCACGATCTGGTATTGAATTTTTCTATAGAGAATCCTTTCAAGAATACTTTCAATGGCCCGAGCAACTTCAACACCTCTCTTTGATCGCAGCGGAATGGCATAGGCATATATAGCGACTAAAAATACTGATTGCCACTAGAATATATTTGTAGGGTGTATTGTGACGTCGTTGAACTGCGTCTAAAGTTTAAAAGGGTCCATTTGCATTATATGCAGAGGGAAAAAGGCTTTAGTTTGACGATATTGTTTACTGCGGAAGTCTAATGATTCCGATGTAATGTGTAGCTTGTCTCAGTTTTCTAAGATAATCTTTTACATTTTTCATATGTGGTGCCGGAGACTTTGGAAAGCGTTTTGGGAGAACTTAAACTTCCCGCTTCACCAACATTTTCATAGACACCTTTCAGAACTTCAACTTCAACGTCATTTTGAGAAGCGCAAACACGTAGTGTAATGTCCACTTACCCCTTTTGCATCACTGGGAGGCGAATCAATTCGTCTTCGCTTTGACTAGCAGCCACAGGCGTTGTAAAATCAGTGGTGGCTAGTATCTTCTTCTTCTTCTTCTTTTTTAAATGGTGTTGTTGGATGTTCATTTAATTTCTTTAGAATTTGCTTATTGCCAATAAGACTTTTGGGAAAGTTTGACACCGACTTAGAAAAGGGTGTATAGATTATCGTCAAAGGATAAGAGTCCTTTACGATTCGTCCACCATATCACAAATTAATCAACTAGATTATAACTTTTTCCCCGATTATATTCGTTTCCCTATGCTATCGGACTTGATACTTGATCACCAGATTCCGACTGAGATAAGATAATACTCTTTTACTCTGTTCTCGATAGGACAGTGGCAATAGGTTTCCAATTTTCAATACAAAAAATCGAATTCAATTCCTTCTCCTTTGATTGTGCAGAATCTTGAGATGCTTCTTGTTTAGAGACAGCGACGGGTCTCCCCTCGCGATAAGGTCTATGTTTGTCCATAACGTCGCAGTGCATCTTTGAAGTAAAGCAGTTTTTTATCATCGGCATATATTCTCATCATTAATGAATTTGTTTAGATTGTCTTCAAATTGTTCGATGGGCGAGAGGACAAGTTCAAATGGTGTCAATTTATAGGGTTATTTGCCATCTAGAGAAAACTGTTTACAAGTCCTGCGATTATCGGTAGTAAAAGTGTGAAAAAGCTGACCACCCCTGCTTGAATGGAAGGATTCGTTTTCTTTTAAATTTGTTTTGCCCTTGTTTTTGCAAGCCAAGGCACGTACAATGGAACGATGTTGCTTTGTCTGTTGTCTACAACCTTCTGGCAGATTGACATTTGCCGCTCAGTTAAATTTGAAACAAAGTTCAGATATTAGATTAATGAAATCATTGTCGACAACCATGTTTTGAGTATAGCCTTCCTAAGCAAGGGTTTTGAAGTGCTTAAAACGAAAATAAATGCCGTTGTTCGTGTAGTTTCTTCAATGTCATGATAGCGAACTAATAAGCCCTTTTCTACTATTCACCGGAAGATATACTGTAATTTCAATTGTCCGAAAATGTCGGTGACTAACACGAAGATCCTCGGGCGTGGCGTGCTCTGATTAATATCGGCAATAAAAATGTAACGCGTAGGGCTTGCTAGTCGCACTGAGTGTACGGCTGACATAACAGAGATTTTGGAGGTCGCGCGGGGTGATATCTGTTTATGGAGATTTATGAGCGAGACTAGTTATATCAAGACGAACTACCTCGATATATAATATAGTTATAGTCACATTTCAAAGCAAGGGTTCGCATACGATTTCGCTCTGATGAAACAGATTGTGTTAGAACTGAAGTGGTTTATGGAAATGTTTTCGATGATGAGTATCGAGACAGTGAAGACATTGGCAGCATTTCCTGTGAAAACTGTTCAATTGCTTCATGCCAATCAATCAATAATCTGGCCTATGAGTTTGGGTTGTGTGCAATACTAGTGAAACATCAAGTCCTCTTATGAATTAGTATTGGTATGGTTTGTGGCTAATAGCTTTTATTTTATCATAGTGACTCTTGCCAAATACGATAGCAATAGGTAGCTTTTTTGCGGTTTTTCCAAAACCATTTTTTATCTGCAATTTTGAATTATTCTAGCTACAAAAAGCGTTTGTTTTACCCGACTATTGAGGGTCTCGACACAGAAACGATCTGAAGGGTGTGTTTAAAATTGATAGCGTGCTGTTGACAAACAGTCTGACTGATGAGCTACTGTAAATCATATGGTGTCCAATGAGATAAGTAGTAATTTTCGGCTCGTCTATTCAAGAACTCATACAAGCAACAATCATTTCATGGCCAACATTTCATTACGTATACACACTTGTTCAACAAGAAGCAATGAACAAATTTTTCATGGTTCAACAATTAAAACTTGTTCACATGAACAATGAGTAACAGCTTTTCTGTAGGTGGCAAGCACCCCTTTGTTCGCATCTATCAGCACTTTTTCTCTACCAAAAAAACAGCTTTTTTTACAGACACTTTTCCTATACAACACTTTTCTATACAATAAAATAGGCAGACTTGGAACTTAGTCTACAGTTGAAACAGTATGAGTGATTGGCTGGCGCCACCCGCCCGTGCCCGGGAGAGCGCGGCCTGGGGAAGGGTGGCGCCCCACTTCGCCACCGCCCTCGGAGCCGCGATGGAAAAATAGTTGTCGTCACTCGCTAACTGGTTAGTGGATGGTTTAGTGGTTGGGTTGAGATGAGGTTGAGTGGTGGTTTAGTTTAGGTTAGTTTAATCCATACGCAATTGATTACGATAGTCTGTATCGCATTCAACTCGATCTGAAATACATGAGTGGACATGAGGCAGGACACTCACACTACTATTCTCGAGCACATAAGACCCGTTGTCAAATATAGCACGACGATTGCATTTTTTTTTCCACTCTCCAGCAGTATAATTTTCTATCCTGTATGAGAGCGAATTGCAAGCACTTGTGCTCCTTGGCAGCTAGGCTAGCTTTCTACACAGTCTTTGTATAACGGCTCAATTGTTAAAATTGCTCTTTACAAGAGTGTGTAGGCAGGCACCCTTAGACATGTTTTCTTTTTCAGCCCCCACGTATTTGTTGTTCCATAGCAATAAACGTTTGGGTACGGCTCGGGATACAACCCCCTAAGATATCAAAGTCCACTCCCCGTTTTCAGAATTTTAATTTTAATAGTTGGTTGGGGGGCTTGACGTTTCCACCAGCTCGGGATTAGAGGGATGGATTCCAGTTTGGTGGAAATTCCATCCGCGAGCTGATGTGCACCCCATTTCTGGCAAATCACCCAATGAAATCTTCAGTTTTTTACTTTTTAGCAGTAGAAGAGTCTGTATCCTCCATGAATAACCTTGTACCCCCCCCCCTCCCGTGGCCTATTGCAGGCTTTGCACACGATTGTAAGAAGAACGACAACATGAGCTTTTTTGAATCATTTCTAGTACTGACTACTACCCTCCTGCGATATTCGTGTTCCAGTACTAAGGCGTTTCGCTTTTTTCCCTGTGTGAGAAGTAACCTATGGCCGGCGTCTCTATGCTCCTGTTAATGATGTGAAATTAGGGTCGGCAATATTTCGTGCTACTACTCTAAGAGGGTCAGGTCACGACGTGCACAGCGAGATGCTGTTACGTAGCGCTTTCGCGCACATTTTGCCAATACGCTGAATTTAGAATGAGCTTGTAGCAATTCCTTCTCCACCTTTGAATTTGCCCTAGAGACGTTTATCGGACAAAAGTATCGAATAAGCGTTTTTCAAATAAGGTTTCTGATTACACTGTAAGGACCCTATGTATTTTGGTGATTTTTGAAACCATTGCATTGTTCACTCATCCAGTGCAAAAGCACATGGTGAACAAAGGGAAGGACGGGGGGGGGGGGGGGGGGGAAAAAAAAAAAAAGGGGGGGGAGGAAAAGAAAGCGATATTCTCTTATGGGTCGCAAATCAGGCAATCATTTTCTGTTTGAGAGGGAGTCCAATGCCATCCCCGATATTCCTCAAACACAAGTGACCGATTGTATGAAAATGCTCACACGAGTCCTTGGTCACTGGTCGATTGATACAGGGAAAAACAAAATCTTTTGACTGAGTTCGTGAAGGGGCCAGTGAATGTGACCTGTCAAATTTTCAAAAGAACAATCCTTTTGGCCGCGTTGTCCTCGACGGTGTTAATGTCGGGGAACTCACAAGGATTCTCAAGCCTTATTGATGAGTTCCCACTACGGCAAAGAGTAGTGGCCAGAGAAGAAAAAAAACAAACACCAAAAAACAAAGCCGAGGGATACAACGCGTTCAATGTCGCAAGAACCACTGCCATTTGACTTAGGCAACATAAACCGGTGCTTTTGTGCCAGCTTGGATGCGGTGATAAGTGTACCCGGCCTGTCCTCTCGTGAAAAAACATACCCCCCCGGTCAAGGATCCCCGCCCTCATGACGCTCATCAAAAAGGTGTTGGTCTAACAATCCGTTGATTAGGCCTATTTCTCTCCCTGGCTAAATTTTAAGAATAAACTCCATTACTAGGATGTGGTGTAAGAAAAATAATATCCTATGATGCTAGTTGCCCAAACTCCTGGAATAGATCTTGTGCTGTATTCTTTACAGACTATCTTCGCACCAGAGTTAGAAACGTCACTTGGCCAAGTAGGCAGTCTTACAATAATCCCACCCATTTTTACAATCCACCTTAGCGCACACCTAGTTCTTGGCAAACTCGTACTCCTCGACTGTGCATTCACTGTTGGTGAGTGAATTTGTGAAAAGCTTCAATTGGTAGGTAGTTTCTCTCTCGTCTTAAGCAGGCGCGCCACGTAACGAGTTAATAATCATATGGGTCATATACTAACCTTTGCTTGGTATAATAAGTCATACCTATTGTCACTGTCTGGAAAGTGCTGTTTATTAAGGGCAAGGGAAATCTATCAAATTGTCTCTTTTCTGCACGTGAATTAGTTTACCTAAGGGAGTTTGGGAAAAAACTTAAAAGAATTCTAAAAAACCTTTAATTTTATTCGCGAGCAGCGTACGCTCATTACATCCACTACCTGCCATTTCAGTTGCGCTAGAACCAACAACTTCTGCGGCTGATTTTGGGAATGATGTTGTAGGTAAATGAAATTATTTAGCCCATGGACCTTATCTGACTCCCCACTCACCTCTCCCTGTGCTATACGTGTCCAGTGGCTGGGTAAAATAAATTTTAAGTCATAGTTTTAGAGTTATGAATAAGAAACAGGGATGAAGAAACTGTTTGGCTGACGTTATAAAAATTTAGCGACGATTGATGTGCTCTACTCCTCCTAAAAATACTGACCCCCCCGAGGTATTAATTTCCTGGCTAGCAAGTGGTTCCGTGGTCTCTGACTTCCCCCTCCTCCCGCCCTCTTTTCCCCTTATCGCTCTCTCTACAAAACTCGCCCCTTGGCATACCCTAACAATATTTTTTGATTTTTTAATGCGCAAGGTGACGATCCTCTGGCAGAGCGAGCACGGCATTGGATAATGCGTATTTTCTCAAGTACGAGGAAATATGGGCACGCATTAGCCGTGCCAATCAGTTTAGTCAATGCCTTGACCATGGCCCTCATCGCCCTCATTCCAATGTTTCGCACTACTTCTAACCACCGCATGGTATTTAAGAATTATCTCTTTGCGGCGTGGGGGTCGTAGGACACCTGCAATGGCCTGGTGGTTCTTTGATACGGTTTGGATCTTGGGGATCATTCACCCTCCACCAGCTTAGGGTTCGTGCTAGTCCCAAAGATATTTTGTTGCATTGGAGAAGGGTAATTATTGAAAATTTTTAAAACGTATAATGGCCCTATCCCCCTGAAACGCGTTTCTCACTGTCCTGGTACCGCATGCCGTCTACAATGCTTTCAATGTGATTTCGGTGAGCTTTAGTTCAGTCTGCTTAAAATCTAGACAGGCTAGGTTGGACAAGTCGTAAATACGATACCTACCTTCGTCTCGCTTTGTTACCCTCCCCGGCAGTAACTCCTACTAATGTCAGTGATCGGATTAAAATGACCGATTGTATTCGGTTCACTAGGTTGGCGTGTAAAGCCAACGCAACCCAGTGTTTAATAACCAAATCAACTGACGGGCCCCTTACGGGGAAGACCACCCCCTTCTTTTTTGAAATCGAGCCCCATCTTCAAATTCTGTTTCGTATTGTACCACTCGTAACGCCTTATATTGTAACTGAGCAGTGGCCGCTTTCAAAAATGTCAATGGATGCGAGATGCGTTACTGGGTATGTTTCTTGCTAAACATGAAAAATCTACTGAACTGGAAATCGGACCTCGTCCTTCCCATGTAGGGCTAGCCCTAGTGATCTAAATTTCTTTTTAAGTAGCGGCTCACTCTGCTAGAGGCTGACAGGCTGATATGAGGAAGAGGCATATCGGAAACACTTTTGATCTGTTTCAAAACGGATCCTTCTTGGACACCTTGACAACCTACTAGATCTGAATTATGATCTAAGCCTCACTGTCCTCCCTCCCCCAGCTCCCCCTCTGAAAAATAAAATCTTTCTTAAATTTACAAAATATTTAGCACTTAAATTTTCAATAAATAAAACTACTGAGCGGTCCACTTCCATTTTCATTATAGTTTCTCGAGTATGCGCTATAATTTGGCCGCTAAGACCCACTCACATAAAAAACAACCTTCATACAATTTTCTAAATTTGGATTAAACATATACAACGCATCTCGAATGTACAAAATGCTAGTAAAGCGCTCACACTTTTCCCCTCATTCAAATAAAAACGTAAAAACCTTTAAAACGATAGACGAACCTTAATTGAATCCCTACCCCCCAGCATCAATTGAATTTGGTTCTCCAGTATTGGCAGCGAAATTTTATCTACAATATGCAGTGCACTATTTCTAGCATGATTTTTTCAAAAACGAAATTCCCCCCGCATTAGTGTATTAAAGAGGATGCTGGCTCCATATATGTTGGGGTGGGGCAGTGAAAAGCAACTATATTATCAAAGTGCGTATTGGAGCAGCTTGAAAGTCTGGGTAGAGTTGTATCGCCCCTGTATCTCCCTCCCCCTACTTGTTCAACATATTATTCGGACTCCTGTTCCCACTTCAGGTTGGTTTGAAGTGGGTAATCATGTGGGAGGAGGGTTTCCTGCGCAATTCCGCTGAGGGTAAAATCGTCTACCATATTTGCAAGGTATTTTGGGCTGCAAGTCCCTCTGTTCAACTGTGCCACTTGTTCTTCTAACCTTTATATTATCTCTTTTTTCTTTTTTTTTTTTTTTTTTTTTTTAAAAAAATCAGCTAAAAAACTGCATCAATATTGTCGAGGGTACCTATCAATGCTATCATCCGCATGTTTTAAATTGTTGGGGAACTCGTCAAAGTATGCATCTTCGTTTCGGGGGGGGATTCTTCCCCAGTTCTTCACTAGATGGCGAGTAGGGGACCAGGATACCCTATAAATGAAAAAAATAGCTTATTTCAAAAGTGCTCAAATCAATCCGCTACTGCTTTAAAATTTGGATTATTATTGCTTAATTTCAACTGAAAAGATAATCTAAGATTATATACATATGGATTTTTTTTTTTTTTTTTTTTTTTTTTTTGTTTTTTTTTTTTTTTTTTTTTTTTTTTTTTTTTTTTTTTTTTTTTTTTGGGGGTTGGTGGGGGGGCATCCCTTGTTCACGTCCGCTGACCCGTGGCGTCTTCGTGGACGCGGGGGCTTACTTTCCCCGCGGCGCTTCCTGGACTCGTGGCGCATCCCTGTGGCGCTTCTCTCGGGGGTCGCATCGCCTCCCGAGATGCTTCATCGAGCGCGTGGGGCGCTTCAACCTGTCCCGTGGCATCATTGCCCGTGGGCGCTTCTCCTGACTCGTGGCACATCATCCTGTGGCGCTTCCCGGCGGGTTCCAGCATCGCTTCCACGCGATGCTTCGTCTCGAGCGCGTGGGCGCTTCCCCTGTTGGCGCTTCTGGCGGGTCGCGCATCAGCTATCTCGAGAGCGCGTGGCGCTTGTCCCTGACCCGTGGCAGTGCTTCCCCCGGCACCCACTATCCCTGTACTCGTGGCACATGGCCTGACGTGGCGCTTCCTGACGCCGTGGCGCTTCCGTCCAGCAGGCGCTTACCCTGACTCGTGGCGGCACCGCCCTGTGGGGCGCTTACCTCTGAGACGCCTGTTGCGCTTTCGGAGCCACAGTCGCACCCCCCGGGCGCTTCGCCCGGTGCTATCCTGGTCGCCTAGCTTGGCTCCGCCCGTTTACTGATATTGCCCTGGCAAAAAAAATATTGTTAGATCATAATTCCATTTCTCTCTGAGTTGCCATACAGGCTTCACGTAAACAACATGAGTTTTATATTATTGTAAGCCAGCCGCGCGGAGTGTTCCAGGATTTGAAGCTCGTTAACCGTCGGTTTCGCCCTTTCGCGCTCCGCTTAAAATCTTTGGCGATGAATAGAGCTTGCTATTGCGCAAATTACGGGATTTCCATATGTGGACAAATAGAATAATCTCTCTCTTAAAGACTATGTGAATGGAATAGGTTTCAGAATGGTTGAGCGATTTTAAAATTTTTAAATTATTACCTGAAAAATATTCGTTTAAATGAGTTACTCGACGGCGATTAGCAAGAGATTAGAAAAAGAATGGTTTCTCTGGCAAAAAATTATATTTTAGGATATCTCTGGAGGGGGGGAGGGGCGATAGAAAATAAGGGTTGGGATGGGGTTCTAATAAATCTCTGAGATATACTTTTAACACGATGTAGCAGCAGTGTTGAAAAAACTCGGTTTGTTTAGATATTTCTTGGTCCTGAATGATAGAAAAAAGTGAAAAGACAAAAGTATAAAGGCTCTCTAGGCAGCTAAAAAATAGTCTGTACTTGATTGAAAAAAAGTATGCTCACGGCCCTCTATCTTCAAATTGATTCAACCACACTTGACCGGGGACAAGAAGGGAGAAAAAAAAAAGGGGAAAAAAATAAGAAAAAGCCTGGAGGCTTGAGCCATTACAATGATTAGGAGGCCATTGTTGGATCTAGTGACTTGCTTGAAGGAGGAGCTCAATCCCTTACTCATCTCTTGTCATGGAAGGCTCAGGTACTTGAGCTGAGAGTGCACTGACATCTTGATGGGGACCTGGGATAGCTCAGATTATTGCGTGAGAAGGAGCGCAATGTTTGGGGGCCTACGGCTTGTCTTTGAAGGGCCGCAGGTAAACGTCTGTTGGAAGGGTCGGGAGGGGCCGACGTTAATTTCTTGTGGCGGGAGCTGTGACTTTGTGTGCAGGAGGCCGGGGTAGGCTTCTGAGATTGGTCCGCCTTTGAAAAAGTCTTGTGTAGGTCGGGGCTTTCGGCATTGAAGTCTATTCACCACGCACTCTCTCTTTAACTTTCTGGCAGGTTGCACTTGGACAGGTAGTGGCGGAGCTGGCGGGCTTTGGACAGCGATCATATTTGCATGGCAGGGGGGCGCATTATTGGTCCTCGTCTTCTTACATGGATGTGGGGCACGCATTCATACGCTATTTTGGGCGTCAGACATCTTGTCCAGCAAATTCTTCATAATTTTGCCCTTAAAGAAGAGAGAAGAATATTCGAAAATAATTTTCTTGCGTCCTTTTTTTAATAGAAGGAATGTTATTTAAAGCATAATGTTTGTTTAGTTTATCACTTACTGAAAGCAAATAATTTCCGGGCGAGAAATATATTTGTGACTTAGAAATCAAGCGTTTTTTATTGAGACAATGCAGTTAGTCTATAGCAATAGGATAGAAATAATTGTTTCTATTTTTTACCATTTAAATGTTCCAGTCTATATGCTCTTAAATTAGATCGTTAACCCATCCGACCGGTAGGCCGATATTTCGGCGAAAACATAGGTTCAAAAATGTACTCGCATAATATAAGCTTTATGCAAATCCTGTACCAATACTTTTACTTTCTAGGGCCATTATGGCATATCCAAGTTAAAAGGCCATGAATTTCACGCCCGGAATATAAAGAAACTTTATTTGAAAGCCTGAAAAATATTATAAATTTAGCACAATTTAAGTTTTTTCTTGTCAATGATGGCATATGTGTCTACTACAGCGAATCATCCGTACTTTTACTTTACTATGAAGCTGTTTAAGAATGCCGATGTATTGTGCCCGCCTTTCAAATAATAATTATATTGTTAGATTCTTAATTTGTTCTTCATCCTTCCATAACTAGGGTTACGAAACCTACAAATTGCCTTCAGTGTTTTATTTTTGACGGAGGGGTGGAAAAAACGAGCTTGTGACTTGACCGCGTTTGTAAATACCGGAAGTAGGGGACTACAAACTAATTTTAACCCTGGCGGAATGGTACTGTCAAAAACCATGAGCGAGCTAAAGCGCTGGTATGTCTCAGTTAGAGAAAAGAATTATCAATTGAGAAAAGGTGCAAACTTTAAACTAAAAGAGAATTCTTTCTTTTTGCGATGGTGTTGTAAGACAATGTGTAGGGTTTAGTTTTGAGGGTATGGATATATTTATCATTGAGTATAAGATTGTATGTTTTTTTTGGGTTTTGTTTTTTTTGTTTGGGGGGGGGGTTTATGTGTCAGCGTGGGCGGAAGATGGTATTGTCAACAACAAGGCGCCATTGTCATTAGAATATTGACGGAAGGTCAATGGTCGCTTTAGGCCGTGGGATTATTGAAAATAATGAAGGGAATTTAATTGAAAATGCTTATTTCTTTTTGTGAGTAATTTGGGAGGGGTGTGGGGGGGGGTTTTTTGGGGGGGTTGTGGGGGGGGGGGGGGGGGGGAGGGGGTTGAGCTGGAAATTAGTAAGAAGGATTAGATAGAGGGGGGGAGTTTTATTGAAATGAGTATTTCTTTTGCGATAGGGATTGTAAACCTAATGGTGGGGGGATTTAGCTGGAAATATAGGAGGGGAAGGAGTTTATTGAAAATGGGTGATTTCTTTTCTTTTGCGAGAATTTGGGATTCTAAACTGTATGGTGGGGGGTATTTAGTCTGGAAAATATAAACGGGGGAATGGAATTTATCAAAAAAGTATTATCTTTTGTTGCGATGGTGGTTGTAGAGTACTATGGGGGGGGGTTAAGTTTTGAGGGTAATAGGAATATATTTTACATTGATATATGAACAGGATTGTATGGTTTGTTGGGGGGGGGGTGGTTTGTTGGGGGCGGGGGCGGGGGGGGGTGTTGGGGGGTGGGGGGGGGGGGTGTAGGGGGGGGGGGGGGGGGGGGGGAGGATCGAGTGGGGGGGGGGTTTGGGGTATAATGAATAGATTATTTACATTGACTATAAACGATTAGATTGCATGGTTTTTTTTGGGGGGGGGGGGGTGGGGATAATGGTTTTTTTTTTTTAGGGGATATTTAAACATGACTATAAATATTGCATGTTTTTTTATTTTGGGGGGGGGTAAGAGGGATTGCATGTTTTTTTTTTGGGGGTTTTGGGGGGGGGGGTTTATGAGTGTTGAAAAGAACATTTTGCGTTTTAGCTGTAATATACTGGAGGGTGTCTGAATGGAAAGCATCTTTGAAAATACAAATAGCCTTACATTGAAAAGTGCGGCTCGGCCTAAGGGGGAGGAGGCCTCAAGCGCATGCAGAATTTATCCATTGTCCGGTTTTACAAACGCGTACAGTGTCTAAATACTTTCTGATTAATTTAATTCACATTGCTGCCCGTTATATAATAATCAGCGAAATATCTAGTCGGAATTGTTATTGTAACAAGCCGGCTCTGATTGGCTGAAAGGGGGATGTAACCGATCCGGCTGATTGGGCTGAGGAAGTGGGATCTAACTGTTTGTCCTCCTCCCGGAACTCGTATCATTTGGCTCGGAAACAATACTATTTTCGGATCATAGCATCTGTTCGGATAAACAATAACAACAAAATACTGTTTCAATCTCGGGAACCTCATAACATTGGCTCGGAAACAATAACAAATGCATTTCTGGATGCAAATAACAAAACAAATTGGATCATAACATCTGCCTCGAACATGGGAAGAATTGTCATTAACTTTGCTTCGAACGACAA
>CM051276.1:45528410-45671048 GCA_027921565.1 Artemia sinica | reverse complement strand
TTAGTGTTTTTTCATCCAGTTTCTTTTTTTTTCAGTTTTAAGAGCGCCATTACAACTAAAACGATTTACAATGCATTTAGTTTTTTCATTTTTATTAAAAATTGAATTCCTGATTATTCTTATTTTGTATAATATATATTAAGTAACTTTTCAGTTTATCCAGCCTGAAGATCTATTACGTTTTCCATTGTCCGTGCCTCTTAAAAAAAAAAAAAAGAAAAAAAAAAAAAAAAAAAAAAAAAAAAAAAGCTAGATCACTATATCTATATGACAGTTTTGAAACTTAGTTTCATGAATCAAACAGTTCTTCATAACGAACAGTAAGTAAGGAGCGAACCCGCTCAAATAGTACAGAAACTCTAGAAAACGAATTTCAATACGAATAGATTACATCAAAATAATCGGATTTTTTTATGCTGGTTTTAAATAAAGTTTTATCAAGTTTAGTCTTACCCATCAAAAGTTACGAGCCTGGAAAATTTGCCTTATTTTTCGCAAAGGAGGAATACCCCCTAAACTCCAAATCTTAATGAAACCACCATCATATTCAGCTTATCAGGACCCTGCTGTTGGCGGTTTCCAAGTCTCACTATGTGCAAATGTGGAATTCGTATTTTTGCCTGAAGAAAGATCCCAGATGCGTATTTATTTGCTTTTTTTTCCCCCTTTTCCGGGTGTTGTTCGAATCAGATGGTCCTAGAATGAAGCGGAGGCTTATTCGAACGGGAATTAAAAGTTCTAGCGACTTTTTTAAGTGAACGAAGGAAAAATTGGAGCTACTAGGCCCTCCCACGCTTATTTTTTTTTCCCAAAGTCACCGAATCAAAAATTTTTGAAGACAGCCATTTTGTTCCGCATAGTTCGAATAACATTGTCTTTGGGACGACTTAATACCCACATTCCCCGTGGAGGGCTGCGTGGGATCCTTCCAATGAGGAATTTTTCATGGGGGAAGAGAATTTACCATTAAGGGGTGCTTTGATTTGCAGCATTATTAAAAAAAACAATCTGAAATTAATGTAAAAAAACATGTTTTTTCAACTGACAATAAGGAGCAACATTAAGACTTAAACAAACAAACTTATTACGTATATGAAAATGTTCGTCCTCCTCCTCATCCTCGCTCTTTCGCTAATTATTTTTTAGTACTTTCAAAAGAGCTATTAATTCTTATTAATGCCTTTTTGATTCGGGTTCTTAAAGAATTGGAACAAAAATTTCAAACTTTAGCGTAAAGGGCGAGTTAGTGACGAGGGGTCAAACCCTCATATTGCGGTATATGACGGAGATCGCTCCCTCGTCAAAACCTCACTCTTTACGTTAAATTTCGAATTTTGTTTAAATAATTGCTGATATAACTCAATAATTTTGTTTGTGTTTTTTTTCGGCCATCTTAGCATTTAATTTTATCTCAAGCAGCTAATACGCGGTAATAATTTAATACGAACAGAAATATTTCGTATTTGAGAGGGGGATTGTCTCTCCTCAATAGCTCACTCCTTACGCTAAAGTTATTTTTTAACGTAAAAGAGATTATTATTCTAATTAAACAGCCTTTGTGATTCGGAGTCATTCTAAAATTAACTGGAACAAAAATCAAACTTAGGTTTTATAAGGCTATTAGTTAGTTAAAAAGTAAAATTAATATACCAATTTCGTCTAATTATTCATGTACGGTGAGCAAATTCAAACTTGCATTAATTTCAAACCGTCGAAATTAAATAAAAAAGACAAGTATTTTTAACTGATCAAGGAGCGACATTAAAGTTAAACCGAATCAGGGAATTGATTCCGTAGATGAATGGCCTGTCCCCTCTTCGGCGTTACCGATCTTTACGCTAAAGTTTGACATCTTTCTCACAGCTCTACTTTTTAAAAACAGTAAAAAACTTTAGCGCAAAGAGCATGGCGTTGAGGAGGGGACCGCTCGCTCTTTATTACGCTAAAGTTTGTTTAGTACTTTCTAGAGAGTTATTTATCCAATTAAACCTTTTGGTGATTCAGGTGTCATTCTTGAAAGAGTTGGAACAAAATTTGAACTTTAGCGTAAAGAGCGAGGTATTTGACGAGGGGGGCGAAAACCCTCATACACGTAATAAAAATATACGATATAGAGTTCGCTACGTAAGTAATTCTTAAGTTACCTATATCTATTAGCTATAAATACGTTCGTAATAAAATTAAAAGTTCTAGTGGCCTTTTTAAGTTAACCAAAAAAAATTATCGAGGACAGATAGGCCCCTCCCCGCCCCCTTTTCTCAAAACGCGTCCGATCAAAATTTTGAGATAGTCCATTTAGTTATTATAAGGTAATTATAGTTAAAAGAAAGTAAATTAATATGCAAATTTCGTTTTTAATTTTCATGTATTTATTCAGCCAATACCAAAACCCTTATTCATTCAAAAACGTTCAAGATTAAATTAAAAAACAAGTTTTTTTTTAACTGAAATTAAGGAGCAACATTAAACTTAAAAACGAACGAATCGATTCCGTATATGAAAGGGGCCTGTCCCCTCCTCAACGCCCCGCCCTTTACACTAAGTTTGCTTTTCTCACAACTCTACTTTTTAAAACCATACAAATCTTTAGCGTAAAGAGCGGGGCGTTGAGGAGGGGACAGCCCCCTTTCCATATACGGTAAATAATTTCTGTTCGTTTTGACTTAATTCGCTCCTTACTTGTCAGTTAAGGGAACTCTTTTTTTTTTCATTTAATGTACAGACAAAGCAGAGTTCCAGCTTGCCCGCATTAACGGTAGTTTGCTAATGCTGATAAGGGACTTTTTTCGTTCTGATATTTCTTTTCATTATCATTTTCATTTTCCTTTCTATTTTGTCCTCTTAGATTTGTTCATGTCTTTTCAATTTATTTATATTTCTTTCACTTTTATCCGTTTATTTAGCCGTCTCTATTTATGTTTAGTAGTTTAAAATTTATGGGTCCCTGAAAAATTTATACCAGACACCAGCCCATCATCCATTTCATCAGGCTCATGACTGGCCCTCCCCCGAAAAAGGATAACCCCTTATAAACGATAACACTTTCTTTAAGGACTTTGTAAAGACCTTAATTTTAGCCCTCCCCTTGGAAAGAGTTTGCGCCCTTTCAAAATACATTGAAAATAAAAACAATAGGACGCCGTTGGCAGTACAGGGGAGCCAATTGTGGAGGGGCAGGAGGACCTGTGCCCCTTCTTAGATTTTTAAAAGACTGTTTTTTGTGTGTATCATTGAAAAATTTGGAAAAACGACAATAGCTCCCCAGATATAGCAAATAAAATACCGGGGGTCCACCCACTAATTTTTTTGTGAATCTACACCACTTCGCCGTTGGATTGATACTTGATATTATGAGCAAACATCCTTCTTGAAGAAAACGGTACTGGTTGCGTTATATGGTCACTTTCATATCTTTTACAGAGAAAACCAGCCACGATAACCCGCCAGACAGGTTATTGCAAGACCGCTATAGAAAAATGGCTGCGAGATGCAGCGGGTTTTCATTGTGTTTAACGATATTTAAACTTTTTTTTTGGGGGGTTTAGGGTGGAGGTACCTAGGTTAGGTTACGTATTTAATTAATGCTATGCTCACCCCAACCGGCGCGCGGGGAGGGGGGGGGGGGGGGGTCGGGCCCTCAATGTGCGAATATATAGACCAAATTTGTTTATAAATTATTATATGTTCATCCTATTTATGTGTGTGATTTCTTAGCGTGTGACTTTTTAGAAGTGGTCCTGACTTTTTAGAATTTGACTTTTAGAACTGACTTTGACTTTAGACCTGACCCACTTGACTTTTTTAGAAGTGGTCATTCATGCCCAGTAACAAAAAACCTTATGTTCCTTCTAAAGATTTTTCGGTGGTTTTCTTAAATTCTGTTTCTGTCAGTTTAACAAACTGAAACTACGTCATTCATTTATATTTATTAGACTCGTTGCCTTTTGAACTACAAAATTTTATTACTCTTAGAATAAAAAAGCAAAAAAAAAACCATTAAGGCCAGAGATCGAACAACTGCAGTGACACGCAATATTGAAAGGAAGTGGCGTTTTCCGATATCACTCTCTACCAATGGAAATTCCCCCTTTTCGATAAATGCGTTCTGGTGATGTTTTAATACAACGAGGTCTGTTACGATAGAAACTCATTTTAGTTGATATTAGGAATCACCTCCTCATTTTCGGACATGATTTGACTCGATTGGGGGGAAAAAAGGGTGAAGACAGAATGTAGCAAATGCTATTGCCGCGTTTGATAGAGATGGGCGAAGTCGTAGGCTACTTCCGATCATACGCACCATATTCTAGTACGGATCACCGGGTTGTTTTTATCGGAGTTTCTGGATCCCCCCCCCTGTTTTCTAAGTATGTTTCGAAATGGAAAAATTCATAGGGAGATGTTTTTCAGACTTTCTATAAGATTTCATGTAAGCCAAAGGGGGTAGAAGCCTAGAATTATGGCTATTTGAGAAGGAATATGCTAAGACAAGAATTCCATACTTCATAATAAGCATAAAAATTATATTTATATACAATTATATACAATATTATGTGTTGATAAATATATATTATTATATGTTTCCCCATTTGCTTTCCGGTGCTAATATTTCGTAGCGTTGATTCAATTTACGAGTAGACGGGTTGAAGCATAAACATGGGAAATATATAATTTTGGGGGCTATATTATTGCACCTTAGGGAGGGGTGTAAAGTGAGGCGGAATCGCAGTCAAAATGTTGATAACTACAATTATATCTACGTATTAATGAAATGAAGGCACTGTTTTCTTAGCATGTATTCCTTTTCACACGCCCCAACTCTAGAGCGTATAACCAAAGGAGTGTTGTCAGAAAACAACCTTACTAGGGGGAGGATACAAGAATTAGTCTTCAGGTGTGGTGGCACCAGGAAATTTTGGCTCTTCCATCAGTATTTTCCTACCCCGCCACTTATGGCATCAGTGCAACTTTCCGACCATCTGGGCTTGAAGGCTCGTTGCCCCAACACCGACCTCTGGATTCGTTCCTCAGCCTGACAAAATCACTTTTTACTTCTTTTTTTTTCGTTGCTTAGCATCTAATCATTTGGAGTTAACTTATGCCATTTATAACCAAATAGTTTTTTTAGTAGCTTCATTTCTTAATAATAAATAATTATATTTGGCGGGATAAAACACCAAGAATGGCTAAGTTGACAGTGTATATATTTACAAATCTTTGAATTAGCCAAACAACCCAACCAGTATTTTTAAGCCTAGGAGTCCAGCTGGACCATAGGGAAACAAATTAATAAAACACATTCTTACTCCATAATATGCAGAATAAATCCTAGTTAACAACATTGTTGGCAGGGAGAGAGCCTTTATCTTTCACTTCTTTCCTTGTTTTTCCAGTTTTTTTAAAACTGGATAAACCCTATCTAATATAAACATCCATTTGCATCACAAAATGAACTTTATCCCCATAATTAGCCATATGGGTGGATGTCCCTTCAGTGCCTTTTTTCAAATATAATAATCACTACCTGACAATTGTCACCCAAACCCGCCCCCCCCACCCTATTCTAATGCTTGGATATAGGCTAAGCTCAAGGCGCATCCAGGACTCTTGTAGGACATACACCATATGGCTAATATGGGGTAAAGTTCATTTGTGATGCAATCATTTTGTGATGCAAGTGTATTTCAATTATTTTTTGCTCGTGTCATTACTCTTCCTATGCCAGAATATGGACATTGATTTTAATATGTTTTTAATTTCTTGTTCAAGAGAGGCCCTCTCCAAATCCTTCTAGGACTATTGGTATGGTGCGATCCCCCTTGGTGAGCACAAAATAAAAAAACAAAAAAAACAAAAACATGAAGCCGTGATCTTTCTTCTGAAAAAAAAAAAAAACACCAAATTTCACATTTTTTGAAGATGGTAGCTTGAAAATGCAAAGTAATGGTTTTTCCTGATAAGCTGAATCTGACAGTCCAATAGTTAATAAGGTTCCTTTCACTTTTTGGGGGAGGTTTTCACCTATTTTTGAAAATCAGGCAAATATTCTCTAGGCTCGTAAACGTTTTGATGGGATACATTCAACTTGAACGAATTTTATATACCTGGAATCAGTCATAAAAAGTCAATTCTTTTGATGTCATCTGTAGTATTATAAAAATTCTGTTTTTTAGAGTTTTGGTTGCTATTTGGCCGAAGTTGCTCCTTACTTACAGTTCGTTACACGAACTGTTTGATTGTCAATATAGCATCTAATTATATTTGTAAGAAATAATGTTGAATTTGGAAATGGAAATGATTAAGTTTCATTTTTGATATCTACTTAACTTTTAGTAAAATGAATTAAATTTTTGTAAATGAACTTTTAGTAAAATCCTATATTATAGTCTTTTTGCTGTGCTTGGTAGTCATTTAAAGTTCTGGTGACTGAGTCGTTGAGGCACATACCTATGAGCATAAATTGTGTCCTGGGAAAAGTTTTGAAATTTTTAAACCTACACCCCCTTTCCCCTTGTAAAAGAAACTGACCTTTGGTTACCTTAGCAAAATTGTTTTAATTGTAAATTGGACCCTTTTAGAAATAATTTTCTTCTTCACGTTTTAAGCCAAGAGAAGTTATCGGAATCCTTTTTTCTAATCTTTAATCCCGGATTTATGGGGTTTTTAGAGATTTTGTGAAAACGTATGTAAGACTTGAAAGACAATCCAAATATGGCCAAATAATGCTCTTCAAAGCCGAAAGTCAAAGAAAAGCAGACTCAATCAAAGTTAAAAAGCAATTTTGTTTGCTCAAAGCTGGAGACACCTGGTCTTCTGTGTAATCTTCTAAGCCATAATAAATGGTCAAATGAGCAGAGATGTCTAACCTGAATATACTTCTACAACATAAATTTGGGCAGTTTGAAACCCATTTCCTAAGAGTTCCATTCAACCTGAGTGTTGGCAACTTTCCAAGATAGCAAATAACTTTTCAAATGGCGTGGACTCTTACAAGCTCAGCCAGAGTCGACCAAGCTCTAAGTTTTTACCCTGGAGATGAAATCTGGGGAATGTAAACAGGGCCGGTTTGCAAAATCACCAGGAGTGCTGGCTCCCTATCCTCCATTGCACTTCCTGGCTGATGGGCCACGAAATGCAGATCAGCACCGCCGAAGGGAACTATAAAGGCTCAGTGCCGTAGTGCTGTTAACTTTTTACCATCATCTAGATTTTACACTGTAAAAAACAAAAATTGTTTGAGATTCGAATAAAATTCTGTGTAAATGTTTTTATCAACAAAAATTGGAATCTCAACAGCTGAAAATCGTTGCAAGTGTAATATTTTAAGGCATTACTGGATCTTATCCTAATCGTTAGTGAATATTCTAACTTGTTTTTGAGAAAAAAATTTGTTTTTTAGAAACCTGCAATTGAAATTTTCAATTTGTTGAACATCAAAAATGCTGAATTTCCAATCCTTATTGGATCCGCCAATTATTTGAATAGTGATAATTTGGCTTTTCAGTAAGGCTACTGAATATCCTTTAAAATCAACAAATTTGGTGATGAATCACTAACCGTGGGCAACCTTGTTTAACATGGCAGTGATAGTAGAAGCTATATGTTTATATGCATGGCAATCAAAAACACGAAAATGGTATAACCCTCCCTACGACCCACTCGGGTTACAATCTTTCTCATTTCCACCTGGCTCCAATAGCGTTTCCGCTCATCACCTTGGTTTGTGGAAGCGTCGGGCTCCCCAGAGAAACCTAGCAATCGTGCCTGGTGGAAATGAATCCTTGTGAATCGGTGAACTCTGAGCTTTAAATTTACATAGTTACTGTCCTTGTGTTTATTTAGGAATGATGGAATAAGAATTGTTTCTCTTTTATTAATGCAATAGACTATTTCATTCGCAATACGATATTAAAAAGTAAGATAAGTGTTCTTCCATTATTCGAAATATTAATTACAAGCTAAAAATTGTTTGCGCGTTTTGTGTAGGCAATATAAAAAAAATTAACAGCTTATTTTCAAAGTACAAATATATTTAGCTTCCACTTTTTCTGTTGTACTTCCGATATTTGATTTGAATTTCTATTGAACATATGCAATTATACAGTTTTGGGTAGTAGGCTAGCTGGAGTCAAAATAAAAAAGAAAGAAATAAAAATAAAAGTAAAAACAGAAGCGCCGTGAAAAATCAGCAGAAAGTATAGCTAAAACATATGGTCGCAAACACCTTTAAGATGGTGTGGTAGCTTTCTTTTGAAGGTGTGGTTGTCTTGTGGAATTAACGATTGTAACGTTTTGGATATTTATGCGTGAAAATTGTTGTCAAATTTTAGCTAGAAAGTTTTTCTTATTTATTTTCAATGGTTGAATGTGCAATCACTGACGGAAATGTCGGGACTGCACTAAAAACTTCATAATTTTTAAACAACCAAAATTTAAAATCTTTAGAATTTGTGTTTTTTCAGGTGTGAATAGACTTAAGATGGGTCCCGGAGGCAAAAATGCTTTCATTTTTGACATCCTGTGGTAGGGCCTGCTTTAATATAAAATTTAAATTTATTTTTTTGATTTTTTTTCGAATTCTTTCGAATTCGAATTTCGAACTTTTTTTTCTAATGCTGAGAATCCTGCGCTGAGGTTTTCAATCCTGTATTTACGAAAATATAAGATTTTGAATTTTATTATGAATGATTGTTTTACTGATGTTGGTTTGATTCACATCCACAACAATAGATTCCTATGTTCATTTCGAATTGTCTCTTCTTTCTATTATATGAACATGAACAAAGCCGTTCCTATGGTTGGTGGTGCCCGAAGAAAAAATTGATGACATCACCCCCCCCCCTCGAACCAAACATAAGCAAAACAAGTCAAAGCAAACATGAAAAATCTGATCAAAAGTGGAAAATCCCTCAGCTGAAGAAGCCACCAAGAGTAGCTGACCTGGTCTCTCCCCCTTGAAATGGCTCTGACATGAACTGCTCTTGAATAAGCGTGCCCGTGAACGGTTTAATATCTTATTTAGAGCTGATCTTATTTAATCTTATTTAAATATCCTTTTTAGAGTTAGTAAAAAACTGTTAGAACTTTTACATTGAGAGAAGGAGGTCATAACCCAAACTCTTGTTTGTGGTGATTTTTCATTCGTTTTTCAAGCTTGATTTGTATACTCAATTTAACAGTTTCACTCGTCGTTTAAGAGATTTATTTATTACATTTACATTAATATGGTATTGTATGTTTTTGTTTGCATTGTTCGTTTGTTTAATTTCTGTTCGTTTTAAGTTTCATTTATACTTCAATAGGGGGAAAATATTTTTTTATTTCCATTTTAAGCTTGATACTCATATTCAATCGATGCATTACTCGCTTTAAGGATCTATTTATTCATTTATATTATTACTTGTGTGTGTTTTTGCTATGATTACTTATTTAATTTCTGTTCGTTTTTGGTTTCATTTATTCTTTAATAGTAATTTCTGGTCGTTTTGAGTTTGAATTTTAAAAGGTATTTGCATCTGCTGAGCTTAAGTTTAAAATGACCTTTTTACTTTTCTTTGAAAGACTGATTTTTCGGGAAAAAAATTTTTAATTAGTTTTTGTTCGTTTTTGAATTGAAAAAAATTTCAAGTTTTTAAAAATTTCTTATTTTCAACATCAAACTTAAAAAAAAAAAAATCAAATATTCATCAAAGTATCAAACTGATATCAAGTCCAATATCAAGTGAAAAAATGGGGTTTGTGTCAACCTCGGAGTTTTTATTATCTGATGTTTGAACTAGTTTTAACAAATTGCTATCTCAAAGATTCTTATCGGATGGGTTTGGGGAAAAATGGGCGTGGGAGGACTAGATTAAGTTTCGGTCTCTTTTGACTCTAAAAAGTGAACTAGAACTTTTCTATTTTCAATCAAATGAGCCCCTCTCTGAAAGTTTATGCGAGTATCCCTTCTATAAGAACCATATAAATCCCCAGAGTATAACTTACATACGCCTATCCCTGGGCCCTGTGGGGGGGAAGAAAGAATTGTGTCGACCCTGGGGTTTTAATATCTGATGCTTGAACTATTTTTAAACAAAATGGTCACCTCAAAAATTTTTATCGGATGGGCTTATCCCATCCGATATGCCCAAAGGCAT
The DNA here is from genome assembly GCA_027921565.1 of Artemia sinica. Lineage (NCBI taxonomy): Eukaryota > Metazoa > Arthropoda > Branchiopoda > Anostraca > Artemiidae > Artemia > Artemia sinica. Next base: position 45,660,912 of record CM051276.1, on the reverse strand, counting down.
GGAAGGGCGGGAGGGGCTAGTTGTCCTCTGATCTTTTTTCGCTCTGAGAAAATGAACTACAACTTTTAATTTCCTTTCAAATGAACCCTCTCAGAAGTTTATACGAGCATACCTTCCATAAGAACCATATACGCCCCCAGAGCAATACTTACAACGCCTTCCCCCGGCCTTGGGGGGGGGGGTTGAAACAGGAGTTTTTCTTATCTGATCTTTGAACTATTTTTAACGAAATGACCATCCGTAAAGGGGTTTTTGTTATATCATCTTTCAACTATTTTTTGAACGAAATGGCTACCTTAAATTTTTTTATCAGATGTATTTGGGAAAAGGGCTTGGGGGGCCAGTTGCCCTCTGATCACTTTTTGACTCTTAAAAAGGGCACTATCACTCTCGATCTCCGATCGAATGAGCCCCCTTTGAAGTTTATACGACGACCCCTTCTATATGAAGTGGCTCTGGGAAAAAAATAAATGGAGTGTGGGGGGAGGCTAGCTGCCCTCCAAATCACTTTTTGACTCTTAAAAAGTGAATTACAACTTTCAATTTCAATCAAATGAGCCCTCTAGGATTTTATAACGAGTATCCCTTCCATAACAACCACATATGCCCCCAGGGCATAACTTACAACGCCTACCCCCTGAGCCCTGGGGGGGGGGGGGGGCTGTGTCGACACCGGAGTTTTTTTTTTTGTTATCAGAACTTTGAACTATTTTTAACAAAATGTCTATCTCAAATTTTTATCTGATGCAGTTTTAGGGCTTGAAGGAGGGGGGGGGAGCTAGTTGCTCTCCGATTTCTTTTGACTCTTAAAAGGGGAACAGAACTTTAAATGCCAAATCAAATTAAGAACCATACATGTCCTTAGGGCATGACTAACAACGCCTTTGCCCATGTGCCCTGGGGGGTTCTATTGACACCGGATTTTTTCTTTATCCGACCTTTGAACTATTTTTAACACAAGATTTCTATCTCAAAATTTTCATCAGATGGTTTGGGGGATAGCTGCCCTCGGATCCCTTTTGACTATTAAAAAGTAAGCTCGAACTTTCAATATCCAATCAAATGAGCAAGAAGGCCGTATCCAGGGGGGGGTGTTACCTGGTTTGAAACCCCCCCCCCCCCCGTACTTTTTGACCGAGTTCGAAAATTAGTCTAAAAAATACCTGTAAAATCGACCTGTAAAGACGGGAAAAAATCGGGTAAATCCCCCCCCGAACAAAAATCCTGGAATCCGCTCTTGTAAATGAGCCTTTCTGTGAAGTTTATGCGAGCATCCCTTTCATACGAACAATATATGCCCCAGGGCAATAACTTACAACGCCGGCCCTGGGCCCTGGGGGGTTGTGATGACACCTAAGTTTTTGTTATCAGAACTTTTTGAACTATTTTTAACAAAATGTCTATCTCAAAATTTTTATCTGATGCATATAGGGCGGTGAAGAGGGGGGAGGGGAGCTAGTTGGCCCTCCGATTTCTTTTGACTCTTAAAAAGGGAACAAGAACTTTAATGCCAAATCAAATGAGCCCTCTTCGAAGTTTATACGAGCATCCTCTTCCATAAAGAACTATATATGCCCCAGAGCATTACTCATAACGCTGCCTCCGGGCCTGGCGGGTTCCGTCGACACAGGAATTTTTCTTATCTGACCTTTGGCCTATTTTTAATGAAATGGCTATTATAAAAACTTTATCATATGGGCTTGGGGAAAAAAGGGTGTGGGGGGGGGGTTAGTTGCCCTCGGATATCCTTTGAATCTTAAAAATTGAACTAGAACTTCCAATTTCGCATCAAATGAGCCCCCTCTGAAGTTTATAACGAACATCCCTTTCATAAGAAGCATATACGCCCCCAGGATAACACTTACAACGCCTATCCCCCGGGCTCTGGGGGGTGGGGGGGGGGGGTTTTTTTGTTATCTAATTTTTGGAACAATTCCCAAAACACTGGCTATATCAAAATTTTTAGGGGATGGGTTTGGGGGAAAATGAGTGTGGGGGGCTAGTTTAACTCTCTTGACTCTTAAAAAGTTGAACTAGAACTTCCAATTTCCAAATCAAATGAGCCCACTATGAAGTTTATACGAGCATGCCTTTCATAAGAACCATACATGTCCTTAGGGCATGACTTACAACGCCTTTGCCTGTGCCCTGGGGGGTTCTATTGACACCGGATTTTTTCTTATTCCGACCTTTGAACTATTTTTAACAAGATGTCTATCTCAAAATTTTTCATCAGATGGGTTGGGGGATAGCTGCCCTCGGATCCCTTTTGACTATTAAAAAGTAAGCTCGAACTTTCAATGTCCAATCAAATGAGCAAGGCACGTATCCAGGGGGGGGGTGTTACCTGGTTTGAACCCCCCCGTAATTTTTCGACCGAGTCGAAAACGTAGTCCTAAAAAATACCTGTAAAATCGAAAATACCTGTAAAGACGGGAAAAAATCGGGTAAATCCCCCCCCCGAACAAAAATCCTGGATCCGCTCTTGCAAATGAGCCCTCTCTGATTTTATGCGAGCATCCCTTTCATACGAACAATATATGCCCCAGGGCATAACTTACAACGCCGGCCCCTGGGCTCTGGGGGTTTGTGATGACACCTGGGTTTTTGTTATCAGACTTTTGAGAAATTTTAACTTCATGCCTATCTCAAAATTTTTATTGGATGCATTTGGGGAAAAGCGGGCGTGGGGGGGGGGGCTAGTTGCCCTCCAACCTCTTTTGACTCGAAAAACTTAACTAGAACTTTCAATTTCCAATCAAATGAGCCATCTCTGAATTTTTTTACGAGCATCCCTTCAACAAGAACCATATATTCCCCAAGGGCATAACTTACAACACCTGCCCTCAGGCCCTGGGGTCTGTGTTGACCCCTGAGTTTCCGTTATATGGTCTTTGAACTATTTAAAAAAAAACTATCTCGAAGTTTCTTATCGGATTGGTTTGAGGAAAAAGGGCATAGAGGGGGGGGGGGTTAGGTGCCCTCCAATCTCTTTTGACTCTTAAAAAGTGAATTAGAACTTTCAATTTCCAATCAAATGATCCCTCTTTGAAGTTAATACGAGCATCCCTTCCATAAGACCCATTTATGCCCCCAGGGCATAACTTAAAACGCCTGCCCCCGGGCCTTGGTGGGTTGTGTCACGCCGGAATTTTTTTGTTATAATGATCTTTGAACTATTTTTAAACAAAATAGCTATCTTAAAATTTTTATTGGTTGCATTTGGGAAAAAAGGTTTTTTTTTTTTGGGGGGGGGGGGGGGGGAAGCTGGTTGCCCTCCAATATCTTTTGACGCTTAAAAAGTGAACTAGAACTTTCAATTTCCAATCAAATGAGCCCTCTCTGAAGTTTATACGAGCATTCCTTCCATAAGAACCATATCTGCCCCCAGGCATAACTTATAACCCTTGCCCCTGAAGACTGTGGGGGGGGAATGTCCTGCTCAAAACATATATTTTCCAGAACTTTCAAACTACGTTGAAACAAAATGGCTGTACCAAAATTTTTATTGGATGTGTTTGTTGAAATGGTGGGAGTGGAAGGGATGGCAGTTGCCTTAGAATCACTTTCGACTATAAAAAGGGAACTAGCCATTTAAATTTCCAATTGAATGAACCCTTTCTGAAGTTTCTGCGACAACGTTGTCTATACAAACCATATATGCCCTAGGGCATAACTTACAACCCTTGTCCTAAGGGCTGTGGGGAGTTTTCATCCTCAAAGACCTAATTTCCAGAACTTAAAACTACGTTTTATAAAATGGTTGTCTCAAAATTTTGATTGGATGTGTTTGGGGAAAATGTGGTCGTGAAGGGCGGTTGATTGCCCTCAAATCACTTTCGACTATTAAAAATGGCCATAGGCCTTTGTATTTCCTATCGAATGAGCCTTTTTTGAAGTTTCTTCACGACGCCGCCTTCTAGAAAAACCTTATATGCCCCCGGGGTATAACTTAAAACCCTTGCCTTGAGGGTTTAAGCGTGGGGGAGTGTCCTCCTCAAAAACATATTTTTCTATCTGGAAATCAACTACGCTGAACGAAATGGCTATCTCAAAATTTTGATTGGATGTGTTTTGGGGGAATGATGGGCGTGGGGCGGGGGACTAGTTGTCCTCCAATCACTTTCGACTATTAAAAAGGGCACTAACCCTTTGAATTTTCCAATCGAATGAACCTGTTTTTAAGTTTCTACGACAATGCCTTCTATAAAAACCTTATATGCCCCCAGGCATAACTTAAAACCTTGCCCTCAGGGTTGTGGGGGAGTGGTCCTCCTCAAAAATATATATTCTATCAGGAAATCAACTACGCTGAACAAAATGGCTATCTCAAAATTTTGAAAAAAAATAAACTGGATGTGTTTGGGGGAATGATAGGCGTAGGGGGGGGGGGGGTCTAGTTTGCCCTCCAATCACTTTCGACTATTAAAAAGGGCGCTAGAACTCTCGATTTCCAATCGAATGAGTCCCTTTGAAGTTTCTAAGACGAACCCTTGCATATGAATGAGTGCCTCTGGGGGAAAAAATAAATAATAAAACATTGGAGCCGTATGGCCTTTACTATAGGCAACGCTACAGCGTTGCCTCTGAAAGTATAAATATAAGCGACATTCGATTTTTGCCCTGGTAGCAAGTTAAATTTCTCTTGAACGCGAAGCTTGGCTTCACCTTTGTAACACTAATTTTAAAGAATCTAATTTTAAATTAATTTATTCCAATGCATATATAAAATAGGGTAATTAGTAGTGCAATGTTATTATTAGATGTTTTTTAGAAATTACAGTAGGTTTCGAAGTCTGGAGTTGGTTTCAGAGGCATTTTGAGAAATTTTCTGCGAAAATACGTGTTTCCAGGGTAATATACACTGGACCGCTGATGGCAGATTAAATGGGAGGAGCTGTTTTGTACGCGCCGGGAATGCAGTAGCCAAAATCACTAAGCTGTGATCTTACTGTATACTATTTACATATAGTGGCTAAAAGTTTCTTGAAATGCACTTTTTGCTCAAATACACCAAGAATAAGTTGCTACATTAGAATATTCTCTGTACCTATGATTGAGATATTTTAAGATTCGTGCTTGGCCTTGAACGACGGAGTACGGTCTTTCTTCTTCTTGTTTCATCATACTTAGCATTATCATAGCAACGTTGTCGACAAATGTTTCACCTTTTTGGGAGTTTGCAACTTTTGACCATGTAATTTTGCTTCATCGAAATATTTCTTAGAATACAAATAGTGGGGAAATGAATATCTGATTGGCGTGCTTTGAACTAAAATAGCGCCGAAGAACTCCAGAAAGCAACGAAATGACTTCGCAATCTAAATTTTTCGCTGGTATGTCTGATTGGATCCAAAATTTTCTAATATCTTTCTAGAAAGTTCTTTGGGAAAAAAGGCTCTTCTAGTTTTTTGACGTTTTTAGACTTGGCTCGTCTAACCTGTCTTATAAACTTTCAAAAACATTTTTTTTTGTATATATCAATCTTCGTTCCTTTCCTTTCTTATTTGTTTACTAAACAACATAGACATCTTGCTTATGGGTCCTGTTAAGAAGTCTGACTTGCCAATTATGCTTTAAAAATAAATTTCGCCCTCAATGAAAAGTAGCCAGCATAATGGATGGGTAAACGTAGGGACATCGTTAGACACGCAGAAAAAGTTTCTTGAAAAGTTCGGTATATTCAAAATCTGGACCCCCCTTTAAAGTAATCCCCTTACCAGAACAGCTTGATACTTGATCTGTGGCTTAGTGGTATTTTCAAAAATCGCATTCCACTCCCAATTCTTTGTTCTTGCCCTCTGCCCTATACTAACTTAAATTAAATCTCTAGTAAGCAATGCCTCGGGAGAAATCAGAGTTCCTCGAGAAATTTGTTATTCGAAAATATAACTCATGTGAATAGGAGTACTTTTCAAAACGAGCCTACCAGAATATGAGTTCTAGGAAAAATAACAGTTTGCCCCTTCCCTAGAAAGGCCATACTGTTAGGTATATTTTGTTCCTATTGAACATGGTTTTTACCCTCTTACCCCCTTGTGAAAGCGGATGTTTATAAGTGTACTTTGTTTACACCACTATATAGAAAATATTTAGAAAAATATTTACTCGAGTGTTTCAGTTGAAGTGTTATGTTGGGGCGTCAGCTACTCCACCCCAACAATCAAAATACATCGCAGAAAAAAAATTTTGTGTATTCTGATAAGAAAAAAATCCTTCCCCCTCTACATTTTCGTGAATTGTCACCCCTGTGTTGCGACTACTGTCACCCGGGCGTTTCCAGCTACATCTTCATGTTCAAGGTCTAAAGTCCTTTTAAAAAAGGCTCTGCTGGTAAAAATTCATCGTTTTGAAGAGACTGAAGCCCAGACCACAGGGCAGTGACAGCGGTGGATTAGGCAACAATTTTTGAAATTAGAAAGGATCGATGTTTGAAATAGCTATTACTCGACTTGTCCAATAAATCTTGTTAAAGATACAAAGTCTTTTGCTGCCGTCTTTTTCGAATTCAGTTTTTTTTCAGTGTTTTTTAAGTCTTTTTCCAAACCAAGTTATTACCAGTTCAATTTTCCCGCTTCTGTATTACTAGTTCCACGTAAAATTCTAAGGAAAAACACATTATTAAAAAAAAATCTTGACATTTTTTGGAGCAGGTGTGACTGTGGTATGGCTCGTTTTATGATGAGTTCCAGCAAGGGCCCAGCCCCCTCCCATTTTTTTTTTTTAATTTTTCTGAATTCCTGGTCATTCTTATTCAGATTATCGAATGAAACTTTATTTTTATTATTTGCCCTCGGTGGCGTCAATTGAGGGCAGCAGTTTGGGAGGGTGCTCCCTAGATTTTCTTTCCCTAGTTTTTTAAAATATCTTTTTGGAGTGTTTTCATTGAAAAATGTTCGTTTTCAGTATTTTCACTGAAAAAATGAAAACTCCCCTCCCTTGCTTTTGAGAAACGCATTTCGCAACCCATAGATTTTTGTGAGTTGACACCACTGAACCTCCCCCCAATAAAAACGATCTGAGAATCCATTAGTAGTGTGCACACTACTAACCCTTGAATCAAGGAGATATGTACGGGGGGGGCTTGAGGCAGAAATGAACATCAATGAATGAATGAAATAGATATCAGAATAAAGGGCTATTCAGTTCAGAAAATTATTTTCAACTGATAAAACTTTCTAGGAGGGAGGCTTTATGGAGGATAAATTACAAAACTTTAAAAAAAAAAAAAAAAAAAAAAAAAAATTAACCTTTTTTTCTTCTTTCATTCCTTTGTGAATAAAATCAGAATTCTGATTTCAGAGCGATATTCAGAGCGATAAAATCAGACATAGCACCACATTTGGCTGCCTTGATTCAAAAGTTGTATTAATCGTATAGACCTAGCTGGAGTAACACTATGTGCTTCATTGTATCTGGTTTGAATAGCCAAGTTTGCGACACGTGCAAACCCGACTAGAGAATCTTGGGGCATTTTGAGGCTTTTCCAAAATGTGGTCCGCCTTCTAGACTCAATAAACATGACGCATGGCTAAAAGCGGAATTTCATTTTTGTTGTATTTATTGTGTTAATTATGTTACTACAGATCTATGTTTTTACTACAGATATATATATATATATATTATATTGTATATTTATATATATATATATATATATATAAGATATATATATATATATATATATATATATATATATATATATATATATATATATGTCTATATATATATATATATATATTATATATATATATATATAGATATATATATATATATATATATATATATATATTGAATTTATGTTACCGACCGAGAATGTCCGAAATTGGTGAATGTCGACATTCACCGGTAAGTGTCCGAAATACCTTTTTTTTTTCTCCTTGGATTTAGTCAGCGTTATCAGTCAAGTTTTTCAGTTTTATGCAAGGTTTGATGGTGACCTATTAGTTAGATTAGGTCAGGTTAGGTTTTAATCCATTTCTGAGGTTTGTAACCTAACATAACCTAACCTAATGTAACCCAGTCTAACCTAAATTTCAACTTTTACCATCAAAGCTTGCAAAACACTGAAAATGCTGATTCGCAAAGCTAATTGAGAGGAATTTCGGATATTCGTCGGTGAGTGTCAACATTAATCATATTTCGGACATTTATAGTCACATATGTATGTGACTATGTCACATAGTCACATAGTCAACACATATGTACATTTCTTGGTTTTTAGGCTAATTACCCTTAATTAGCTTCGTGACCACCCAAAGACAAAGACAAAATAGCATCCCCAAGAAGGCTGGGGGGGCGCCTTCATAATTTGGAATTTTATTTTTTTCCTTTCTCAAAATGTCGCCTCCCCACCCTCCTGAAGTAAATTCCTACATAGCATTACAACTATTACTAACATGGCAACACCTAGCCTCTTGAGACGAATACAGCTGCGTAAGCTCCTCATCAATCCTGATATATTCTAGGTCTTACTCTTTACCCATTCCCATTTTGTCCCATGAAGCCTAAAAAATAAGAAAATCTTTTCTCATAGAAATATAGGGACTTTGAGGGTAATATATTTTCTTAGCACGTAAATATTATAAGTATAAAATTACAATTAAGTGAATTGTAATTTCCAAAAATAAGAAAAAATATGACTAAGTCTAAAAATTTGTTTGGTACTTATCTTTGAAACGGAACATACTCAAGAATTACGCTGAAACCCGGTTGCCCTTCTGGTTCGGCTATAGTTTGCTTGTTTTGAGTGAGAAAAATACGATGTATATATTTTATTAAATATTTTAATATATAGAGGTGGTTAGTGGTTATGTTAGGTTTAGGTATTTAATACTATGCGTTCTGCGCGGCCTGCTTTTCATAATTTTTTGTCGTAGTTTTTTCATATTTTTGTTTCTAAGATATTATATTATCATTATGTTTTGGTATATTTCATTAGGATAAACCTAACCCCACTTATTGGGTGTGTTCCGTTTAAACAGACAAGTACCATTTGTTAAACTACTTTATGTCGAATCAAAGCTATATTTTTGGCTGCGGTTATTTAAAAGCGTCGTGATTTTTTTTTTTTTTTTTTTTTTTTTTTTTTTTTTTTTTTTTTTTTTTTTTTTTTTTTTTTTTTTTTTTTTTTTTTTTTTTTTTTTTTTTTTTTTTTTTTGCCAAGCTAAAATATCTAAGGCCGAATTGGTCTACCGTGACAAAACAAAAGTATCAAATCTGGAAAACAATGGATATACGGCCTTTGTACAATCAATGAGCTATGCAAATCACAACACAGGAGGAATTGACTTCTGTGTCAATGGCTGATTGTACATTTGTTGGAACTTATCGGTTAATTCATTACCACAATTTTTTTTTTTCCGTTTAATCAGTTGCAAACTACACCAGCAACAATTTTTTTTTGTCAATATATTATGCTAATTCTACTTCATTAGGTTGTTCTACAGATATATATTTAGTCCAGGACTTTTAGCTCAAAAAAGTGTCGAACCCGGACAAAATTGCAATATAAACGAAAATGGTACCAAAACTGATCAGAAAAAAATTCTGTACAAACATACTAAAAGTCCCCATAAATCCGAGTGGGGCGAGTACCCGAAAAACAGGGGAAAAGGGGGAAAATGGGAAATATGCCGAACATGCCCAGAAAATAGTTTTAAAGTGAGTTTTCTGAGGTTTTCACATACGCTGATTACGAAATTGACATCTAAAATTCAGTATAGAAAAAGAGCACTACGGAAAACGGGGGAACAGGGGAAAGAGGGGAGAAAAGAGAAGAATACAGGGTAGGGGTAGAAAGCGGTTTGAAAGATATTTTCTGGGGTATTCCTATCTGGTGATTACGAAATTGAGAACTAAAATGATATAAAAAAATTGATTAACATAAAACGGGTGAAATGGGGGGGGGGTAGGGAGGGAAAAAGGGAAATATACAGGTAGGGGTAGAAGCATGTGGAAATGTTTCCAATGTTAATACAGAGATCTATAGAGGTTCGGCTACCCCATAGGTTCGGAAAGGCAAAAAAAAACTCGAGAAAGAAATACGGAAAGATACTGAAATTACTTTATTCCGTATTCCTCGCCGTTATCAACAAGCGCGTGGGTTTGTCAACATAATCCTGTTCTAATTCGACATTCAGTAAGAGAAGCAAGGTAGACTAGTCACCGCGGAGTTCCAGTGCCGACGACAAAACCTATCCTGACGGAATGACATCTAGCGGATCCAATAGTCCCCAGTCCTGCGTGGATGCTTACGCATGTGATAGGTAACGGTGCTTTCAGGCCTAGGGATCCTTCCAAAAAAGACCCTTCGTCCTTTCTTTATTGCGTTTGCGTATGGCATTAAATCTTTTTCTTCTTAACTTTTCTTAAATATTAAACTTGTGGGACCATTCAACCCTGAATGTACATAGGTACGGTGCTTTCAAAGGCCTAGGGATCCTTCCAAAAAAGACCCTTCGTCATTTCTTTATTGCGTTTGCGTATGCATTATTGCGTTTGGCATTAGAGTATAGTTCTAGTGAACAGCACGTTACTGCAACCGCAGCACGAATAAAGAGAGATACTAAGGATCTACTGACGTTTCTTGAATTCCTTCTAGAGAACTGTCCTTTCACTAGTTCCACAGAGCTTAGAAGTATAGGTTCCGGGCTGATTGCCCAAAAAGGCGTCAATAAAGAGGATGCTAAAGCTGTAGGTGAGCTGATCCTCCAGCGCATGGATGGCCAATCCGTCGAAAGTTTTTCATTCAGGAAGAAAGACAAAGTCGTTACACTGGCATCCGATGGGAACATAAGGATAGATGGCGAGATTTTGCATATCAACCCTGCACTGCTGCTTTTTCAACGTCTTTCGACTGCTGCCCATACATCTGAAAATGACATGGCAGTAACTCTACGTTACGAACTGTGCAGTTTATCCGCCCGCTTTGTTTGAGAACTCTGGCATAATGCGTCAGCCAGACAAACCTGCACTAGCGAAAGCAATATGGAAAGAAGCGAAAACGGACTCGATTCACCACCTGCCAGTGTCAGATCGTGTCACTGTAGTTGACGGAGGTTGGCTGCTTCAGCAAGTACCTTGGAAGATTGGTGATACTTATGGTTCAATCTGTGACAGCTATGTTAGTTTCGTTACTCGACGCTGTACCTCCCCTACTGTTGTCTTCGATGGATACAGCGCTGGTCCAACCACGAAAGATGCTACCCACAACCGACGGTGTAAGGGAAGCCAGCATCAAGTGATCGATTTCAGTTTAGGGATGAAGCTCCAGAAAAAGAAGGAAGAGTTTTTGAGCAACTCTCAGAACAAACAGCGAATTATAAGCTACATCGGGGAAAAACTCAGAGCCAAAGGATTTGAAGTCGTCCATGCGAAGGACGATGCTGACTATCTAATTGTGAAGACTGCCGTAACGAAAGCAGAAAACTCTGAAACAATAGTTCTTGGCAACAACACTGACCTTCTGATTCTACTCTTGTATCACCTCCCGCCTAATGCAAAAACACTTTACTTCGAATCGTCAACGAACGCAAAAAGAAGCGATAACACGGTTTCTGGTGCCTCAACGAAGTTAAAAAAAAAAATGGGAGAAGTATCCAGGCTACTTCTGGTAGGGCACGCACTCTTGGGATGTGACACGACCTCACGAGTTTTCGGACTTGGAAAGCAAGCTGTGCTACCTCTTTTGAAGAAGAGCGAAGTGTTCAGAAAAAATGCAAAGTGTTTCTGGATGAATCATCGTCTAAAGATGAAATTGTGAAAGCGGGTGAATATCTTCTCCTCAGCTTGTATAAAGCAACGACCAAACGAAGATCTCACTAAGCTGCGACATCGAATTTTCTTGGAAAAAGTTTCTTCGTCAAATACTACGGCGTTTGTTAAGCCTGAAAGGCTTCCGCCAACCGAAGCTGCAGCTTCATTCCACTCCCAGCGAGTGCGCCTCCAGGTATCCCGTTGGAAAGGGGAACCAGCTGACCTTGACCCGGCTGACTGAGTTGGGTCCTCAGAGACCATAAATACTCACCTGTGATGACCGATTTGTTGCCCGCACCTCAGACTCTTTTGAGTGTCGTGAGATGCAACTGTAAGACAGGCTGCGAGAACTCGCGATGCAGCTGCAAGTAAAATGGATTAGCGTGTACGTTCGCGTGCGGAGAATGTCAGGGTATCAACTGTTTGAACAGGGACAACGAGATTGTCGAAGACGAGGAGCTCGACTAGTGACATCAATGCTGTGTTTTTCAAGTCAACTCTACTGCCTTAAAAAGTGCAGATTTTACCTATAGTTACTGAAGTTCTTTTTTTAGTTTTTTTATTCCACGATATTGCCTTCGAAAGTACAAATTTTACCTATAATAGCTGAAGTTTTTATACTGTGATCACTGCCAAGCGGTTGTTTTCTTTATGTTTAGTAATTCAAATGGTTGTAAGAAATGTCTGTGATTCAAGAAAGTAAAAGTTTGATACTTAAGCGAGTTATTTTGTCCATAGGCCTACTTATTAGCCATTAGCAGCTGGCTCAGGAGTCGGCTTCCCTTCCCCTTTTTCCGTTATTTTCCTCCAGTTTTTGTTCGGTTTTCATGGTTCTCGTTTTCTTTCCTTCATTTTAGGTGTCAGTTTCGTGATCAGCAGATAGGAAACCCCAGAAAAACACATTTCAAACTGATTTCTACCCCTGACTTCAATTGTCCCTTTTCTTCCCCTCTTTCCCCCGTTCTTTTCCCCCGTTATGGTGGGGCTCATGTTCTTTATTTAATTTTAGATGTCAGTTTCGAGATTTGCAGATAGAAAGACCCCAGAAAACATATTTCAAAGTGCTTTCTACCCCACCCTGTATTTTTAAATTTTTTTCCCCCTCTTCCCCCTGTTCCCCCCGTTTTCCGTAGTACTTTTTATTCTATACTGAATTTTGGATGTCAGTTTCGTGATCAGCGTATGGGGAATCCCCAGAAAACTCACTTTGAACTATTTTCTGGGCATGTTCGGCATTTTTTTTTTCCCAATTTCCCCCGCATTTCCCCCTTTTTTTTCCCCTGTTTTTTTCGGGTACTCGCCCCACTCGGATTTATGGGGACTTTTAGTATGTTGTACAGAATTTTTTTCTGATCATTTTTGGTACCATTTTCGTTTATATTGCAATTTTTTGTCCGGGTCAAACCCTAAAAGTCTGGACTAATTATGTTAGTGTCAATATGTTGTGTTAATTCTACATTGATTTTTTTAAATCCTTTTGGTGTTTTTCATTTTATTATTACGCTAATTTTATTAACTAAATCAATTATTTCTCGATCTGGAACGTTAGTGGTTGTGGCTTAACGGAAGTACAAGTCGAAAAAGTAGTGTTTGTGAATTAACGTAAAAGTTTCAATTTGTTACAATAAGTTTTTCCCCTGGACAAGGCCAAATACAGGATTTTGTTCGGGGGGATTGTTTTTTTTTCGGAGAGGGTTTTACAGAAAAAAAACTTTCAACGCGCATCAAAATTTGTTTATATGTATTTTTTGTTACATTTTTACGAATTGGACAAATATTTATGGGGGGGGGGGGTACTCAAACCTTCGAACCTCCCCTGGATACGACCTTGCTTGTGGGTAACTCATGGTCACTTTCGGGTAACTCAAGGCTATAAAGTCTCCAAAAATTCTAAAAAACAACCATCAATTTCTTGTTGACAAGCAAAAATCAGGACAATAAGTCTTTGGTAGTTTTTTTTTTTTTTTTTTTTTTTTTTTTTTTTTTTTTTTTTTTTTTTTCTTTCTTTTTTTTTTTTTTTAACTGTCTATGCCTTCATACAATCGCTTTCATAACTCGAAATATGGGATTTCGTTAGAATAACATGTAGGTTAATGACCTTAGTAATTTTATGAATGTATACGGCTGCTATAGTAATGCATTTTGTGTAGGCCTATGTCATTCTGCGCCTATCCAACACTATTAAAAAAACTTGTCATGATTTCCAAACTGCTGAATTTTTAATTTCCATTAAGCGTGTTTTTTTTCTTCCTGAGACAAGGGCGCATCCAGGATTTTGTCCAGGGGGTTACATTTACTATTAAAAACTTTGAAAAAAGCATAAAAAAATTTGTGTTTATCCATTTTTATTATGTTTTTTTACGATTAGGACGAAAAATTTGGAGGGGGGTTCAAAGCCCTGTAATCTACAGCCCCTGGATACGGCTTTGACCTGGGAATTTTGAGTGGTTATCTACGGCATGATTTTTGCCGGTGAGGTGAAACTAAGGCAGACACTCAATTGTCTGTTTTTGGGGAAGGAATGGGCAAGAGGTACCCATTCGAGTTAAGCAAAGAATATACAAATCGGGTACTTCCTTACAGTGGCAGATCCCAAGGGGCCCAGCCCCCCCCCCCTAGCGTAGTCTAAAGTAGTGTCATTTACTCGATTAACAGAAGTTTGCGTTAATTAAACTTGCTCATAACGCAAGTTTATCGGATCAACCTATTTTGCGCCCCCCCTAGGTTTTTCGGATCAACCTATTTTGCCCCCCCCCCCCTAAAAAAATCCTGGATCCGCCCCTGCTTCCTTATTATATAGAATACACGCGAGAATTGAAGTTAGGTTAATCATAATGAAATATACCGAAGTATGATAAAGATATAATAATTTAGAAATAAATTTTGGCTATATATTTGTACATTAGGGGGTGGGAGTGGGGTAAAACTTGACTTACTTGACTTAAAGCTCCTGCCGAGGGTTCGGTGTAGAGAACGATGAGACTAGGCACCTCCAGGTTTTGACCTATCGCTTGCCAGGCTCGCAGCTTCTTCCACCGGGATGTGGGGTAAAGCATAGTATATATTGAATACGTAACCTAAACAAATCTATTCTAAACCTAACCAACCAAACCTAACCTAACCAAAGCACCAACCAAATATTTAATTAAAACATAGCTACAATATATGAAGGCCGTACCCAGGATTTTTTCGGAGGGGTTTTCCTAAAAAAAAAGTTTTTTTTTTGGGGGGGGGGTACACAAAAAACCTCAAAAAACGCATACAAAATTTGTTTATATCCATTTTTGTCACGTTTTTACGAGTCAGACAAACATTTCGGGGGGGGGGTTCGAACCCCCTAACCCCCCCCCCCCCTGGATACGGCCTTGCAATGTATTTTTCAACCTAGTCGAAGCTAATTGTCAGGTTTAAAGGCCATGAAAACCTGATATTGTCTCATGTTCGCGATACAATTTCTCGCGTGTGGTCTATATAGCAAGGAAGTACGGTGAATTGTATAAAAAATACAAGGGATTATTGAGAAGAATCACAAAAGTTTTTCATGTTTCAGATAGACTTGGGCACGAAGGCTTCCCTCTTCCTAATCTTAACCTATGTCAAGCAAGGCCGTACCCAGGACAGTGGCGGATCCAGAGGGGGTCGAGAGGGTGCCCCAACCCTAACGTAGTCAAAGTAGTGTAATTTACTTAATTAACGCAAGTTTGTGTTAATTAAACTTGCTCCTAACGCAAGTTTATTGGATCAACCTGTTTTGCGCCCCCCCCTCAAAAACAATCCTGGATCCGCCCCTGACCCAGGATTTTTTTTCGGAGGGGGTTTTACTACTAATTTTTTTTTGGGGTGGGGGGAGGGTTACAACACAAAAAAACCTCAAAAACGCATACAAAATTTGTTTATGTCCATTTTTGTTACGTTTTTTACGAGTCAGACAAACATTTCGGGGGGGGGGGGGGAGGGTCAAACCCCCTAACCCCCTCCTGGATACGGCCCTGTGTCAAAGATATGTTGGAGCTACTGTGAGCAGTGACAGAATACACTATGAATTAAGGCTGTATCCAGGATTTATTTTCGGGGGAGGGGGTAAAAAAACGCATCAAAAGTTGTTTTATATGCATTTTCTTTACGTTTTTTTTACGAGTCGGACAGAAATTGCGGGGGGGGGGGTAAAAACCGGTACCCCTCTCCCCATCTAGATACGACCTTGACATGAACATTGAACACTCAATATTTTGAAGCTAGGACCAATTCATTTAACTATGGGCTTAAGTTTAGCCGTGAAGGAAATTTTTTACAAAACTATGAATGCGTTCGCACCATGGACTTTAATTGAGCATCATTGAACTACAGTCAACTTTACCCTCTGTACTTAAAGTACTGTGATAGTATTGCCACTTAATGTGAGTTGTTACTTATGGATTTTAGAATTTTTGACAAACGGGGGTCCTATAGTATTTAAAAAGGACTCCATTTAATTTCTTCCGAAAATTTTTCCTGACGAACAGTCAAACTGACATAATACTGCAATATGAAGAAATGACCTCATTTTCTTGATAAAACGGACATATCCTAATGCATAATAAAGTCAAGTTTATAAATAAATATTAGTATTTGGAACATTCTTATTATATTTGTGTGTTTTTATACTTGTTCTAAACATAACTAGACGAAGTTTCCGAATGCGTTAACTAGATGCCAATACAAAACCTTAGAAAACTGTAAACAAGATGTCAAATACTTGAATACATTATTGACATATTGACTGATTCAGCTTTTGACAGTCTGAAACAAACATAAATTTCAAATTAATCTTTGGTATTTGTTAATGTTGTTATCACAACGGAAACTTTCCTTCAAAGTTAGTCGTGTAGGCAA
This sequence comes from Artemia sinica, assembly GCA_027921565.1. NCBI lineage: Eukaryota > Metazoa > Arthropoda > Branchiopoda > Anostraca > Artemiidae > Artemia > Artemia sinica. The sequence continues at coordinate 45,644,286 of CM051276.1, read as the reverse complement.
GCATGTACGCATGATGTTTTTTTTTTTTTTTTTTGGGGGGGGGAGGCCATAATAAAAAAATGACGAATTTGATCTGAAATTTTGAGAATAAGGTTCCCAACATTCATAATATTTTAGGATTTCAGGGGTGTGGGCCCCGTGACCCATCCCCTGAATGTTCCCCCTGCCGACATAGGTAATTATATAATCCGACAGGTAAAAAATGATTATTCATCAGTATAAACTCTACATTTTGTTAAAAATTGTAGTTAACCCTCCTTAGCAGCAAGACTGGGCTCAAATCAAAGGGCTAGCTGATTTGTTATTATTATTATTACGGTTAATGGAATCATTGAGACTTCCTCTGAGGTGAACAGATGTTTCAGAGAATGTACCTGTATTTTTATCATAATCAGGAACATATTCGTCAAAATTATAACCACTAAAGGCCCTCTAGTGAGCCATTTTTTGCTGAACACACCTTGACTACTGGAATTCAAAAGACGCTATGAGTAATTCTTGTCAAAGGGATATTTATAACCCACCCTATTAAACACAAAATAAGGAAATAGAATCATCTAATTGGCTGTCCTGTATTCTACATGAGTCTTAGAAAAACAAGGGTTTTGCAGTTTTGAAAACGCGCCAAAACACTCGGAATTTTTAGCTTTTCTGGAAATTCTTTCGGTACAAGCGTTCAGAACAAAATAATGTGTTATCCTCATCGGCTTTATTGAACTAAATATACCACTGACCGTGTCGAATTTTTGGCATGCTAGTGGTGAAAGTGATCCAACTCAACTTTCAAAATTTTCCATTTATTTTCCTTTGTAACATACTAATGGAGAAGCAGACTAAGAAATTTATTATGTGTATTGCTAGACCTCCTTGTTTACCCCTGAATAGCTGACACACAGCCTGAACAAGCCCCATTGCTGCATTAAAAGAAAATAAAACTAAGGATAAGTTTTAATAATGATGATCTTAACTTTCGTTGGAAAATTTTTTTTTTTTTTCAAACTTAATATGGTTCAAGGTTTATAACTTGAGCTACATTAGCGTAAGCTATTATTTTAAATGCAATTTTTCCTAACTAGCTGTATAATAAAAAAATATAAGTATATAATAAAAAATAAAATTAATATATCAAAAAATACAATTATACAATAAAAAATATATATAAATGAAAATAATAACTATTTTTTTTTTTTAATGCTTATTTTTTAAAATGCTATTTAATTGCATTAGGAATAAATCTTATCTTTCGGCCGTAAGAAACACAAACATTGACAATGTTTGATTTTCAAAGACAACCACACCCAGGGGAAATTCATTTAAGGAGAAATAGATGGAGGGGGGGGACAAAAGTGTATATTTCAAAGTTAGGCAGGCCATTTTTTTATTTAAAAAAAACACAGGAAAGAGCTATTTTCAATGACAATACCAAAAAAAAAAGGGTATTATTCAAAATCTAGGGGATGGGAATAAACCTCTGGGGAAAAAAATACCCTCCCCCCTTCAGTTGACGCTCTTATTACTCCTTCAAAGTAAAGCTGTACCTTTTAAGCTCTTTGGTGCCATATGTTTTAGCTCGTTTTCACCTGCAGTTCTTGTTTTGAAATTTTAGCTGATTTTAATTTCCAACTATAAAAAAACTAAAAAATCCTGTGATAAAGATAGAAAATTATGGGGCAAATCGTAAAATTTTGAAATTTTTTTTGGGAAAACCATGCCTCCGCTCTCTGTATGTGCCTGAATCAGCTCTTTCAAAGCTTGTCTTTCCATTAAATTTATCATGGGGCCATTATGTTTCCAAATCCACCTGTCGTTCAATAAAGCTCGATTGTTTACTGTATGTTATAGAGATTTAGCAGAAATTTGTTCGCCTTCAGGTAAATGTATCTTGTACTTATTTTGTTCATTATGTATTTAATAGTATGCTTGTCTGTAAGTAATTGACCAGTTTTCTAACTCAAAAAAAAAACTTGTCAGAAGATAAATTTGCCAAACAGAAAAAGGAAAAACATAGAAAGTTTGGCAAACATACGTTAAGCAAATATTAGCCCATGTCATTAAGCAATAATAGACATCTTGTATTTATGATACATAACATGTAACAAGTTCTAACGATAAAATGACGGAAATAGACTGTTATCACGATTCAGTAAACTCAAGCATATAAAACATGCTGTGTGGTTATACGAATGAAAAACATTCTACATTAGGATATTTTTTATTTGACTTAGTTCGGTTCGGCTTCTGTGACTCGGTTGACGCTTCTTTTCTCATGAAATTTCAATGAATATGGTGGTGATATTGCGATCATATGGCAGTCAATGGTGTAGTTGGCGGACGCTATAGGTCTAGAAATTGTCAGTCAATCTCTCATGTAGTTCGCCTTCGAGTCTCTTACAATGTATGCAGTAGACAGTAGACCCCGGCGCCACGCCGATGAGGGAAGACCGGCGGCGGCGGGGCCAAAAACAGCGCGCCGCCGGTAAGGTGTCGGAGGCGCGCCGCCGGCGCGATCAATGTTGACCGCAAACATCAATGTTTTCATCAGTCTTTTTTTAAATCACAGCTCAATTTTACAACAGAGGTGAGCCTATTCATGAGTTCAAAACTTCACAAGTCGCTGACTAGAAACTGGTCTTCTTCGTTATTCATCAAAAGAAGTAGAAATTTGGTAGAAATGAAATGGCTGTGGCACTTCAGAACCCTTGCATAATAGTTGAAGTATCTATTAGCTATGCATTCTTAACATAAATAATTATCAAAATTAGTATTTTTTTTTTCATCGAGCATTACTACATACAAAACTTCAAATACCGTATCAGAAAATTCGTCAGTTATCTGGGTAAAAACTTTGAATATAACTTTGAACTTAGAAAAACTTAATTTTTTCATAATGCCCTTTGTCTGTATCTGTTTTTTGTCACCTTTAAAATAGTTGAAATGGGCGACTTTGATATTGATTGTTTTTTTTGCTCTTTTGGATTCTTAAAAAGACTTCTTGTATTAAAAAAAAACTGGTTTTTAATTACAATTACAATAAAAAAAAATGCATTTTAAAGTTTTTTGGCTTCTTTATAGAATATATGTCATGTAGGCTAAGGCTGAACTGCTGCTTTTTTATTGCTTTTGGCTGCTCTTTTGGACATTATTCGTTTTTTTTCTTTTGGGGATTCCTTCCAAATTATAAATTGATAAATACCTAATATCAGTCAAATTATAAACTGCATCTAAAAGGAGTAAATTTGTCAAATTGAAAAATACATGATGAACACTTCACATGAGAACACTTCAATTACAATGAAACAAAAAAACACTTAATGGTTTATTCGGTATGAAGAAAAATTAAATGCCATCTATTTTCTGGTAAAAATGAAAAGCTCATCCGTTTTAAATGTAACTAAAAGAAATAATATGCAGACTGAAGTAGCTCCAGGAAGATGTTGGGATTTTCATCCTAGTTCGTCACTTTTAATCCAAGCAAAATATTAGGAGACTTAGTATCAGTTATTGAGTTTTAGCTTTGATTTCCAAATGCTCACAAAAACTACCAAGTTTAAGAAAGTCGCAACAATAAGTCACCTGTGGTCAAAATACTCAAAGACTCCTCTTTGATTCCCACCCAGGCTCAAAGCTTCTGCTATGGTCATTTCCATGGAAATCTCCAAAGAGTTTCTTTTTAAAATAGCTTTCAAGCGTAGTTAGGGGTATTTAGCCTTTTTTGCTTTTCTTCAAAGCTTTGAAAAAAGTGTTATAATATTCCAAATGTTACATTTGTTATATTTGTGTATATTTTTGGTATTCATTTGTGGGGTGATCGAATTTTTTTACATTTGTTATATTTGTGTATATTTTGGTATTCATTTGTGGGGTGATCGAATTTTTTTTAAACCACTGTAGATCCGTAAGAACGTTGCAACATCTAGTACCCTGAGGTCATAAGACTGTCAAAGACTCCTCCTTGAACCTCCCAAATTGAAAGCTTTTATTATGACCTGGCCTTTTACTGTAGCTTGGGCACTGGATCAAGGGTGCCATTTCCTCTCGAGCGCAACGTTAGGCGGGGTTGTCGATATCGCTTTTGTCACACCAATTCGTTTTAGTGTGAATCTGCCTGGTACTTATGAATGAATGTTTTCAAAGTAACCTCGTTTCATCAGTAAGAAAAAAAAAACGGTTTGGCGCATGTGTCCCTTTCCCTTTGGACGATAAAACTATAAAGTGCTGTATCAAGTATAACTCACGAAAATCTTGTTAATTTTTGTCAAATTTTCAACTTTTTGGCATCCCTGCTTTCAATAAAAAAAAAAATCAAGTACTATTACTTAAATATAATTACTCCCTATGCCCCCCTCCCTCTATGCCCGGCGCGGCGCCAGGGTCTAGTATGCATCCATCAAAGATGATTTTCGGTAGCTGGTTGGCTTACATTCGTTAAATGTCAGCAAGGCAGCTTGAACCATGATCCGCTCCGTGAGAGCGTTGGAGCAGGAGTGGGCTTCACAGGGATCCTCATTAGATACTCTTTCAGCACTGGTAAACTCTGTAGTTCGATGGAGGCATTTAATTCCGAAGACGGAGATCTTTTTCTCTTCATTAGCCTTATTAACCAAGATTGACTTAAGTACAGAGCGATGGGTATTATTAGAGAATTAGAGACCGAGACCTAATAATAGAGCAGTGAATAAATCCACAGCTGGAAACAGTGCGTCCTCCACACTACCTATCGGCTTATCATGAGACCTCGGGATTTTTTTTTTGAAAATCTACTATTGAAAATCTGATCTTACGGTCTACTAAAAAAAAAAAAAAAATTGATGTTCTTAAAATTGTTTTTCCAAAATTTTTTTGGAAACTTCACATAACTTTTATTTGGATTCTGTATATTTGAATTTACTTGTATTTGAGCTATTAAAAAAACCTTAGGCTTATGTAGCTCAAATCGCAAACCTTAAACCATATTAAGTTTGAAAAAAAACATCTTTTTTAATGAAAGTAAAGGTCAGTATTATTAAAATGATCCTTAGTTGTGTTTTTTTTATATAGCATTGGTGTTTGTGCAGGCTGTGTTCGCTAGTCCGAGGTATATGAGGTTATAGCGGTTATAATCACTTTGTAATGTTGGAATTTTTTTTTTTTTTATTAAAATAAATTAGAGGGCGCAGTTGGCAGCAAGTATAAGCAAATTGAATTCAAAATTTTCATTTTTCCCATATCTTCATCACCATAAATCTAGCATTAAACATACTAAATTTCTTATATTCTGCGTCTCGTACACAGGTTACAAAGAAAAAAAGGAAAATTACCATTTTTGAAGATTCAATGTTGAAAGATTCATTAGGTTTTGATTGAAAAATTGTACGTACCCTCCTGACTACCCTTGTCCCTCTGGGTGGACATACAGTTAATTTTTTTTTAGCGCGATAGTTATTGGTTGGAACGTCATCTACGCACTACAGTTGGAACCAGCGTACCTGGCTTGCCATCTGTGATTTTTTTCAGCTTGTTATTGGTAGTGGAAGAGTGGTTTTTGCACTAAAGAAATGGAGGAAAGTTCAAAATCGAAGAAGAGCAGGAGGACAAGAGGTAAGAAAATTCCTAATTGGTCTTGGAATGAAAGGTGGAGCCTGGAAAAAAATAAGCTTCCTTAGAAGGATTAAAACTTCATTTTGGGAGGGATTTTTTCACCTATATCCATTACATCATCTATTGGTGTGCGACTAAAGTTCAATGTCCACCCCCGTGGACATCGGTTCTCAATCAAGCATTTTGAAGTTAGAAAGATAAGAGTCGACAGAATCGGAAGAATCGGAAGTCGCAAAGAATCGGAAGAAAGATAAGAGTCGCGAAGAATCGGAAAAAATCGAATCAATTCAAAAAAGGGCCTTGCGAAATTTTTCAAAAGAAGGCAAGGTGCCTTACTCTCTGCTCCTAAAAAAAGCTAGTCTGAAAACCCTGGAGCAAAGGAGGGTTTCGTTGTGCCTCCGTTTTGCAAAAAATGCCATAACAAACCCTCGGACGGCAAGTATTTTCCCCCAAAACGTCACTCCCCATCCAGAATACGGCCGCCTCGAGCTGTTTCTGAGCCCATCTCTGCTTTGTCCCCCATTCGCTGCGTTAATTCCAGATACGAAAGAACTTTTATCCCCTTCATTACAGAGAAAATGAATAAAATGCCTCAATAGTTTCTTTTTTGCCCTCTTTTGTTGTTTATTAGCTGATGGTACTGCCCAGGTTCTTGCGCTCTTTTGCTCGCCCCCCCCCCCTTTCTTGACCAGCTTTTATTGTCTTTAACTCTTTTATTTGATTTACTGTAGTTTAATTGCTGACACTTTCTTAGTATCCCTTTTAATTTAAATGCATTTATGTTTTGTGCTAAGTTTAGTTTTGACCAGTTTTTAATGCATTTATGTCTCGCTCTAAGTTTAGTTTGACAAATTTTTGTTTTTTTTAATTTTTTAATTGACTTTTTAAAGTTTTAATTATTGACTTTTAAATGATGTTCATTATGGTTTTCTCTATTTCGTTGTTGTTCTTTGCATTTGCAGGGTAACCATTTATTTGTTGTTGACTCCAAACTCCGAATTCGGCCCTTTGTGGGCTTGTGATAGCGATTTTTTTGAAATAAATATCTCTTATCTCTTATCTCTCAGAACAGAAGAACTTCCTATTTTAATGTCTTTTTCTTAACTTTCACTTATGGTCACCTTCAAAAGTTGAAAACCATGTTTTCTCTTGTAGTTACCGTGTCTGATGCCCTGGCAATCATCGACGCTAGTGATGTTGAGGACCTTTCTGCAGATGAAAGTGATGATGACCTCTTTGAGCCCCACGATATAGAACTTGAAGATACAAGTGAAGATGAAGATCCGAACAGCGCCTTCCTTCCAGGCGACGAAAGTATCATCGACGAGGAAGTATCTGAACTGGAGTCTGATTTTGAAGATGACATACCTCTAGCCGAGCGGGCTCGGATATCGCAGCGACCTATGAAACGACCAAAATTGATGAAATGGAGGGAAAGCACGAGGTTTGAGATTCACTTGGGTCCAGTAAGAGATGAAGTTATCTTTACTGATCATTCTGATTGGAAACCGGAAGAGTTTTTCGCACAGTACTTCCCCCAGTCTTTTTTCGATGAGACAGCATATGCCACAAACTACACCTATCAAAAAAATTCAACAAGAGCCTGAATGTCACTGCTGACGAACTAAAGACATTTTTCGGAGTTGTAATATTGATGGGCAATCTCAAATATCCTCAAATCGAAATGTACTGGAAGGCGCAGTACCGTGTAAACCAGATAGCAGAAAATATTGGGAAAAACCGTTTTTCACTCTAAGAAGCAATCTGAAATTTGTTGTAGATGAAGAAATTTTCCGACGACATTAAGAAGAACAATCGGTTGTGGAGAGTTCAGTCAATTATCGACCTTTTCCGTACCGTTTGCCTTTCTTTCCCGAGGGACAAAATTGTTCAATTGATGAGCAGATGATCCCATTTTAAGGCAAAACGTCGTTGAGGCAGTATGTACCCAATAAGCCAAATCCCGTCGGCCTCAAAAAACTTTGTCTTGGCTAATCCGAAAGGCCTCATACTTGACTTCGAGATTTATCAGGTGCTACTACGCTTCCTGAAAATATGCGATGCCATGGCCTTGCAGCTGGAATCGTACTCAGGCTATCTCAAACCCTCCCACCCGGATCTTGCCTCTACTTTGATCGATTTTTCAACTCGACAAAAATTACTCGACCTTCTGTGCGAAATGCAGATAAATGCAACTGGCACAGTCATGCGAAATAGATTTGGAAGGGAGACCGTACCTCTGAAGCCAGAGAAAGAAATGAAGAAGAAAGGGAGAGGGTCGAGCGTTGCATTTGTGCGAGAAGATCGCAAGCTAGCCATCACGGAATGGTTTGATACAAGAATTGTGACACTAGGCTCGAATTGCAGGGCAGTAGAAGAAGAGACAATAGTGGAAAGATGGGACAAAAAGCAGAGGAAGCAGATCACAATCTCTTGCCCAAGGTCTGTAGCTGACTACAACAAGTACATGGGTGGAGTGGACATGGCTTGACCGTATGATCAGTTATTACCGATTCGCTTACAGAACTAGAAAATGGACCGTAAGGTTCCTTCATCATTTCATTGATGCTGCATGCTCAAACGCTTTCATCGAGATGCAGGCTCATGAAGAAAATAGCAGGCCAAGCTTGAACAAGCTCATCTTATATCGTTTTCACGTTGCAGAGCACCTTCTCTGTCGGCCCGAAACCGGAGCAGTATGTCGAGGAAAATGACGATTGTGAAGTAGCGTCGGCTGGTGATTTCAAAAAGCGCCGACCATTGCCGCCTGAGAGAGTTAGAGGGGCCATTCACTTACCCGAATACCACGACCTAAAGAACGCGAAAAGGTGCCGCCTTCCTGGTTGCTCAATGAAGACGAGGTGGTGGTGTGTTGAATGCAAAGTGTTTCTATGTATCTTGTTGGTGACAGAAACTGCTTTTCCTTGTTGTTCACCAGTAAACAACCATGGAAAATAAATTTCCTGTTTCTTTTTCTCGATGAAAATAAAAGTGTTATATAGTCGACTTATCTCTCTGATTTACTCCGTTGGGAAACCGATGTCCACGGGGGTGGACAACAGATTTTGGAGAGGGGAGGGGAGTGAAAAAATTTTTAAGGTCATTTTTGAAATCAGCGATTTTTTTTTAACACATGTGGTGTAAAAATCACGCGTCATTCAATACCTATATCTATGCCGGTTAGGTCAGGAGGGTACCATTTTTCAGCGGGGTCTTTAGTATGCCAAAAATCGGACACAAAGGTTATTCAGCTCAATAAAGCCGATGGGAACAAGGCTTTATTTTGTTCTGAGCGCTTATACCGAAAGAATTTAGCTTTCCCCTCATTTTTGTATTTTTTGATAATTCAATCCAACCAATTGCATTTTTATGTTGAAAGCTGGCGAAAAATTCCGGAGTATTTCTTCGCTTTTCAGTTTTGGAAAAGAATAGAAAACCCTAATTTTCTTAACATCCGTGTAAAATATAGGACGCTAATTTAATGAATCTGCTTCTCGTAGTTTCGTTTAATAGGGTGGGTAATCGATGCCCCTTTGCCGAAATATGCTCAGGTCACAAGGCCACCTTTTCTAGGCGTACACTAGATGGGCCCTCGTTTCTCCTAATTCTGTGCTTCTAATTCTGTGCTTCTAATTTTGTGCTCCTAATTTTTCACGAATATGTTCATGATTATGATAAAAAAAAAATACTCGGACACTCTCTGAAACATGCACTCACCTCGCAGGAAGTTTCAATGCTCCTAATAAACTTATTTTAAGAAAGATTTTTCAGATTGGCCGTTTGGTTGATTGCAGTCATGTTATTAAGGATGGTTAAGTAGGTAAAGGATGTAGCAGTAGACTCTAAGGTCTGAACTGGCGTTTACTGATCTCCGTTTCATTGCCCTTCAGCAAGGGGAGTGCGACGGGGGGCGGGGGCCTGCCATCCTGTGCTTTCGCACACCTTTAAGGATGGCTAACTGCAATTTTTAATAAGGGTAGAGTTCATATTGATGGATGATGATTTTTTTTTACACATCTAACTATGTAATTGCCTATTTCGGTAAAGGGACACATACAGGGGATGGGCCTCGAGTTCCATACCCTGAAATCCTAAAATTTTAATAAATCTCTGGGCAGTTTATTCTCAAATTGTCAAACAAAATGGGTCTTATGTTATTGCCTCCACCCCCCCCCCCCCCCAAAAAAAAAAAAAAAAAAAAAAAAGCGTACATGCTTGCCTACAACGAATTACTTCGAAGGAAAAAGTTTCCTATGTGATAACAACCTAACAAATATCAAAGTTTTATTTTGATTTTTATGTTTGTTTCAGACTGTCCAAAACTGAATCAATCAATATGTCAATACTGTATTCAAGTATTTGATATCTTGTTTACAGTCTCTAAGGTTTGTACAACCATGTTCTCATCTAGTTAATGTACAAACAAAAAAAGGCTTTGTTTGTAACACAGAAACTTTTTGTCTAGTTATATTTAGAACGTGTATAACGATAATACAAATATAATAAGAATGTTCTAGCTACTAATATTTCTTTTTGATTGCATTATGTATTAGAAAATGTGCTTTTTCATCAACAAAATGAAGTCATTTCTCTTTGTGTTGCAATATTGTGATTTTCTTCTGTATTTGCATCAGAGACGTCTCTTTGTAACTGCTGAACCCACGGGTGTGCGCGGACTTCATTTGCTCCGAAATCGTTTTTAAACTCATTTTCCTCAATTTATCAACTTTTGTTTTTTCACATAATTTTTTTTTTTTAAATTTGAGAGCCCTTTCTCGACTACCTCCAAATGTTCAATTACTTCCAAACTCGACTACTTCCAAATGTTCAATTACTTCCAAACTTTCTCAGTATATGCACTTCCGATGACAGTGCAATAATGCATCAAAATTTTCCTCCTCTTGCATACTCCTCTTTGAATACATAAAACAGCATAACGGGTTAGTGGGCACAGCAACATGTATAAAACAAGCACTTTTATGCAAGACATGATTGCGCAGTGGTAAGAAGACTTTCGTGTAACCCTGGTAACTTGGTTCAAATCTTGATCAAGACAAATCTTTATAGTAGAGAAGACTAAAAACTTTTTTAGTCTTCCTTCGGTAAGATTAAGAAGAGATGAAAATAAAAAACTTTTTAGTCCTTCGAGAAGATTAAGAGTTGAAAATAATAAAGTTTTTTTTTTAAACTCATTTCCAAATTGGACCAAAAAGTACAAATAATTTTTGGTACTTGGGCATTATATGGGCAGTTGCATGGAAACCAGTCACGAAAAACTCGTTTCTGACGGGTTTAATTCAAGACACCGCTATAAAGTAATGGAATGCATAGCGTGGTTTTCATTGCGTATACTATATTTAAACTGTTGTTTTGGGGGTTTGGGGGGGGGGAGGTATCTAGGTTAGGTTACGTATTTTATATATGCAATTCTTTTACCCCCCCCCCCACCCCCCACCCCGCCCTAATGTGCAAATATATAGCCCAAATTTGCTTATAAACTATTATATATTCATCCTATTTTATTTTATTTCATTAGCGTTAACCAAACTTGACTATTTAGAAATACTCATATAATGCCCAAGTACCTAATTTTGTCTCGAGAATCTATGGATATAAATCAAAACGAGGGACGCGAAACGAGCTCGGCTTTACATAATTTAATCTTTTTAACTTGTTTTTTCTCAATTCAGTGACTTCTTTTCATTCATGCATTTACAACTTAGATTAATTTGATGTCAATGTTCTGTTAAATTCAAATGAAAATTCCTTGTTGGAATCTTTCACCACGCTTTTCACTGACGGTACTCTTATATTCAGGAATTGATTCTAAATGTGAATGTAGAAAAGTAATATTTTAAGTCTTGTGAGTTTGATAACAATTAGCAATATTTTTTTATAGCCACCTGAGCAGCGATCTCCGTAAAAGTTGAAAAGCGTTTTCCAAAGAAAAAATTTGTACTCCTGCATTTCGCGGGCACTGCTATATATTGTAAAAGGAAACCAGTCAAGGAAAACCCGTCAAACAGGCTACTTGCAAGAGACCGCTATACATAATGACCAAAGCCGTGGTTTCTCAATGAGTTACAATATTTAAACCATTGTTTTTGGGGCTTTAAGAGGGGGAATGGTACCTAGGCTAGGTTAGGTTACGTATTTAATATATGGTATGCTTTACCCCCCCCCCCCCTAATGTGCAAATATACAGCCCAAGTTTGTTTCTAAACTATTATATATTCATCATATTTTATTTTTATTTCATTAGTATTAACCAAACTTGACTTCTTTTGCAGTGCCCGCGTAATGCACCAGTACCTAAAAAAACATTCTGAAACTGACTTTTCTTAAACGCTAAGCTTTTCTTTAAATATTTCATCTTTCATCAATGTCTGGTTTGAGGACCAACAAAGATACTGTATTGGATTTTTGAATTACTCACTTTTGGAAATTCTACTCACTTTTTACTCACTTTTGGAAATTCTAATCACTTTTGGGAATTCTACTCACTTTTTACTCACTTTTGAAAATTACTGGCTTTAAAAATGAAAACACCGTTGCCACTCCTAGTCATACATTTTGAAATTTTTTCGTGTGTCGAAGTTGTATGAGTAAAGGAGGCATAAGCAAATGTGGATGTTCTTTAATATTTCCTTTATATGGAGCACAGTTTATATAATATTATCCAGTATCATCTTTCCCTATCTCACCCATTATAAAAACCTGAACCAAGGTGCGAGTGCTCCAGAGAACGTTTTTGCAGATAGAAACATAAGCGGCATCAGATCTTTTCACGGGTAGACAAGTCAGACGCGAAACAGTCGGAAACAAGTGGAAACCCCCGCTATTACGAATAATGCACTTTGTAACCCTCTTGGACGCGAAACTTACAGCTATAATAGAAATAATCGGAAACAAGTAACCCGCTAATGCAGAAAGAAGCGGAGGAGCTTTTTATTCGTACCGAGAATGAAGACCAGAAATTATCTGCGATAAACTTACTGGATAATTCTTTAAACTGTGATATGGAGTAAGAGATTCACCTTTTGGCAAATATTTTTTAATATATATTTTATGTGGTTTTTGCTCATATATAAACACTCAAACATTTATTTTCACGAAACCTATCACACTCACCTATTTTCATTCCCCTAAAAATAACAGCACTATAGTTGTGACTATAGTTGTGATCCTTGGACAGTCCCCTCTAGATCTCAGATATTTTCTATTTGATTTCCTTATATTGACTTTTTCTAATATAAGTTTAATAGTTTCACAAGACACTTTCATGTTAAAGCCTCGCCTGTTTTAGAGGTGTAGAGATTGTATACAGAAAAAATGTGTCGATTTTGCAGCGCCTCAAAACCGTCAGACTTTTTGAAAATGGAGTCCAAAAAATTGTCAGGAAATTAGGCAAAAGGTGTGGCTAGCGATATTTATTTTATTTATACTTTAATTTATATAATTTATTTTATTATACTTTTATTGGCCTATTTGTAACCTTTTTCTACAAAGCTTTGAGCTTCATTAGGATATTTAGGTTTTTAAGTTTAAAGCTTTGTAAAAACAGCAAATATTTTTTAAACTTCAAAAATTTATGGTAGTATGTGTAGGCCTAACACAAAAACGCAACACATGTGAGTATCTTTTTGTTACAGAATGTTCTTAACAGTTATTTTAATAAAACACAGAAAAAAGGCTTCTGGTATATTTTTTAGCCCAATTTTTAAGACAGTGTTCTTACGATTTTATTATTGTTTAGCATAAATTATTCCATCATTATCATATTGATAGATAGATAGATATTTATTGCAACAAAAGCCTTTTCGGGCCATGGCAAAATAACAGAACAAAAATAAATTAAAAAAAAACACACAATAAATCACTCACAATTCATCAAAAAAGTTTCTCTATGTGCCATGCCCACTCTTGCAAATTTACCCAACCTTCTAAAATCATCAAAATTTCTACTTTTTAAAATTTTTTCAAGCCAATCCATCCCTCCAAAATCTGTTGAAAACACTTCCCTCCTCAAATTTCTTAACTCCTGGCATGTACCCATAAAATGGATGAGATCTTCCTCCTCTCCACACATCGGACACTGGTAAGGACCATTTTTAATCCTATAATTCCCAATATATTTCCTCTTTCTCCAATACCCGAAAAATTACCACGAACCGAAATTACCCATCTTAAATCCTCACTACTCATCCCCGCTTTAAAGTAAACTTCCTCCCCCCAAACCTCCTTTGCCAGCCCATACAGCCCCAGAGACGCCGAGGATGATTTCTGATTCTGCCACCTTTGAATTTCCTGCTCTATTAGTCTATCCTTTACTTTTTTTGCAACTAGCCCCACTTCCACACCTAGCCCTTTCCCCTCATTCCAATACTCACTAAAACCACATCTATCAATAGTCTCTTTAACCCGGTTTGGCCAAGAACTTTTCCTGCCATCTACTAGCATCTCCTCATATGCATTCTTTACTAGCCTCCTACTAGGCAGATTTATAATCCTTTCCCAATAATTTACTATCCGCACTAACCTTCCCACCCTTAATGATAACAAACCTAAATCACCTTTTAATACTACATGATTAAACTTATCACTAACCCCCATTAACCGCTTAAAATACATCAACTGTAACCGGTCTACGTTATCCGCCTTCTCCATACCCCACACCTCTGCTGCAAAAGACATTACGGAAGCTAGCTTAGTCTGGAATATCCTTTTCTGAAGCCTAAGGTCTGTCAGGCCTACTTTCAAAACACTACTCTTTAAAACTAGCCATATAGCCTAAAGACCTTTACTAGCTACATAATCAATTTGCCCTTTCCACCTACCATTTGAAGTAAACTTGCATCCTAAATAAACAAAATCTTCAACTACTTTAAGCACTTCTTCTCCTACACTAAACCTTTCCTCTGTATTTCCATGTTGTCGAAATACCGTAACTACTGACTTTGTGACATTTAGGACCAAACGCTTCTCATCTAGGTATGAGGACACCATTACACCATTCCTAGCAGTTTTTGAAGGTCAGGCCCATCTTTAGCCACCAATACTATATCATCCGCAAATAACAGAGCGAACACCTGCATTGCAGACAGATTTAGAGTTGGGGCTCCCTGCCCTACCATATAATCTTCTATATCATTAAGATACAGGGAAAACAACCTAGGTGAAATTGTACAACCTTGTTTAACCCCTAACCTACTGACAATTGCCCTAGAGTAAGACTTTCCTACCTTAAATACCATTCTAACAACCAAATACATTTTAACAACCAATCCTACAAAACGTCTCGGCAGCCCTAACTTTATAAGTCCTTCTACTAACAAATCTCGTGAAACTTCATCGAACGCACCTCGCAGGTCCAAAAAGCTGCGTATAGCCTACCATCCCTTTTCCTCATATACTTCCTAATAAGCCCATACAAAATAAATATCTGATCTACCCCACTATAATCCTCTCGAAACCCTGCCTGAATTTCTATTAACTTATTTGATTCTTTAAGCCAACTATCTAATCTAGCCACTAACACTTTACAAAATAATTTACTAAGGCTATTTCCTAAATGAATCCTCTATAATTCTTATGCAATGCTCGGTCTCCCTTTTTAAAAAGTGGTAAAACTATTGAAATATTCCACTGTTGAGGCCAGACCAACTTGCTAAGGACGCTTGAAAATAACGTTGATAACAAAGGCAACAAATATACCCTAGACCACTTCCAGAGCCTTGTTGGGATGCCATCAACTCCTGGTGCTGAGGTCCCTCTCATCTTCTTTAGCGAATTCCATATTTCCTCACCTGTGAAAGGCTGGCAGTAGTTTAATCTTCTTCCTTTAGAGGGAATTCCGCAAGGTTTTCGCCGACCACCCACCGACTCAGGCTATCCGTTTCCTCTCTTTCTGTCATCTTGCTTTCGATGAATTCTGGCCAACTTTCCGCCGGCGGGATACTCGTCTTGTCAGAAGCGTTTGTAACTGATTTTTTTATTATTTTCCAAAACTCATTCTTGTTACTATTCCTAAATTCCCTTTTCATTCTCTCTGCTTCCTCATCTTGAAATTTATACTTCTTCACTTTTAACAATTTCTTATGCTCTTTTCTTCGGCTTTTAATTCCCTCTCCTCATATGAACATTGTCTCAGTAGCTCCAATGTTTGCACCAACTCTGATTTTTTTCTCTACGCATTCACCATCAAAAAAAAACCATTTAACTTCCGTGGTTGTTTCTGAGCTGTAGTAACACCTACTTCATACAAACTATCAATGACTCTAACTACCTTTAATGACTTTTCTATTTTTCTATCATTTGCCAATATTTCTCCCTTCTCTAGTCCTGCCTGAAATTCATCTCCTAACAGCTTAACCTTAACCTTCTCTTCTTCCTGTGATTCTAGCCTCAATGGATCTCTAACTTCTAATCCTTCTTCTAATACCTTGCTCCTAAAACCCCCCAATGACCTTTTTAATGCCCTCTTTTTTAACACATTCAAAGACAACCTAATCGGCAGGTGATCAGAACCCCAAAACCGGGACCACCCCTAAACAAGCACAATCCGGCCAAAGAGACTTATTTACAACTATGTAATCTACTACACTTGGATACTTCCCAAAAAGCAAGTAAACTCTCCCCGCTCTTTATCCTCCCCGATCCTCCCGTTAACTATAATTAAATTTTCCTTACCACAAATTTCCAAAAGTTTACTTCCCCACCTATTTTTTTCGGCGATGGTCCTTACTAGTCCTTGGAGGGATCTCATCCATTTCTTCATCACCCATTCCATCACGACGAGATTCCGAGTGGTTATGGTCTTCAAATTGGCAAGACCATGGCTCTTGCAACTCCCCAGTGTATGCATTGAAATCTCCTAAAAGAATAAAGCCATCGGCAGGAAACTTTGTCAAAAAATATGCTACTCTTTTTGAAATATCTCCCATGTATCCTTATCTGAAAAAGAACTACTTTCTGGAGGGATATACACAGAACAAAACACATGACTTCTTTTTCCCCCGTGAAATTCTTGCCCAAACTAAGTTACAAGATTCACTTTTTAGCCGGATCACATCATTAGATGACAAAAAAAAACATCTTAAACAAACAACGAAACACCTCCATAATAACGACCATTTCTCGACATTTTACGATTTGCACTAAAACAACTATAATGCTTAACTATAATATTTTCTCCAGACCATGTTTCTACAAGAGAAATAACTTGAGGACTATAAGCTTCAACCAGGTCCTTAAACTTATTTTGCGTGAACCCTTGTATGTTCCAATGTGACACATTTAATAGAGAATTTTCACCATGGCCCAAATTTCCCTATACCGCCTCATTTCCCATCGTCGGTTCTTGCTGTCTTGGGCGGAAAAGTTTTTTTGATACTATCGCCCTCTTAGCGTCATCATCACCGGAGTTTACTCTGACACTATACTCTGCGGGTCTTGGGCGGTTTACCCTCATTGGTTCGTTGTTATCAGGACTAATAATTTCCGCATTCGAGCGTTTCGCGGGATTACGCTGCTTTAGTGCTGGGATAGCTTGCGATCCCCCTGCAGCTGGGGTTTCTGTTAAAGACATTACCAAATTACGATCTTCGTCCCCCATTTCAGAGGTCGCGGAACTAAAAGATACAACCGCTGCCGAAGATTCAGATCTAGTCCTAGCATTAGACGGATATGCCAAGCTACCGTCGTCTTCAGGGGGCATGTTGCTATAGATTTCCCGACCGACCATGTCCGTAACTGGTGGTGGCGCCGAGTGTGCACTATTCTGGGGGGGAGGGGGTTCAGCTTGGTTTCTACTAGGAGGGTTTACACTGTCATGAGCGGTGTTACGTTTTTTTGTTCTTCAACAAGGCCGCTTGTGTAATTATACATGAAAACCTGGTTACCGATGAACAACTTAAGTCCTCGTAATTTGACATCAACAAAACCCTCAGTCTTTGCATCTTCTAAAGTCTCTTTCAGTTTTTTTCTGGCAATCAACTCACG
Organism: Artemia sinica; assembly: GCA_027921565.1. Lineage (NCBI taxonomy): Eukaryota > Metazoa > Arthropoda > Branchiopoda > Anostraca > Artemiidae > Artemia > Artemia sinica. Next base: position 45,626,709 of record CM051276.1, on the reverse strand, counting down.
TTCCGTGTAATCAGGACTAATTGATAATCCCAACCTTCGCAAAAGAAAACCTGATTTTAATACATAGTCCCGCCCTGCAACACTTGCAAATTTGATCACTACAGGACGGACGCTCATTGAACTTTTAAGTCTGAAAGCGTCACGCACATCAAAAAGACGGAGATTTAAATTCGGAATTCCCGCATTCAAAGCACTGACAACATCTTCCAGAAGTGAGCGCCCCCTATGCTGCGGCGAAAAGTTATAAAGCACTACGTTTCCTCGCTTCATGTCAGTTTTTTTTTCTAAATACTGAATTTTTCTCAGTGCTAATCCACTTCTTCCCGTACATTTGACACATCTCTGCGAACCGACTGCGATTCCCTTTGAATATTCTGGACTAACGACGCAACATTTTCAAATTTTATTTCCCAACTCAGCCACATACGACGTCATTGAATTGACCTGCCTTGACATCGGGTCAATAATATCCAACTTCAAATTAATTGCTTGAATTTGCGTTAATAATGCATTAATATTATCTTCCATTTTAAATCAGAAATGAAGATCAAAAATGAAAAAGACTTATCTTTACGTGAGGGCTGTGCCCCACGGGTGCTTCCGTAACCGGCCAAACTTGCAAGGCACAACCCAGCCTAAATTTCGCTCGGCTATAAAGACAGCATTTAACGAACGAATCCTAAAATCGTAATTCCACTTTCAGTCCAAAATTCAATAATTCAATAAGATATTTGGCTTGATTTTGAGTGACCCTTTAAGAATTAAATAATAAAGAAAAGTTTTTTTTAACTGAAAGTAAGGAGCGACAAAACTTAAAACGAACAGATTTTATTCCGTATATGAAAGGGGCTATTCCCTGCTCAACGCCACGCTCTTTACGTTAAAGTTTTTTTTATTGTTTTATAACGCAGGGTTGTGAGAAAGAGTCAAACTTTAGCGTAAAGAGTGGGACGTTGAGCAGAGAAGAGCCCCTTTCATGTACGGAGTAATTTCTGTTCGTTTTAAGTTTTAATGTCGCTCCTTACTTTCAGTTAAAAAAAACTTGTTTTTTTTTTTTTTATTTAATTTCTGAACGTTTTTGAATTAATGCAGGTTTTGAATTTGGCTCACAGTACATGAATAATTAAAACGAAATTTGCATATTGATTTTTTTTAACTAATAATAACATTATAATACCCTAAGTTTGATTTTATGTAATAATAATTATTACGTATATGAGGTGGTTCGCCCCCTAGCCAATACCTCGCTCTTTACGCTGAAGATCGAATTTTGTTCCAATTCTTTAAGAATGACCCTTGAAAAAACACAAGGGCCGTTTAATTATAATAGATAGCTCTTTTGAAAGAACTAAAAAAAAAAAAAAAAAGTTTAGCGTAAAGAGCGAGGTATTCACTACGGGGCAAACCCACTCATATACGTTATAATTCTGTTTGATTTAAGTTTTAATGTTGCTCCTTACTTTCAGTTGAAAAGACTTGTTTTTTTTATTTAATTTCTGATCGTTTTTTCTAAATAATGCTTGGAAATCCGGCGCCCCCTTCATAGAAATGTCCCTCCCCCATGGATCATCCATGGAAAGATCCTCACACGTAATCCCCTCTCCGCCCCCCCCCCCCCCCTTACTAGAAAAATTTTCTCCTGAAAACGTCTGTATGCATCCAAATAACCAATACTGTATGTAAAGAATGGGCAAAGTTCATAACTTGCAACCCTTCCCTCGGGGCTGTGAGGGATTAAGTCATCTTTAAAGACATATTTATTAAATTTTATACTATGCTGATCAAAATGGCCATCTTAAAATTTTAATCGGGTGACGTTGAGAAAAATGAGCGTGGGAGGGGGCCTAGTTGCCCTCCAATTTTTTGCTCACTTTAAAAGTGAACTAGAACTTTTAATTTCCGTTCGAATGAGCCCTCTTGCGATATTCTAGGAACACTGGATCGATACGATCAACCCCAAGGAAAAAAAAAAACAAACAAATAAATACGCATCCGTGATCTTTCTTCTGGCGAAAAATACAAAATTCCACATTTTTGCAGATAGGAGCTTGAAACCTCTACATTAAAGTTTTCTGATATTCTGAATCTGATGGTGTAATTTTCGTTAAGATTCTATGAATTTTAGGGGGTGTTTTCCCCTTTTTCGAAAATAAAGCAAATTTTTTCAGGCTCGTAACTTTTGATGGGTAAGACCAAACTTGATGAAACTTATATATTTGAAATCAACGTAAAAATCCGATTCTTTTGACGTATCTATTGGTATCCAAATTCCGTTTTTTAGACTTTTGGTTACTATTGAGGCGGGTCGCTTCTTGCTACAGTTCGTTACCCCGAACTGTTTGATGATTCTTTTAAGAATGAACGACCCCCTAAAATAGTCCTTTAAGAATGGTTAAGAGGGGACAAAGGCTTTTCAGTTGTCAGGTTTCATAAGAAACTAGAAATAAGAGAAGAAACTAGAGGTTTCGTTCTATGGCAAAATGGGCCTACTGAAAACTACCCCTCCCGGGGAAGTTTTAGACGCAGTTTTGGGGGAGGGGTAGAGGTGGTACTTGCCCTGGGTGCAGAAATTTTAAGGATGAAAGATTTCCGATAGATAATCTAACACTTATAATCATTTTGTATTTTTTTAAATTTATTTTTATTAATATGAGTAAGGTCACCTTGTTCAAGTGCTCATTTATCTCAGTTACTAAATTAGGAAGACAGCTTTTTTTTTTTTTTTTTTTTTTTTCATACCAAGTAATTACCTGTAATACATTATAAAGTAGAGGGTGAAGTTGGCAGTAAGTGTAAGCAAATTGAATTCGAAATTTTCACTTTTCCCGTATCTTGATCATCATTCCTTGAAACTAAAGTACCATCACCGAATTTAATTAATTCTAATTTTTTTTTAGAAACCTCTTTGTATCTTACAGGATGTCGAGATAATCAACAATATTGTAGAGGATAAAGTAAGAAAAGTCAGATTTAAATAAATTGAACTTTTTGTTAATAAATGAAAATTTTGTTATAATTTAACTTGCAAAATTTTGGAAGACAGGCGGGGGGGGGCTAATAAGCATTTTGGTACTTGTATGATAAAAGCCCTTCCTAATGTTGTTCATTCATTGTCGCATTATAGAACCATTTTTTGCGTTAGTTTCTTTCAGCTTAGCGTGAGACAAGACAAAGAAGTTGACAGAAAAGATGGAAAATATATAATTTGGGCTATATATTTGCACATTAAGAGGTGGTGGATATTTGTACTGTGTTTGTAAAGTATTGAATTTAGAAAACAATTCTTACTAAATACAATGCAGAATAATCTTACCTAACTCATTGGGCATGCAAAGCCGCTATAATTCACCCCCACCCCCCTAATGTGCAAATATGTAACCCAAATGTGTTTTCTAAAGTATATATTCTTATCTTACTTTGGCATATTTCATTAGGATTGAGCGTCAGAGAAACATATTAGAAGAACATTAGGTAGGGTGTATATCATACAAGTACCCACGATTTTTCCCTGGGCGTAAGATTTTTTCCCTGGGCCAGAACCGCCACAGCCATCCTCCTGTTCAAGTTTAATTCAGCAGTCTGAATGTTCTATTCGTTCATCATCTGTCAGGAATCAGGATACGTGATTAGATTGCTTAATATGTCAAGGTACATGTTGATTTCATGAGTCTCATTTAATGCCTGTACATAGGGGGACGAAGAAGAGGGGTTTATGTCTGCCATCTATTTTTGTAAACCTCTTTATCACTACGGAAATCTTGACAAGAACATTAGTCTGCAAATTTGAATTTGGATAAAACTTCTAACAGAAGAAGAAGAAAAAAAAAATAAGGCGGAGGAAATGTTTTCAAGACTAATGGGGAAAATTAGAATGATGAACTGTTCGATTTTCACCTAAAACAGTTGCCTTCGGTGGACGCTAAAACACTTTAAGGATTAGAAGTCATAAATTAAATAAACCATATTCTGTTTTCTTATTTTATTTTTGTCCCTCTTTTATGATGGAAAGGACAAAAAAAGTAGTTAATTATAAATTTTTATGCAACTCTCCCATAGCATGGTTAACGATATAAAAACTGCCAATTTAACTGCCGATATAAAACTAGAAATAAAAACTGCAAAAGACACCTTTTTTAACCTAAAAAATGTCATTGCTCTGCTGTTTGCTGGCAAAGTTTGGGGGTTTGAAACCCCACCCCAAAAATGTTTGTCCGACTCGTAAAAATGTAACAAAAATGAATATAAGCAAATTTTATATGTTTTTTGAATTTTTTTTTTTGTAAAACTCCCCCACCAAAAATAATCCTTTGGTACCCCCCCCCCCTGCCCTGAAAAAAAAAATGCTGGATTCGGCCCTGATCCTGTTACTTACATATTCCACATGACAATGGTGTTAGAGGGTATCTATGAAATTAGACCTTTGCAAAAGTCAATCTGCAAAACTCAATCCAGTAATACACAACCCAGAAATTCAGTCCAGAAAAACTAGAAAGTGGGAGTACAGCAATTGCATTCTCAAATGTTCTATATCAGATCTTTTTTGTTGTCTTTTGTCAGACTAACATACAGGTGAGAAAACTACAGTTCCAAGCTTCCCCTGGCGATTAAAAAAAATTATATATTAAATAAAATCCGGTTAAATTTTCACTGTTATTAGTCGATCGCAAAAATTAAATTTGAAATTTGAAAACAGCCGAGTCACCAAAACATGTCCCAGATACGTTATTGGCGCTCTAGTCACGAGTAATATTGTTTCTATCGGCAAGTATAACTATAATAGGCCTAGGGCACAACTGCCACTTTTGCACATTTCTGACTATTAGTGAACAAAAATCCGGTACTTGTATGATATCCCGGCCACACTGAAGAAGTATAATCTTTTGATCTGAGTAAAACCGGTTTGTGTGTGTCTGCATTCGGTTATAATTACCTTACTCTCAGTGAGAAAAACAACGATGCAGGCATATTTTTTATTTAATATTTTATATATAGAGGTGGTTAGGGGTACTTGTGTGATATGCCCCCGACCTAATATTCTTCATCTAAGTAGAACCTGTTTTTCTGACACTCAATCCTAATGAAAAATATCTAAGTATGATAAAAATATAATACTTTAGAAACAAATGTGGGCTATATATATTTGCACATTAGGGGGTGGGGGGGGGGGGGGTAAAGTATAGCGGGTATGCATGCCTAATATATTAGGTACAATTATCCTGCATATTATATAGTGAGAATCGTTTTCTAACTTCACACTGTCCAAATCCTTCACCCCCACCCTCTACCCCTAATGTGCAAATATGTAGCCCAAATTATATATTTTCCATCTATTCTGTCATTTCTCTTTGTCTTGTCTCACGCTAAGCTGATAGAAACTAATAAAAAAAAAACGGTTTTACAATACGTCAATGAATGAACAACTTTAGTGGTCGGATATATCATGCAAGTACCAGGTTGGGTATTTGGGCTATAAGTATTTAACCCCTCCCCTCATTGGAATATACGCCCCACACACATTGGAAAATACCCCCAGCTGAAAATAAACCTCTCGGAAACTCCCCACTCAGATAGGTCAATATTGCAAATTATGTTCGAAAGTTGGAACGATTCTTAGACATGAAAATGGGGTAATAATTACTCCATAATCAAGTCGTTTCATTCTTTTTTTTTCTTTTTTGCTTGGATTTTTATTTCATTGAACATGTATAGTCCTTTCTCTTTCTCCTTGACAATAAGAACTATGACGCCTATAAGAATGTCCTATGTTTGGTTTACAAGGCCGTAGGACCAAAGACTATTTATTATTATTCCACGTGGAATTACATAATAAAATAGTGAGAAACACAGTTTTCTACAAAAAAGAGTTCACTTTACTCCAAAGAAAATGTGTTCTGCTGAATTGGGATATTTCATGAGAAGTTTTCTGTCAACTAGTTTGTGTGTGTTTAAGGAATCTTTACCTGCATTTTTAAGGCTGTATTACAAGTCGGAGGAATGATTTTCTTTTAGAAATGGTCTTTTAAACTGTAATTTCTGACATCAATTTACAAGTGGAGAAATATTTCAAGAGGGCTCAAACTGTTTAACCTCAGCCCCATGGATACGGCCCTGATAGCTTCATATATGAAACTAAAAAAAAAAAATCAGGTTTTATTTAGTAAGCCTAATACCCTTAATTTTTGGCTTTAATTTCTTTAATCTTTTTCATTTCAGTTGAGCCTGGATATAATATATTCGTTAATAAGAAATAATTACAACAAAATTATAACCCTAGCCAGGGAAGAGTACAGCTCATTACCTGAGCTTAGTGTGTAAATTAACAGAAAAACAAAGCCAAGTAATGCAAAGATACTTAGACATAAAAAAGATCAAACGCGAAAACAAAAGACTGGAGGAAAAACCCAGAAAAGGCCATCCCAGCACAATTACAATACAAAATTAAAGCTAAATCTGCCATTCACAAGACCCAAGGCCGTATCCAGGGGGAGGGGTTAGGGGGTTTGAACCCCCCCCTGAAATGTTTGGGTGGTTAGTTTGGAGGAGGGCAAGGCCGTACCCAGGATTTATTTAGGAGAGGCTTTTACTCAAAAAAAATTTCGGGGGGGGGGGTTACACAAAAAAAACTAAAAAAACGTATACAAAATTTGTTTATATCCATTTTTGTTACGTTTTTTACGAGTCAGGCAAACATTTCGGGGGGGGGGGTCAAACACCCTAGCCCCCCTCTGGGTACGGCCTTGGAGGAGGGGAAAATATATTCTCTTTCTTTTGCATTGATTAGAGAGCAAGTTTCAGACATTTATGACTAATTTGTTTATTTCAAAGCCTTAGCAACAATGTTTATCATTTCATTAATTATCACATAGCAAAAGATGAAACGTTATTCGCTGTGTGATTTTTGTGTAAATTTTGCTGTGTGTATTTGTAAAAAGGGCAAGTCTTGAACTAAACACAATATTGAAAATTCGAGTAGGTTAACCCAGGAGGCTTAGTTTAGAAGAGGGGGAAATATATTCTCTTTCTTCTGGATTGATAGGAGAGCAAGCTTCAGACATTATGGCTAATTTGTTTATTTCAAGCCCTTAGCAACAATGTTTATCATTTCATTATAATTATCACACGACAAATGATGAAACGTAATTACTACAATATTCACTAAAAAAAAAAAAAAAAAAAAAAAAAAAAAAAAAAAAAAAAAAAAAAAAAAAAAAAAAAACAAAAAAGTCATTTGGGACTGTCAATAAAAGAAGAAAAAAAATAGAAAGAACAGGTGACTGTCAATAGAAGCTAGTGAATTATAGTCATATATTACAAGCATATATACAAAGCAATAAACAATATTTCAGGTTATATAAAAAATAACGATTAACCTTATTCTTTACGATTAACTATTGACGTTATTCTCAATCAAGAATAACGGTAGAAGATAACGTCATTCAAAAGAATAGATGGTACTCTTTTAAAATCCAGGACACATGCGAGAATTGAAGTTTAGTTAATGCTAATGAAATAAAACAAAATAGGATGAAAATATAGTAGTTTATGAACAAATTTGGACTATATATTTGCACATTACGGGGGGTGGGTGGGGGTGAAGCATAGTATATATTAAATACGTAACCTAATCTAACCTAACCTAGCTACCTTTTAGTCCCGCTAAACCCCCAAAAAGCTACAGTTTAAATCTTTGTCACGGATGAACAACATCTCATTATGCAGCAGAAACCCGTTATCAATAGCGGCTTTGAGATTTCGATGCGGTCTTTCTTTCGTGTGTCCTGGATTTTAGAAGAGTACCGAATAGATTTATTGGGCCGAGCGACTAAAAAAATCGGGCAGTTCAGGCTAGGACATCGCTTTGAGACTGTTCCAAAAAATCGTGATTAAAATAAGAAAATATGGTCCCGACACCCCCACGCCCATATCAAATATTCTATTAAGTGTTTTCCTACGATTTCCATCTTTCGAGGAAGAATTTACTTCCCCCTAAAAATAAACTCTTCCAAATATTCCTGACCATGTAATATTAGGCCGCGTTTCTATTTGGCCTTTTACGGAAATACCGGAAGGAATAATTAACCAATAAAAATGTGGTGGAACCGTTTTTTCAATATGATACAAGAAAACAGGGTTTTTGAATTGGCTGTTTAATTGACAATTTGTCCGTTAAATGCAAAATGGAAATGCGGCTCATCGTATCGCCAACCTCCTACTATATCGGAAGCCTGTTTCGTTATCAGTTGTGCAATATTTTCGCCTTACGCTGTTTATAAGGTTATATCTGGTGGTTGTCAGGGTTTTCATTTCCCCCAAAATTGGGAATTTGTTCAAAATTTTCAGAATTTTTCTGGGCAACACATTGTTTTCTCAAGTCCAGCAATAATCTATTGAAATTATTGATATATATTATATATATATATATATATATATATATATATATATATATATATATATATATATATATATATGTAATACAAACATAACAGTTTTGTCAATGATGATCCCTAGTACGTATGTTGTTGAATCCTTTCGTCCCTAAATTTTTCTTGACATTCTTTTGAATATGCTCTTTTGATAAAGAAAAGGCATACTGGGCTCATATATTAAACTTTTATTTCAGATTCCTCAGCTACAGAAAAGAAAAAAATGTCCACTTTTTTGGACTTCGGGACACCAGAGGTAACAATTTAATTACGGACCATGTCATAGCCCGATGTAGCCAATTTAAATTCTGCAAAGTTTTACATATAAACTACTTGTTTCACCAATGTCACAGCGACTTGCTTGTTGTGTTTCCACAAGAGGTCCCCAGGTTTTTTAGACGTATTCTCAAAAATTTTTATTTGTGGAAACACTTTAGCGTCAGAATTATATGCTCTAGACAGTTTACCTAATTATATCTATATATGGTGGTGAACTATCTTTTTTAAAATTTTATTTTTTGGAATTTTAGGGATGGATTTATGGCACTGGAGGACTTTGGTGTTCTTTGTCGATCCTTATTTCGAAATGAAGATGCTGTATCTTATGAAGTTGACGATATGAAAATGAAGGACATTTTTGAAGTATTTGATTTAAATGAGGTATGGGAAGTTCTGTGTATTATTCATATGCTCGTACTTTTTTTCTTTTAAAATGTATTTAGTTATATTTAAACATTGGCTTGAATTCAAAAATGATAGTGGGGGTAAGCTCAATTTCCAATAAATAACTCAAAGTGGGATGAACTATTGAAGATTCGATAGAGGCTATAATTAAGCCGAATTGAGTGGTTGACAATTTTTATTGTATGTATAACAAGTTAGATAAAATAGAAAATAACATAATCACAGCGACAAATAATAGCATGTTTTTATACATGAAACTGTTCGAGAAAGCAAAAGCGAAATCTTTGAGGAAAATTAGGTTTGGGGAGCGTATCTGCTCTGGGGAGGTTAACTGTCCACCCTGTCCTATATTAACTTACGCTCCTCAGTTTAAATGTATTATGATATTGTCATTATATAAAAATAATTACACTTTGTCCGATAACAGACAAAGATTTAAAATTGAGACTTTTTTAAATGCCGCTTTTTGTGATAATTGACAATCGGTGACACAAAACAACAAGAAAAAATTGTTGTTCCGCTGTCTGGACTCCGATCTATTTAAGATAAATAAATTCTCGTCTATTTTATCAAGTCAAGGAAAAAAAAAAACTAGGTGACGGGTTTGCTGTAGGTTACAGATCACAAGGTCACGACACGAGTTTGAATCTATGCCGCCTTAAAAAATCCACATTTTCTAGTTTTGAAATATTTGAAAACAGTGTCAATACAAGATTCCGTACCGCGATTGCTCTATACCAGTCATTTAAGTTGTTTTTTGTTAGGAAGAGCATCGTTTATAAGATACTTAAAAATTAATATACGTGGCTTTGAAGTTTTTTTTTTTTGAAAGATAACGTTTTTTCAAAAGAAAAATAAGGCACTGGTTAAGAAAGCGGTAAACACGCGACAATCGTATAGGGAAGAACACTAGTCAAACGGTTTCTTTAGAGAATTGGATTCCAAACCGTGGTTTTTCATTGCGTTTAAAATACTTAAACTTTTGATTTTGGGGTTTTGGGAGAAAAAGGTACCTAGGTTAGGTTAGGTTACGTATTTAATATATGCTATGCTTTAACTCCCCCCCCCCCTTAATGTGCAAATATATAGCCCAAATTTGTTTCTAAACTATTATATTTTCATCCTATTTTGTTTTATTTCATTAGAATTAACGAAACTTAAATTATCGCGTGTTTACCGCTTTCTTAACCAGTACCAAAAATAATTTTAGTAACTTGGTAGCTATAAGAAGACTCTAAGCTAGTTATATAGACTCTAAGCTATAAGACTTATAGCTTAGAGCGAAATTCAAGAGAAATTTTCTTCTCCCCCAACACCCAAATGAAATTTAATTTTGGATTCTCAAAATTAAATTTCATTTGGGTGTTTGGGGGAGAAGAAAATCTTCTTTTTTTGGGATTTCTTGGAGGATTGATGTTTTGTTGTTTGATGCATTTATGATATCTTTAGCACATACTCTGTAAAAAGGTATCCTTTCTTGTTCTTATTTTTCTGTCTTGTTTATTTTTGTCTGTTTGTTTTGTTTTTTTTTTTCATGTTTTTTTACGCCCCATGGACAAGCAGTGATTCATGGTGGGAATATTTATCTCTTATGCTGCAAGGTAAATTTAAATCAATAGAATATTTCTCTCACATGGCTTTTTTTACAACGTGTATTCAGTGCTGGTTTTATTGAATGAATATAAACCAGCATATAAATTAATATGAATTAACAAATATAAATTATATGTAGTATAATTTACGGTATTTGTGTCTTATAGCCACCACACTCAAGTTCTGTCGAGAAGTGAAGTTTGGTTACTGCAAATGAAATAAAACAAAATATGATGAAAATATAATACTTTATCAACAAAACTATGAAAACTACAACAAAGAATTATGGAAGGGGGGGGGGGGCGCCCAGACCACATTACATTAATAATACGTAACTTAAACTACCTAACCTAATCGAAATACCAACTAAATATTTAATTAAAATATAGCTACCATGTAGTTTCCTACCGAGCCGAAGCTAATATTATCTGGTATAAAGACAGTGAAAACCGGTTATTGTCTAGTGTTCGCGATACAAGATCTTGAGTGTGGTGGCTATCAGACAAAAGTACCTAATTTAGAGTGTTAGCGGTATAATAGACTATGATTTGGATAAAGCTAACGCCATCGTTTATGTCATATAGGTTAGTCTACTCAGATCTTATTTTATATTAATTAATTATATTAATTAATATTAGAATGAATATTAATTAATTAATTATAATATTCTATTTAATTAATTAGACTAATATATTAATTAGAACAAATGCATCAGCGTGAGTCTTTCCCTAGCAACTGGACAAATGCACATACATAGGAACTTGCTTTTGGAGGGAGGAGGCAGGAGTGGATCCAGAAGGTATAGGGGCATTTGTCACTCCTTAGAAGATTGAAAATTGCACTAGTTTTAGGGTTGGAGGTGAACAATTCCAGTGGACGGGCTCAAGTTTCGTTTCCCTCCCAACATAAATTCTGTATTGGTCCCGGAAGGCGGGGGGGGGGCTTGAATAGTACGAAGAGCAGATGAATTAAATAAAAATATAGGAAACTTTGGAGGTAGTTGTTAAACTATGAGATTTTAGGGAATGGTCCTGAATGTCTCCCGTATACCAGAAGTCTCTTAATGTTATTTGAATGACAATATTATCGTTCTTTATTCGGGCATGTATTTATTATTAAATCTATCAGCAAACTGAAACATGCAATCACAAAGTTACAAAATTACAAAAATTTGTAAAACACAAAATGCAAAATAAAACAGTTTCAGTAAAATTAAACCAAGGTGATACTCACACATTGCTTTGATAAACTGATATTTTTACATATAAAAAACACAGAAATAGTTTTATGAATATTTTTTTTCTGATTGGCTGAACACATTCACGGAGGTTCTTCCTTAAACAAATCTCAACCTTAAATCAATACCAATAAATGGTGCATTAGCACTGGACTGCTCTCAAATTTTAGGTACTGATGCGATATATGGACACTTCTAAAAAGTCAAGTTTGGTTAATGCTAATAAAAAAAAATAAAATAGGATGAGTATATAATAGTTTATTAACAAATTTGGGCTATGTATTTGCACATCAGGGGGGGGGTTGGGTAAAGCATAGCATATATTAAATACGTAACCTTACCTAGCCTAGGTACCTTTTCCCCCTTAAACCCTAAAAAACAATCGTTTAAATATTGTAAATCATTTGAGAAACCACGGCTTTGCAGTCACTTATGTATAGCGGTCTCTTGAGAATAGCCAGTTTGACGGGTTTTTCGTGACTGGTTTCCTTGTACAATATATAAAAGTGTCCATATAACGTACCAGTACCAAGTTTTCTAATTATTTTACTGGTTTTACATTTATGAATTTTTTTTAGTCACTTAGGTCGTCTCTCCCTATTGTCGTTTTTTGACCGTCCACTTGTTTTTTTTTTTTTTTCTTTAGGTTCAAGCGACAAATCTCCCATCCACATATCTCACACATTGCTTTGACAAACTGATAATTTTTATGTAAGGAAAATATAATAACAATAATTTTTTCGGTTTACTGGACGTATTTGGGCGCGGGCGGGGGTGAATCCCTAATCCCAATCATAAACCGAACTGCTGTCCGATTTTCTAGCTGTTGGACTGGTTTTACATCTCTTTAATCTTCTGTTTTCTACCAGAGTAACTTTGGCTGTCTCTTTCTGTTATAACTGTTTGCCCGTCTTTGATACGGGCTAGAACCGTTTCTCTTACAGATTCAAGCAACATCTCTGCCATCCAAACATACCTTTACGAAACTGATATCTTACGTAAATGATATCTTACGCAAATATATACGCAAATTATATCACAATATTATCTTACGCAAATGATATCTTACGCAAATATATACGCAAATTATATCACAATATTATCTTACGCAAATATATACGCAAATTATATCACAATATTATCTTACGCAAATGATATCTTACGCAAATACATACGCAAATTATATCACAATATTATCTTACGCAAATGATATCTTACGCAAATATATACGCCAATTATATCACAATATTATCTTGCACAAATGATATCTTACGCAAATATATACGCAAATTATATCACAATATTTTCTTACGCAAATGATTTCTTACGCAAATATATACGCAAATTATATCGCAATATTCTTGCGGAATAAATTTTTCCATTTCATAATTGATTATCCACGCATTGCACTCCCAACCGAAGGCATCGAATCAGGAGATAGGTACCTACGCAACGCAGACCATTTGTTAGCAAGCGTTTTTTTTTTTTTTTTTTTTTTTTTTTTTTTTTTTTTTTTTTTTACCTGTGGCATGTACACAGAGTCTTTGGACACATCCTGTCCCAAATATCTAAGGAGTTTTACAATTTTTCATACAATTCCATGTAATTATCAGAACTTGCCTGTAGCATTACCTATTATATTTGCTTGTGCTTGCTTACATATTGCTTGTGTTTGCTTTTGCTTATATTGCTTGCTTGTGTTTATTATGTGCTTATTGTGCTTTTTTTTTTTATAGGTGCTTGGGTCTAAATTAAACTATTGAATCAAAGAATTCTACATTGCCTGTTTTTTCCCTTTTTTCGAATTCAGACTCATCTATTTATTCTTTTGTTTCTCTGTCCTATCTTTTTCCTTTCGTTTATGCAACTCATTTTCTCTACAATTTCTATCTTTATTATCTTTTTGTTAGTACCTCAATTAGGATCTTAGTATCTTTTCTAGGATATTTTTCTAGGAATTAGTATCTTTTTTTCTAGGATAACTACATCGACTTGGATGAATTTCGTCTGTGTTGGCAACACTGGATCAAAAAGGTAGGAAGCTGAATATAATAACGTTGTATTTTCATAATTGATTATTATTATCCATCAGATTATTGTGTATCAGATGTTATTAGATTATTTTAATTCCATTGCTAAAAGTGAGAATAAATCCTGCATTTTGTATAAATTTGTGTGTTTAGGCACGTACAGAAAAAGGTAAGGTGGGGAGGGGGAATTAAAAAAACTAGCAAGTTATACGAGTCGTGTAAGAAGTCATTGATAAAATCGAAAGATTCTTAAGATTTCGCTGGGGGAAGGGCACAGCCCAAAGGCTCTCTGTCGCACTGACTGTCTTATAAACAACCAGTGGTACTTTCACTGAAATGTTTCAGATAAATCTTGCTGTTGTAAATAAATGAAACTCAGAAACAACATATGGGTATATAGGATATAGAAGGAAAAGGAGGTAGGGAGATCACAATTCGGAAAGTGAGTTTTTAGAGCTGAGCTTAGACTACTAGAAGCCATTGTAATATTAGTTTTCGAATTTAGCTCCGAAACATGGGTGATCTGAAATGTTGAGGATACTTTCCAGACGAAAGTATCCTTTCCAGGCGGTAGTTTAGGAACTCGCTTGAAGGGGCGTGTATGTAACTGAATCCTCGTTCTACTAAATCCCTGTTTAACTCAATCCCCGCATAACTCATTAATTCAGCCCCCGTTTAACTCGACCCTCGTTTAACTCAATCCCATTCGACTCAATCCCCATGTAACTTAATTCCAATTAACTGAGCCTCCATTCAATTCAAACCTCATTAGGTTTACTTCATTTAGCTCAACCCATGTTCAACTCAATCCCCGTTCGACTCAACCCCCATGCAACTCAATTCCATTTAACCTACGTTCAACTCAACCCGTTCAACTCAACCCCCCATGTAACTCAATTCCGTTTAACTCAACATTCATTCAATTCAGCCCTCATTAGGACTACTCTATTTAACTCAACCCACCTTCAACTCAACCATTCAACTCAACTTCCATGAAACTCAATTCCATTTAACTCAACCTCCGTTCAATTCAACCCTCATTAGGTTTACTCCATTTAACTCAACCCACGTTCAACTCTACACCATTCAGCTTAACCTCCGTGCAACTCAATACCATTTAACTCAACCTCCATTCAACTCAACCATCAATAGGTTTAGTCCATTTAACTCAACCCACGTTCAATTCAACCCTCATTAGATTCACTCCATTTAACTCAAGCAACGTTCAACTCAAGCGCAACTCAACGCCATTCAACTCAAACACCATGCAACTCAATTCCATTTAGCTCAACCTCCTTTCAATTCAACCTTCGTTAGGTTTACTCCATTTAGCTCAACCGACGTTCAACGCAACCCCATCCAACTCAACCCCATGCAACTCAATTCCACTTAACTCAACCTCCGTTCAATTCAACCCTAATTAGGTTAACTCCACTTAACTCAACCCACGTTCAACTCAACCCCATTCAACTCATACCCCATGCAACTCAATTCCATCTAACTCAACCTCCATTCAATTCAACCGTCATTAGGTTTACTCTATTTGACTCAACCCACCTTCAACTCAACCCCGTTCAACTTAACATCCATGCATTTCAATTCCATTTAACTCAACCTCCATTCAGTTCAACCATCATTAGGTTTACTCCATTTAACTCAACCCACGTTCAACTCAACGCCATTCAACTCAACCCCCATGCAACTCAATTCCATTTAACTTAACCTACACTCAATTCAACCCTCATTAGGTTTACTCCATTTGACTCCACCCACGTTCAAGTCAGCCCCATTCAACTTAACCTCCATGCAACTCAATTCTATTTAACTCAACCTCAATTCAGTTCAACATCCATTCAATTTAACCCTCATTATGTTTACTCCATTTAACTCGACACACGTTCAACTCAATCCCCATTCAATTCAACCCCCATGCAACTCAATTCCATTTAACTCAACCTCCATTCAATTCAACACTCATTAGGTTTACTCCATTTAACTCAACCCATGTTCAACTGAACCCCATGCAACTCGATTCCTTTTAACTCAACTCCATTCAGTTCAACCATCATTAGGTTTACTCCATTTTACTCAACCCACGTCCAACTCAATGCCATTCAACTCAAACCCCCATGCAACTCAATACCATTTAATTAAACCTCCGTTCAATTCAACCCTCATAAGGTTTACTCCATTTACCTCAGCCCACGTTCAACTCAACCCCATTCAGCCTAACCTCCATGCAACTCAATTCCATTTAACTCAACCTCCATTCAGTTCAACCATCATTAGGTTTAGTCCATTTAACTCAACCCACGTTCAACTCAACGCCATTGAACTCAATCCCCATGCAACTCAATTCTATTTTACTCAACCTCCTTTCAGTTCAACCCTCATTAGCTTTACTCCATTTAGCTCAACGCACGTTCAGCTCAACCCCCATGCAACTCAATTCCATTTAACTCAACATCCATTCGATTTAACCCTCATTAGGTTTACTCCATTTAACTCAACCCACGTTTAACTCAACGCCATTCAACTCAACCCCCATGCAACTCAATTCCATTTAACTCAACCTCCATTCAATTCAACCCTCATTAGGTTTACTCCATTTAGCTCCACCCACGTTCAACTCAACCCCATTCAACTCAACCCTCATGCAACTCAATTCTATTTAAATCAACATCCATTCAATTTAACCCTCATTAGGTTTACTCCATTTAACTAGACCCATGTCCAACTCAATCCCCATTCAACTCAACTCCCGTGCAGTTGAATCCTTATTAAATCCAGCCTTGATGTAACTCAACCCCGAAATTGCTGTAATCTTGAAATTCAAGCGTGTTTTTGCCCTGGTCATGAAAAATTTTTCTAATTTCGAATATGTAAGACGGAAGGATTAGTTGTTGTTTTTTAGAGGGGGAGAATGTTTTTGCATTAAGGAAAAACTCTTGCATAAGAATTAGCCAATGAATTAACAAATGAAATCATTCAATTGGACTCAAGTTTTATCAATTCCGGCAAAACGGGCTGAAACACATTTTCAAGGTATATCGCTTATTTAAGGAGGGTTGAACTGAATGGGGGTTGTGTCAAAAAGGGTTGGATTAAACGGGGGTTGGGTTACACTGGTATTGAGTCATATGAGGGTTGATTTGCATGGAATATGTCGAATTTAATCCCGGACAGAATAAACACATAGATATTGTCAGGAATGGACCGAAGTTTCTTATATATGAGCTGAAAGTGTCAAGGAAATCAAAATAAGGCATTTCGTCCCCCCCCCCCTGAACTCATCTTAGTTCTATTCACACCTGATAGCGGCTATTTATATTTTTTGTTAACTTGGGAATTTCTAGGGCAGTATTAAATTAACTTCACCGTTCCCACGTTGAACCTTGAAAATTAATAAGTAAAATTAATCAGTTAAATTTAAAACGCTTCTCTTCAAATTCAAATATTAATAATCTGTTGATTACCAAAGACACTTACACCTTCAAACGAAAACCACACCTTCTTAAGTTGCTTATTTCATTTGTTTTTACCTTATTGTGTTCTGGATTTTCATCCATGTTTTTCTTTTTAAGTTTGGCGCCCGCTACTGCGAAAAACTGTATAGCTGCATGCGGAAGTAATTTTACCTCTATATTCAGTTCCACTTAACCAATTCCCTCAGTTTCATTTTCACTTTCCTTTATACTTTAAGGATTCCAAAAGTGTTGTGCGGTGTTGCTCAAAAGCAAATAACCTAGTCTAATTTCCCCAATAATAAGCTTGTGTGCAGGAATTCTGCCTGACAAAATGCTAAGCTACTGTCGGAAATATGCCCGGTTTTTGAATTTTTAAAAATAAATAAATTAATAAAGATTCTGTCTTTGAACTACCCCCCGAATTTTTTTTGTCTCGTAAAAAAGCAACAAAAATACCTATAGACAATTTTAATTTTTTTTTAAAGTTTGTTTGTAACCTCCCCGCCAGAAAAAATGCCCCACCCCGAAAAAATACCTCACCCCCCCCCCCAAAAAAAAAAAAAACAATCCTGGATATGGCCTTGGATTTAAAACATTTACCGCCTATAATTCATTTGTTATTTAAGTTACATAGTTAGGACTATCATATTGTGATGTGCCATTAGAAGTAGCTCTGTTTGTGGATTAAAGCTTTAGTGCCCTACCCAGCGTCTCTTGTAGCCTACCTACCCAGAACCTACACCATAGCACAAATATTTTTCAGATTGTTCGCCCTTGTTCTGTACTGCTCGTAGTTGATGTACAAAATGATTTTATATCTGGCACTCTATCATTGTCTAATTGCCCTGCAAAGCATAATGGAGAAGAGGTAACTCTTGTTTTGTTATTATTTTGTCATGCACCTCTGTCATATTTTATAGATTCTCCTATATTTCCCTCAGTTTTGGAATATTTAGACATAGCTCTTCCGTTGCTAAAAAAGAACATGGGAAACCGATACTGTACAGCCCTTGCCCAATAAATCAAAGTTGTCTCGTAAATCAGTGAATCCAAGTATCAAAGTAAACAAAGTATCAAAGTACCAATAAGTAATTTGCATAAGTCACAGTCTTTTTCCCGGGAGCTGGAGGGATTCAATCCCAGAAGCATGGTTATTTGGCCATTGGACTATTTTGAACAAAATGGCCATCTCAAAATAATAACCGGATGACTTTAGGATAAAAGGGATGGGGACAAGGGAGGCTGGTTTGTCTTTGATCACTTTTTATTCTCAAAAAAAGAATCGGAAGTTTTTATTGTCAATCGAATGAGCACCCTCCAAAGTTAATATGACCACCCCTTCCACATATTTGCATAAGTTACAATCTATGAACCTGGGGCTATGGGCGAATTTCAAACCTTAACTTATAGTTTTTTGAAGTTTTGACTATTTTGAACAAAATGGTTATTTCGAAATTTAGATACGATGAATTGGGGGAAAAAGCACACGAAAGAAGGGGTCTGGTTACCCTCTGATCACTTTCGACTTTAAAAAGTCGAAAGAAATTTCGATTTCCGATCGAATGAGCCTCCTCCAAAGTTTATACGACTGCAATTTCCATAAAAACTTTATATGCTAACGATAGGTAACTAATGTAATTTATAGCTCTTTCCCAATGGCTGGAGGGGGGGGATTCAAACCCGGAACCATAGCTACTTGGCAATTGGATTATTTTGAATAAAACAGATAACTCAAAATTATGACCAGAAGCATTTAGGAAAAAGGGCGTGTATAGGAAGGGGCTGGTTGCCATCCGATTGCTCTTAACTTTTAGAAAGGTAGCTAGAATTTTTAATTTCATTTTATACGACTACCCCTTCCATAAAAACCTTATACGTCCCTGGGTTATAGCTTGTAACCCATGCCCCCGGGCTCTTCGGGGTTGTGTCAATGCACGAGGAGTTGCTATATGGTCTTTGGACAATTTTGAACAAAATGGCTATCTCAAAATTCGATGCGATACATTTGGGGGAAATAGAGTATGGGGGGTCTAGCTGCCCTCCAATCACTTTTGAATCCTAAAGAAGAACAAGAACTTTCAATTTCCGATCAAATGAGCCTCCTTCAAGGTTTATACGACCACCCCTTCCATAAAAACCTTATATGCCCTGGGAGTATAACTTGTAACCCATACCACCGGACTCGTGCGGGGTTTTGTCAATCCCGGAGGCATTTTTATATGGTCTTTGGACTGTTTAGAACAAAGTAGCTATCTCAAAATAATAAAGGATACATTTGGGAAAAGAGTGCGGAGAGGGGGAGCTATTTCCCCTCCTGTCATTTTCGGCTCTTTAAAAGGTAATTTCCAATCAAATGAGCCTCATCCAAAGTTTATACGGTATATTTTCCATAAAAACCCTATATGCCCCAGGGGCATAACTTAAAACCCTCGCCCTCAGGCTCTGTGGGTTGTATCAACCCCGAAGGCATTATTATATATTCTTTTACCAGCCCCTCCCCATACATATAATAGTCCCTCCCAGCCTTATATAAAGTGAACTATCTGAGAAGGACAGCTAAGAAACGGTATTATGAGCAAAAATTACTTGAGAACCAAGGTAATATCAAAGGAACATGGAGAGTTATTAAGAGAATATGGAAAGTAAGAAAGATTTTGAGCTTCATGTACTTGAAATTGATGGTTTGGAAGTTACAGACAGACATGCAACTGTAGATCTGTTTGGTAAGTATTTTTCAGATTTTGGGAAAAAACTATACAGCAAGTAGGTAGAGTTCATAAAGATCAGTTCCAGAAGGAGGAATTTTGTGGCAATAGAGGAGAGGGTCTAAATTTTCAGTTTGAGCCATGTACTAATGATGAATTAGAAAAGGTGATTAAGTCAATAAAATCTAACTGGCATTGACAGATTGAATCTTCGCGCATTCAGAGCAGTTATGACTTACCCTCTACCCTGTTTGCTTCATATCACCTGTTTGCTTCAAACGTCTCACTACAAACTGGAACATTCCCGGACGCCTTAAAAGAAACGAAAGTGATCCCACTGCCTAAAGGAGATGTGAAGTCGAACATACAGAGCTGGAGCTGGAGAGCTGGAGCTGGAGAGCTTGATACCTATTTCAATCCTTCCATTATACTCTAAGATAATAGAGAAAAATCTGCACCGTCGTTAGTATGATATTTTGACAAAAGAAGGAATTCTTTTCGAAACACAATTTGGGTTCAGGAAGAATCGCTCGACCTCCCTTCCTGTGCAGTATCTGTCGCATTTACTGAATTGAATAAAATAAAAGAAGTTTTTTTTTAACTGAAAGTAAGGAACGACGTTAAAACTTAAAACGAACAGAAATTATTCCGTATATGAAAGGGGATGTCCCCTCCTCAACGCCTCGCTCTTTACGCTAAAGTTTTTTATTGTTAAAAAATAGAGTTGTGAGAAAGTCAAACTTTAGCGTAAAGAGCGAGGTTCGGGGAGGGGGACAGCCCCTTTCATATACGGAATAATTTCTGTTCGTTTTAAGTTTTAACGTCGTTCCTTACTTTCAGTTAAAAAAAAAAAAAACTGTTTTTTTTTATTTAATTTTTGAAAGTTTTCGAATTAATGCAGGGTTTTGATTTTGGCTCACCGTACATGAATAATAAAACAAGATTTGCATATTAATTGGTTAAATGGCTTTCTCGAATCTTGTTTAATTTTATTTACGAACGTTTTCGTTAGTAATAAATATACGTAACTTACGAATTAACTTACGTAACGAACTTCCATATGCATATATTTTTAATACGTATATTAGGGGGTTCGCCCCCTAGTCAATACCTCGCTCTTTAAGCTAAAGTTCAAATTTTGTTTCAATTCTTTAAAAATGACCCCTTAATCACAAAGGGCGTTATTTAGAAAAAATAGCTCTTATGAAAATACTAAAAATCTTTGGCTTAAAGAGCGAGGTATTGACTAGGGGATGAACCCAATCATATACTTAATATTTTCTGTTCGTTTTAAGTTTTGATGTTGCTCCTTACTTTCAGTTGAAAAACTTGTTTTTTTTATATTTAATTTCTGATCTTTTTTTAAATAATGCTGGGAAATCCGGCGCCCCCTTCATAGCAATGTCCCTTCCCCGATGAAAACTTCCTTCATGGAAAGATCTTCTCACATAACCCCCGACCCACCCCCCCCCCACTACCAGAAAAAAATCCCCCTGAAAACTTCTGTATACTTCCCAATAACCAATACTATATGTTAACATTGGGTAAAGTTCATAACTTTCAGCCCTCCCCCCAGATACTTCGGGGGATTAAGTCATCCTAAAGGACATAGTTATCTTATTTTCGACCATGCTGAACAAAATGGCTGTCTTAAAATTTTGATCGGGTGACTTTGGGAAAAAAATGAGCGTGGGTGGGGGCCTAGTTGCCCTCCTTTATTTTGGTCATTTAAAAAGGGCACTAGAACTTTTAATTTCCGTTCCAGTGAACCCTCCCACGATATTCTAGGACCACTGGGTCGATACGATTAACCCTTGGGGAAAAAAAACAAACAAAAAAAACAAAAAAAAAAAAACAAATAAACACGCATCCGTGATCTTTCTTCTGGCAAAAAATGGAAAATTCTACATTTTTGTAGATAGGAGCTTGAAACCTCTACAGTAGGGTTCTCTGATACGCTGAATATGATAGTGTGATTTTCATTAAGGTTCTATAAATTTTAGGGGGTCTCTCCCCCTTTTTTTTTCGAAAATCAGTCAAATTTTCTCAGGCGCGTAACTTTTAATGGGTAGAACTAAACTTGATGAAACTTATATATTTGAAATCAGCATTAAAATCTGATTCTTCTGATGTATCTATTGGTATCCCAAACCCGTTTTCTAGAGTTTCGTCCACCATTGAGCCGGGTTGCTCCTTACTTACAGTTCATTACCACGAACAGTTTGATACTCATCTTGAAAAGGGTGAACTTGCTCTTACAGTATTTGTGGATTTTAGAAAGGCATCTGATACAGTAGATTTTAATGTTTTATTACGTAGATTAGAATGGTTGGGCGTCAGAGACTTACATCTGAAGTGGTTTGAAGGTTTCATAACTGGAAGATATGTTATAGAGTTGTATTAAATGATGTTATTTCTGGTCAGTATTTTATCAAAAGTGGCGTTCCGCAGGGTTCTGTTCTGGGTCCACTGCTTTATCTTATTTATGTTGATGCGATGAGATTCTACCTACCGGGTGCTTGCTTTACTTTGTTTGCAGATGATAAATGCTCTTATTTTTTCTAGGCGATGTGTTGAATCTTTAATAGAAAAGATTAATAGTGTAGTGGCTCAACTTTATACATTCACTGGCCTTAGCCTTTCATCAGTAAATGCGAGTAAAACTAATTTTATTGTATATAGTAGAGTGGGAACACCTATTGATCTTGGTGGAAAAATTTTATTGATTAGAGAGCCATTGAATCAGGTGTGCGATGTCTTGTTTTTTTTTTTTTTTTTTTTTTTTTTTTTTTTTTTTTTTTTTTTTTTTTTTTTTTTTTTTTTTTGTAATTCATCTTGGAAACGGCTCAGCGATAATCGCTTCCAATCAGCGATATCGGCCCAGAGATCGGATATCAGCTCAGCGATAGGATATCGGCTCAGCGATAGTTGCTGCAAAAGTGGCTAGATGAGTTTGGAGTTATTCGTCGTTTGAAACATTTTCTTTCAAATAAATTTTACTTCTCTTATATCATGCAAAAGTTAGTCCTTATATTTTATATGGTTGTCTTTATGGGCTAGTAATTTCTACTCTCATTATAAACGTATCCAAATTTTACAAAATAAAGTGGTGAGAATAATTTTAGAATATGTGAAAGATTTTAATGATACAGAAACGTGCTATAGAAAGTTAAGAGTGATGAATGTTGGACCGCTCAGGGATTATCAGGCTGAAATTTTTGTATGTCAATGTCGGAATGATATATGCCCAGATATTTTTTCTCATTTTTTTAAGAGTAATAGTTGCTTACATGAGTATAGTACTAGAAATGAGGATAACCTTGTGATTGAGCATAGACAGAGTACTTGGGCAGGATTTATAATTCGCTATTTGGGACCGAGTGTTTGGAATGTGCTTCTGGTGAATATTAAGGCGGCTGAAAATCTACAGCAATTTAAGAAAAGATTAAAGAAGTATTTATTGGAAGGGGAGGATAAAGAACCTTAGTTTATGTGGTCTTTGTTTTTTTTTTTTTTTTTTTTTTTTGTTATTTATTTAAATTTTTGATCACGAGAGAGATTGTCTTGCTGCGCTCCGATCACTTTAGACTCTTAAAAATGGTACTAAACTTTCAATTTCTAATCAAGCCCCCTCCAAAGCTTATACAACTACCCCCCATTCCATAACAACCTTATATGTCCCCGGGGCATAAATTACAATACTTGCCCCTAGGCTCTGGGGATTGTGTCAACCCCTGAGTTTTTTTTTTATATGCTCTTTGTTCTGTTTTGAACAAAATGGCTGTCTCAATCATTCGATCAGATGCATTTGAGGAAAAGAGGGCGTTGGGAGAGGCATAGTTGCCCTCTGATCACTTTTAATTCTTAAGAAGGGCATTAGAACTTCCGATTTCCAATCGAATGAGCCCTGTCTGAAGTATAACAACCACCCCCTCCATAAAAATCTTATATGCCCCCACGGCATAACTTAACACTTACTTAAATTACAAAAACTTATTGAATTATTTTTGACAAAATAGCTGTCTAAAAAAATTTTTTTCGGAAAACTTTGGGGAAAAGGGTGCGGGGGGGGGGGGGGGGCTAGTTGCCTTCCGATCATTTTTTTACTCTTAAAAAGGGAAATAGAACTTCCGATTTCCAATCGAATGAGCCCCTCAGAAGTGTATACGACCGCTGGCTTCATACCAAATCAGGAGTTAAGCAGCGTTGTGTTCTATATACTTTTATTTGAATCATTTTGATGGACTTTGTCTTACCATGGGAGAACACAAAATCAAATGGGGAGTAAAACTTTCCTGGATAAAACTTTCCAATCTTGGTTCTGGCGAACCAAGATTGGAATATTGGAAGCTACAGTAATGACAGTGGTCAAATATGGTTCTGGAGCAAGGGCGCTCCGAAAAGCGGATGAAGATCTGCTAGATGTTTTCCAAAGAAATTCCCTACGGATTGCTATGGGTCCCCGACTGACTGTCGGTATTTCCAACATTAGGATATACGAAAAGTATGGTACAATCCTGCTTTATATGGCTATAATGAGAGAAAGGTTGAGATGGCTAGGGCATGTTCTGCGGATGAAGGATGACGGATTGCCAAAGATTCGGCCCTTTTCGGCCAACCTTCTGGGGCTAAACGGAAAGAGGTCGTCCTCGGTTGGGCTGGTACGATCTCGTAAGGAAAGATTTAAGGGAAAGGGGAACTCCCAAGGAAGGTGTAAAGAGAGGGGCTTTTAATAGATTGTGATAGAGGAGGAGCGTGCGTATTTGTGTTGGCCTCTGGCTGCTTGGCGTTGTGGTGAGTTGCTAGTAGTAGTAGAAATAGTAGTATGTAGGGCCCCTTAGCCTATCCCTATCTTGTAGGGGTTCTCAAGGATGGATACAAGGGAGCAGGGTTCTTGGGTTCAAGAACAATTTAAATCAACAATAAAACAAAACAATTTCTAAATGTCACAACATAAAATTTCACTTGTATGTTTAAGATTATGGGGTTTCTAAGAGAAAAAAAAGCGTCAGAATTCTCAAAAATTAGATTGTGTTTTTTCTTAATATGGGGCTTCATAACCTATATCTGTATCATAGGTGACCCTCAAAGACATATACAAGAAAACACGGTTCGTGGGTTCAAGAACAATTTCAAACTATTCAACAATTCCTATAATAATAATTTCAGACAATATGGACAGTTTCAAGAAAAAATGAATGGATTTTGGCAGCGATAAAAAATGGGTCTCAAAAGAAAACTTCACAATTCTTAGAAAAAATTCAGTTTTGCTCTTTCTTAACTTTGAGCCCTGCAACCCATATCTATCTTATAAATGTTTCTCAAGGTCTTATGCTTAGTTCTATGTTTCTTGATTCTAGGATGTCTTAATCCTATTCAAATGCTTAATTCTTCCATTTCAACGAGTATCACAAATTAATCATTTTGAAGACTTCATAGTCGGTCCACCGAACATCACTTCGATGGTCCAGTTAAAAAAAGTACTTTTCGCTAATGGAACGAATATCGTCGCCAATTTCGCTTCTTGGAAAAAAAAAAATCCTCCCTACAGAATTTTATTGGTGCAAATTGGCTTAAAGCCAAACCGTTATCTACTCAAATGAACCCAAATTTGGGGTTCTGCAGTATCAATCAATTACTTTTTTAGCGATTGGCATCCCAACGGTTTTTTTTCTTATTTTTTTTAGGCAGCCTGGTTCAGGCCCAGCTGTCTAGGTGCCTTTTTGCGGAGGGGAGTAGGCTACATTTAGGTGGTAAATCATGCAGTATATCTGAGCTGAGTATATTGTGCAACTTACTATTAAGTTTTACTTGAATGGTTTTTGAAACAGTTTTCCGTAAACTTTTTTTTTTTAATTACGCTAAATATAAAGTTTTTTGGTACTTATGTATTATGCCGTCAACACTTAAGTTTACGCTGTGTAAAACTCGAGAAACAAACCGGTTTTATCTTTCTGTAATAAGATAAAATTAGCTTACGCTCAACGGAAAACAAGTGGTGGGTGACAGAATACACTAGAATTATATAATTTGGGCTATATATTTGTACATTAGGGGGTAAAGTATTTGGATAGAATGAAGTTCGAAAACAATTCTTACTTCATAATATGCAGAGTAATTGCAGCTAACACATTTTGTATGTAGACCCACGATACTTTACCACCACTCACCCCCCTAATGTGCAAATATATAGCCCAAATTTGTTTCAAAAGTATATATTTTCATCATCTTTTGGTATTTTTTCACTAGGATTAACCTAACTTCATGTCTTGAGTGTTGGTGGCATAATACATAAGTGCCAGTTTTTTTTTTTATTATGGCTTTAAATTAGAAAATATTTCATAATGCAAGGTATTTATTATTTTGAAGTAATTCCAAATTATTGTGTATAATTAATTTCTTCATATGGTTAAAGTATTTCTAAATATTATTTTAACGATTTAACATATGTATTAATTAAATATAACTGCCTAAAAAAACGTTGCTGGTGAGGAATTGAACCCAAGATTCGCCGGATGGGAGCTTCCGACCCGGGACCAGCAGTTGCTGTTTGTATTATTAGTAATTCTATGAAGTAGTTATCTTTATATTTAATTAATAAATTAAAGTCATGGGCTTGTCAATAGATCAGTAGATCAATCAATTTTTGAAATATATATATATATATATATATATATATATATATATATATATATATATATATATATATATATATATATATATATACTATATATATATATATATATATATATATATATATATATATATATATATATATTATATATATATATATATATATAATATATATATATATATATATATATATATTATATATATATATATATATCTATATATTATATATATATATATATATATATATATATATATATATATATATATAGAATATCTCTTGTTGATTTTTTGAATTAAAATCAGCTTGGTGAAGTGAATAAAACATGAGAGCCATGGCTAATTAGAGTAAGCCAAGCAGATGGTGTCTGTGAGAGTCAAAGCATTTAAGGCATTTATTAGTATATTTATTTGTAATGTAAAGTATTTAAACCCATTGTGTCTGTTTTTTAATTTAAAGTATCGGGACCGATCCAACCCATTTATTACACTTAGTCTATAACCTGTTTTTTCCCGTTTAAGGTATTGGAACCCATTAACAGAATGATTGAAAATGTCCCGTTTGATCATGTGTTCTATACAATGGACTGGCATCCCAAAAACCACATTTCATTCATAGATAACGTCAAACTATGGCCAGTTGACGAATCCAGCAAGGTATTTTTTTTTATCTTTTTTACCTTGGTTTACTCAGTGGCGTTATTAGGGGGGGGGGGATATGTCTCCTGTATTTTTGTGTCCCCCCCCCAGATTCAAACTAAAAAACTGAAACCATCCGAAGGTTATTTTTTTTTTATCTTGTGAATTTTTACCTGTGGTTTATCAGAATGGTGGGGGGATATGTCCTCACTTGTAAAAAAAAATGTGCTGTTGGTATATTTGTAAAAATGCATTCTTTGGTATTTTCACTGATAAAAGTGAAAAAAATTTCCCCCCCCCCCTAGGTTAAAAAAATACATTTTGCCCTTCCCCCCCTTGTTTTCATCAATTTGCCCCACAGGATATACCTACGATAATCTGAAAATATAAAATTGTGGGTAAAACCTTTTATTGAGAGTGTTACTATATTTTTTTTTCAGTGTCTGAACTAAAGGTTTCATCCGTTATTATATTTTTTACGGAGAAGGATACCTCTGAAAAACGGACAAGGATTTTTTAGATGTTTCCCAGAGAAATTGTGAAGGGATTGTTTTGGGTACCCAACTGACTGACCATATCTCAAACAGTAAGCTGTACGAAAAATGTGGCTCAATCCGCCTTTCTAGGTTTGTCAAACAATTCGTGGTAACGAACTGTAAGTAAGGAGCGACCCAGCTCAATAGTAACCGAAACTCTATGAAACGGAATTTTAAAACCAATGATAGATCAAAAGAGTTGCTTATTATGCAGATTCCAAATATATAGGTTTCATTAAGTTTAGTCTTACCCATCAAAAGGTACGTGCCTGAGAAAATTTGTCTGATTTTTGAAAAACGGAGAAAGACCCCCTAAAAGTCATATAATTTTAATAAAAATCACACCATCAGATTTGGCGTATCAAAGAACCCCAGTGTAGAGGTTCCAAGCTCCTATCTACAAAAATGTGGAATTTTGTAATTTTTTTCCAGAAGAAAGATGACGGATGCGTGTTATAATTTGTTTTTTTTGTTTTTTTTTCCCTGGGGTGATTGTATCGATCCAGTGGGCCTAGAATGTCGGGAGAGGGCTCATTCTTACGGGAATAAAAAGTTCTAGTGCCCTTTTTAAGTGACCAAAAACTTGGAGGGCAACTAGGCCCCCTCCCACGCCACTTTTTTCCCAAAAATCGTCCAATAAAAATTTTGAGATAGCTATTATGTTCAGCATAGTTGAAGGGCCAAATAACTATGTCTTTGGAGATACTCCCACAGCCCCTGAGGAAAGGTCTTAAAACTACAGCATTTGCCCATTGTTTACGTATAGTATTTGTTATTGGGAAGTATGCATACATGTTTAGGGTGGGGAGGGGAGGATGAATTTTTCAGCTGGGGGGATTTTGCACTGGGAGAAATTTTCATGGAGAGGCAAGTTTCCAGGGGTGAACTTTTACACTGGGGGAATTTGCCAGAATTCCTATACGAATTTTTTTTATATGTCTTGCTTTCTCTTTACCGTTTCAATTTTACGTGTGGAAATATTAAGGGTAATTGTCCGGGTAAGTTTTTCGCCAGGATTGAATTGTCCAGTGGATAATTCCGTGGGGAGGGAGATTTTTCCGTGGAAGTGGAGCCAGACATCTTTTTTGACGATCATATATTATATTAAAGAAACAAGTTTTTTCAACTGAAAGTAAGGAGCAACATTAAAACTTAAAACAAACAGAAATTATTACATATATTAGGGGAATTGCCCTCCTCCTCAACGGGGAATTGCCCCTCCTGCCCCTCCTACGCTAAAGTTTTTTTTATCGTTTTAAAAAGTAGAGTTGTGAAAAAGAGTCAAACTTTAGCGTAAAAAGCGAGGCGTTGAGGAGGGGCTACCCCACTAATATACGTAATAATTTCTGTTCTTTTTAAGTTTTAATGTTGCTCCTTACTTTCAGTTGAAAAAACTTTTTTTTTTTTTTTTTTCTTTTTTATTTAATACAAGAGAAAGGTTGAACACTCTCTGCAGGCGAAGGATGACAGATTGCCAAAGATAGTACTTACTTACTTGTACTTGTTGCACCTTTAAGCCGCATCCAGGCTCGTCGTGGCGCCCAGAAAACGAAGACCTGTTTCTTTCCAGAGATTTCGCTCGAGGGTGGCAGTATAACAACCTTTTTTTTTTTTCTAATGGTAAGGTATTGAGGACTGATATATTGTTAATTTGATGTGATTTTTGCTTGTGCATTTTTGTGAGGTTTTCAGGTTTATGGTTAGAAGAAATGTAGCCAAATTGTATGAGACAACCACCTTTTCTGGACTTCCCCCATTTGGACAACGGCTTTGGCCAATGTATTTTAATCGTTTTTATGTCGTTACCTGGTAAATCATTGGGCTTTAATTTTTTTGATTCGTTCATTCGTTTTTTTCTTACATGGATTTTCTTTAAGTGATTATTGTGATTAGGGAATCATTTTGTTTTGTTTTAAGATTAAAGGAGATGAGGCGAAATCGTTTGACACTATCACCTTTTCTGGATCTCCGCCATTTGAACAGCAGCTATGGCCAGCACATTGCATTCAGGACACATGGGGGGCAAAATTGCATGAAAGTTTGAAGGTCAGTAATTCTTACTTCTATTAATAAAAAAAACACTTTTTCTGATGGAAATAGCGTGATTTTTCTTAAAAAGTTTCTCTTAAAATTTGTTTTCGTGATGAACGATTACTGGCGAAATGAACATAAATTGCGCTTATTATTCCTAAGTCAGCTTTGAATTTAAGTAAAAACCTTTTTCGTTGTGCAGTTTTTTCAAAACTTTTTTTTACAATTTTCACGCGACTAAGGGGGCTAGGAGGGAGACTATTCATAAGGTGTATTCAAAGATTCTGATTAAGAATTTTTCACTAGGAAAGTTTCAACAGTACATTGTTTATGCTTCCAAGCCTATCCACTCCTTAAATGACGTGCAACGCCCCGCTTTTGGTGTCATGTACAACTTTACAATGGCGCTGTCAAGATGAATTTATACAAAGCATGTAAATCTAAGCAAACCAACGTAGAGCTTTTAAGCCCCCCCCCCCGTCTGAAAACATGGAGAATCTTTTTTTTTGCGTGGATAGCATTGATATGTATCCTTTTTTTTTTTTTTTTTTTTTTTTGGCAAGACTACCAGGCTACCGCAATATCATAGGGAGATGGCCCGTTGAAAAGCTACAACTTGTATCTAGGTATTTTAAAAAAATTGGTCTTGGCAATACCGATATCAACGGCCCGTTGAAAAGCTACTACTCGTATCTAGGTACTTTTTAAAAAATAGGTCTTGACAATACCGATATCAACGGCCCGTTGAAAAAGCTACTACTCGTATCTAGGTACTTTTTAAAAAATTGGCCTTGACAATGCCGATATCAACGGCCCGTTGAAAAGCTACTACTCGTATCTAGGTACTTTAAAAAAATGGTCTTGGCAATACCGATATCAACGGCCCGTTGAAAAGCTACTACTCGTATCTAGGTACTTTTTAAAAAATTGATCTTGACAATACCGATATCAACAGCCCGTTGAAAAGCTACTACTCGTATCTAGGTACTTTTTAAAAAATTGATCTTGACAATACCGATATCAACGGCCCGTTGAAAAGCTACTACTCGTATCTAGGTACTTTTTAAAAAGTTGGCCTTGACAGTACGCGATATCAACTGCCCTTTGAAAGCTACTACTCGTATCTAGGTACTTTTTTTAAAAAATTGATCTTGACAATACCGATATCAACGTGCCCGTTGAAAAGCTACTACTCGTATCTAGGTACTTTTTAAGAAATTGGCCTTGACAATACCGATATCAACGGCCCGTTGAAAAGCTACTACTCGTATCTAGGCACTTTAAAAAAAAAATGGTCTTGGCAATACCGATATCAACGGCCCTTTGAAAAGCTACTTCTCGTGTCTAGGTACTTTTAAAAAAATTGGCGTTTTTGCAATACCATTGTAAAGTGGCATATTGGAACAAACATGGGGATTTTGGCTCCATTTCCGGAGTGAAAAGTCTGTGAAGCATAAAAAGGGCACCATTCTAATCCCCATATTCAAAACCCTAACTGGAGATGTACAGCCCCTCCCTTTGTGCACCCCACTTCCAGCCCTTTTAATATGTGAAAACTAAAATGTGCTAAAAAAACTGCCTAATGAAAAAAACTATTTAAATCTGATTCTTGAATAATAAGTGTTATTTATGTTTACCTTAACGGTGAAGTGTGAAAACAATGAAAACAATGTGAAAACGGTGAAAACAATTTTTCGGGATTTGCGAAAAGGAGCCTGAAAACACTGATGTCTACTGTTTCTTCACCAACTAATGGGGCTGGGAGGGGGAGCATTCAAGGGGGGATTTCAAGCATTCTTTCAGACTTCAGGGGGGATTTCAGGCTTCTCGATCATGGGAATTTTAATAGTATACTGTTTATGCTCCCAAGCCTCTCTACTCCAGAAATGAGAGGACTCATTTCGCGGCCGAAGGCCGTGACTGAGTCCGTTGATTTTTGAATTATAATCAAAATTGCCATCAATTCATGGCTAATTAGAGAAAAAAAAACATGTCAGTTAATACTGTGAGTGAGAGGTACAGCTGGCAAAAGCCTTTTTCAGAAAGGTATTAAAATGATGTCATTTTCGCTTGTTGATAGATAGTCTATCATCGATCCATCCATCTTGGGACAGAACTAAGGTAGATAGTCCTAGAACTTTAGGGATGATTGATATTTCTGGGTTTGATTCATGAAGGACAATGTTGATTGGACTTGTATGCAAAAGGGGGACTGAATTTACTTGGACTCACAGGCGAACAAGTAAGTAAATTAATACCAAGCACGTGGGTTTACGTATTATCAGTCAAAGTAGCTATTAAAATTCTCTCTATGTCTTTTCAGTGTCATTTTAGTATTCAAGAACTAATAATAAAAAGGAGACGCATCACTGCTACCCATCAAAAAGCATTGTTCCTTGTTTTTCAAGATTGGGGTTGTTTTTTCAAAAAAATTAAAAAAAAATCAATAAAATTCCTTGTTTTTTCAAAAAAAATTTCAAAATTTTCAGTGATGTCTTTCTGACTGTGATGATCCTATTGATTCTCATTTGAATCCGTTTGAATCCGTTCTCATTTGAACTTCTCATTTGAATCCGTCGGTATTTTTAGGGATTTCAAGCCCTTTTTCAAATTTCCCGAAAACTTGTTTCCGCAAAAAACTTTTACTCTTAAGATTAACCTATAAACAGTTGTGGATACAAAATTAGTGTTTGGGGGTGTGCACCAGCAAAGCTTGGTCTCCATCGTTGGTACTTTTTCCAGTCCACCGTGTAATTACTGGAATTTTCAACCTTCTTGGGGTATGTACCCCTAAAACTATCCCCTAGATCCGCCCATGTCTATATAGTTGTCGTTTCCGAACCTTGTTTAAATTCATAATTTTTTCTGATTAGACAGTTTTTTTTTTCAAATTCGTTTTAAACTTTTGGTTAAGGACCATTCAGAAGTGGATTTTACCAATACTGAAATCTAGCTAGGGCTAACATGAGCCAATTAGGTTTTTCATAGAGTGGCCTGATTGGATAAAAAAAATTTATGAAAAATTCTGATTGGCTCAATTTAGCGCTAGACCTATTCATTGTGAATTAGGCTGTGGCTCGCTCATTACCAGGTTGAACCTTTCCTGCAACCGTGATTAGCTCTATATAGGTCTAAGAAAATCTAAAACATGTCTAAGACATCCTCATTGCTAGGACGCTTACATATATTTCTCCTGAGGGGGGGGGGGGGTAAGGTTAAATATGACTACGACTGCCTCCATAGTTTCCCTACCTTCTTTTTCATGATTTAACACGCATTTTTCTTCAATTCTTGTTTTTTTTTTATTTCAATCGATATAATCTGTTAATGAGTCTTTCTTTTTTTTTTTTTTAGTTAAGTTTTTTAATTTTCCCTATTCATAACTTTTCCCCTCATCGCCAGAATGTAATAAAAACTTGAGGATATATTTATTTTTCGTCATTTTTATATGATGCCTTATACTCAGTTATTTGGTCCACGGCCATTGTGCTATTTTTTGTTGTTTTGTTTGACTTGTTGAAGCGTTTTTGTAACTTTTTTACTTATTTTTATATAAAAATAAACTTATAACTATAAAATTTTATTAAAATTTTTGACCTACTTTTATTGACCACTTTTATTTGACCTACAAGATGAGACATGGACAACTTTTTATATGAAAAGCTAAAAATTTGAACTGTTTTTGTGTTTGAAATAAAATAAAATAACTTTTATAGTTATAAAATAACTTTTAAAAAGATAAAAATAAACTTATATAAAGAAAACTTATTTACTTACCTTTTATACTGCTTGATTTTGTTGGGAACAAATAAACTGACACTACAGCAAATATGTATTTGCATAAGGAGAAAAAACAAAAGACAGCGTAATATAACATTCCATGCAAGAGTTTGCAATTTAATGAAAATACAAGAAAAATAAAATTAGTGTTTCCAAAAGTATGGTACCATGCGCCTGCCCCTAGGGGTGTGAGAAGAAGCTGATGGGGTACCCCGACACAAATATTTTCATTCTTCTCAATAATCCAAATAAATCTTATTCAAACTATAAATTTTATTTGTATCTTATTAAAATAAATATATATCTTTTTATTATTATTTATTGCATGTACAAAAAAATGAATATGTTTTGTTTTCACGAGGAGCACTCAGCGTTACTGAAAAAGGGCCACAAATATGTCAAAAGTTTAAGAAAACACAAAAAATAAATGTTAGAAGAATTTGAACTGGTAATTGAAAAGACAGTATGTTTCAAAACATAAAATTTCCAGGAGAATAAAAAAACTCAAATTTTAGTTTATTTAGATTTGTCAGGTTTTTTATCGTTACTAGCAAGTAATTATTTGCGCAACACTTTTATTTGACCTACAAGATGAGACATGGACAACTTTTTATATGAAAAGCTAAAAATTTGAACTCTTTTTGTGTTTGAAAATAGCGTTATAATTAATTTTGATTTTTTCCCCTATAAATTCTTAAACCCCAATTAAGATACAAGAAAGCGGTGTAAATCAGTCGAATGAACGTATTTCGGTTAACATGGTGGGTTATAAATATCACTTTGAAAAAGGCTACAAACTGCTTTTTGAATTATCACAGTCAATTTACTAAATCACTCAACAACTTTTATTAGGTAGAAAAATTACTTCAAAATATGCAAACAGGCAAGAAGTTTTTATCGAATTTTTTTTTTTTTGTAAAAGGTCGCTCTAAAAATCCAAAATTTCTTTCTAAAAATGCAAAGTTCTATTGTCCTGTTTAGGCAATAAAAAAGGTAACCCTATACTCGCCCTATAAAACAGCAATCTCGAGACCTCAATAGGTGCGTTTATAAGCCCAACTGTTTGTAAACTAACTTTTAAGATGAGTATAGAAGAAGAGGAGTAAGAACTAAGCATGCATTATGAATTGTTTGGGGGTGATAACTCCCCTCTTAATATGGAAACATTTTGAACGTACACAAGGCCGTACCTAAAGGGAGGGGGTAGGGTGGTTTGAACCCCCCTCCCCCCGAAATGTTTGTTTTGACTCGTAAAAACGTAACAAAAATGTATATAAACAAATTTTGTATGCGTTTTTTGATGTTTTTTTGTGTAAAGCCCCCCTCGAAAAAATCTTTGAGTAAAACCCTCTCCGAAAAAAATCCTGGGTACGGCCTTGAACGTACATAAAAGGTCATATTAACCTGTAGCCGAACATCAGTGTCTTTCCTAAGAACAAAATTTGTCCAAAGACCTTCTTCCCTCATCCTGCTGAAAAAAAAGAGCGCAAATTAATGTTTGATGTTTCGAGTTTGTTTTTATTACGTTATTTATGGGTTTGTTTGTCCGCACTTAAGGTAGTAGAGACTGGTATGACCATTTATAAAGGGACAACTCCCGAAGTGGATTTCTATTCGGCATTTTGGGACAACCAGAAAGTAAAGTCCACAAATTTGAACGAAGAGCTGAAGAAAAGAAGGATAACTGATGTATATTGCTGTGGAATTGCTTATGATATTTGCGTTGGTAAGTCAATTCTCTATTTTGACTTTTATTGGATTTAAAAAATCATAAAATGAAAAATCATAAAAATCATTTAAATCATAAAAATGAGTTTTTTCTCTGTGTTTTTTGGGAGATTCGAGGAAACGGTGCAGTTAAAAAGAACTTTTAGGGTTGTACCAGTAAGAATTTTTTCTTATTTTTAACCTCTACTTTTTGTCACGAAAACGTTGCTATTTCAGCAATTTTGTGGCTCAAAACGGCACCGCCAGCAATGTCAAATTGCTTATGATCATAAAAATACTTTTTCTCTTTTTTTAGGGGGGGGGGGACGTTAATAAATAGCTGCATTTTAGAAGTTTTGAAAAGTCTTTTGATCTCCTCAATTCGTAAAAGTTTTTGGTGGTGGACCATATTTCAAACTTTCATATTTCAAGTTGTAAATAACCATAGATTAAAAGGTAATTGGCTAAATATTTAACTATGGTCCTTGGCAATAAGTCTCACCTCTCTGTTTGCAGTTTACGCTTCTATTATAATCCAAAAGATAAATAATTTACAGCTGAAACAATTCAAGTACCAAGGACAGCGACAATGACATTTTATTGCTTCAAATTGGTTAAAACGAAGTTTACGTAACCATATTTTTATATCATAGTTTACTAGTGCCAAGAGAATTCAAGTACCAAGGACAGCAACAATGAAATTGTATTGCTTGGAACTTGCTAAATCAAAGTTTATATAACCATATTTTATACAGTAATTTACAAGTACAAAGGAAATTCAAGTACCAAGGACAGCAACAATGAAATTTATTGCTTGGAATTGGTTAAGTCGAAGTATACATAACTATATTTTACAACATAGTCTACATCATAGTTTTGCTTGGAATTGGTTAATTCGAAGTCTACATAATTTATTTTACAACATAGTCTACATCATAGATTTGCTTGGAATTGGTTAATTCGAAGTCTACATAACCATATTTTACAACATAGTCTACATCATAGATTTGCTTGGAATTGGTTAATTCGAAGTCTACATAACCATATTTTACAACATAGTCTACATCATAGTTTTGCTTGGAATTGGTTAATTCGAAGTCTACATAACTATATTTTACAACATAGTCTACATCATAGTTTTGCTTGGAATTGGTTAATTCGAAGTCTACATAACCATATTTTACAACATAGTTTACATCATAATTTACAACCATAGTTTACAGGTACCAAGGAAATTCAACTACCGAGAACAGCAAAATGAATTTATTGCTTTGAATTGGTTAATTCGAAGTCTACATAACTATATTTTACACCATAGTTTATAACCATAACTTCCACGTGCCAAGGAAATTCAAGCACCAAGGACAGCAAAATTGGCATTTTATTGCTTGGAATTGTTTAAGTCAAATTTTACGTAACCACACATATCTTTAAAAATTAGGAAAATTCGGGAATTCCATATTTAAATGAAAAAATCTCCATTTGTGGAGATTTTTCTCCACCAAACCAAAAACTCCATTTGTGGTTATGCAGTTTTGGTAGTAGCGAGCGTGAAGTTAAAAAAAAAAAATGTGCAGTGGAAAACCAACAAAAAGTAAACTAAAACCAGGTGGCACCAAACAGCTTAAGGCTGGCTTTCCTTTGAAGGTGTAGTTGTCGCTAGGTGTCAGCAGATTGCTAATTTTTTTTTTTATTTAATGACTGTTGTTAACGGTTTAATGTACAAAAAAAATCGATTTTTTCAACTGTGTTTTTCTGAAAATTTAAAAAAGTGCAGATACGACCTTTTTTCTATCAACCAGCGATTTTCTTTAAACAACTTTTTAAGTTCAAATGTTTTAAAAGGTAATCGGTAAGCACTCAAAAATCATTCGAAACTACAATTTAGGTATATTTTAATTAAATATTTTATGTATAGAGTTGGTATTTCGGTTAGGCTAGGTTGTTAGGTATTTAATATATATGTGTTCTGTGCGGCCTGTGCTCCATAATTCTTTGTCGTAGTTTCCATAATTTTGTTTCTAAAGTATTATATTTTCATCATATTTTGGTATATTTCATTATGATTAACTTTTCTCGAGTGTGTTTGGTATAATACGTAATTACCCACATTTAAGAGGGCAGGGATCTGGTTACGGAAAGGTCCATTTTAAAGGTATTATATAATGCAAATTTAATATTCATATGCAACGGATCAAACTTTTGGGGGAATTAATTACTTCCTGAGCTAAATTACTTTAGCTAAAATACTAAAATAGTGAATATCTGTTAAACTGTTTTATTTCAGTCTTATTCTATCTCCTTCGTCCTTTCTCTTTTTGTCTTGCACTTTCTGTCCTCAACGATGTTTTTTTTAATTTTTGTTTTTCGAACTACAAAATATAGGAAGAACAGCTGCCGACTCTCTAATTTCTGGCTACAGAACAGTCATGATTGAGGATGCTTGTCGGGCAGTCAGTCTTGAAAATATGAAAAATACCAAAGAAAAGCTTGAAGGCCTTCACGCAGTTTTTGTCAATTCGGATAAGGTAAGTTGCTTAAGGTAAAAACAAAAAGAAAATCAAAAAGGGTTTTATCTAAAAATAATATCCACTAAATTGATTTTTTTTTTTTTTTTTTTTTTTTTGCTGTCTGAGCCATTCAGCTTTGATACCCCAAATGATTTCGGATTTAAAGCTTTGATGCTTCTAGGCCCAAGCCTTTTTGTGCCGCTCCGTTTCTGCAAAATTTTCGGGGAAATCCCCGAAAATATGGGGATAGTGGAAGCACTGAACAGAACGCAACTAATGCTAGTAGCGCAACGGCAGAGTGCACGTAGCACTTTGACGATAAGTCACATCAGTCCAGTTTTTGTGAAGAAAAAAATTGTTCAGCGATAATTTATTGTGCCTTCTGGCACTGTGCGACCCTAGGCCCGGGCCTACTGGGCCTGTTGGTAAGTTCTGGCCTGACCCCAAGTCGTGCTGAAAGTTCGGGTGAAACTAGCGTCTTTTAATTACTCATGTGTCGTGTCGAGATCACATCCTTCTGAAAATCTGGGAATTTTGGCCAAGTGAACGATTCCTAACTGCTTTGCTAATAAAAACTATATGTGAAAATTGGTTAACTTGCATAACTCCCGTTGTTACGACCTCACAAGAAAGGAAATTCAAGAGAAATCCCCCCCCCCCAGAAAAGTTTTAATCTCTTATCTATTTTTTTTTTTGCCAGAAGAAAGATCAAGGGTGCGTGTTACTTTCTTTTTTTTTTCTTTTTTTTTTTCAAGGAACTGTCCTATCGAACCAATGGTCCTAGAAGATCGCGATCGGGCTCATTCGAATGGAAAACAAAAGTTCTAGTGCTCTTTTTAAGTGACCAAAGAGATTGAAGCATATCTAGCCCCCTCCCACGCCGCTTTCCCCCAAAGACATTCAATAAAAATTTTGGATTGCCATTTGATTCGGCATAGTTGAAAAGTTCAATAACTATGCCTTTGGAGAGGATAACAC
The DNA here is from genome assembly GCA_027921565.1 of Artemia sinica. Lineage (NCBI taxonomy): Eukaryota > Metazoa > Arthropoda > Branchiopoda > Anostraca > Artemiidae > Artemia > Artemia sinica. The sequence goes on along the minus strand of CM051276.1, from coordinate 45,587,759 downwards.
CCGTTTAGCCCCCTGGGGAAAGGGCTATAAGCTGCGCAATTGGTCCATTGTTCACATTGGAAATTTTTGGGGGGTAGTTTCCTGGGGGGATTTTCCACGGGGAGAAAGTTCCATGGAGAGTAAAGTTTTGGGAGAGTTTTACACATGGGGTAAAGGGAATGGGGTTTCTTGGCAGTATTTGAAAAAGATCAGAAATTGAATTAAAAAGTTTTTACACCTGGAAGTAAGCAGCAACATTAAATCTTAAAACAAAGAGAAATTATTCTATGTCTGAGGGTTGCTGCCCCTTCCTCAACCTTTCTTTTTATGCTAAAGTTTGACTTTTTGTCGCAGTTCTTTAAGAAAGAATACGAAAGACAAGGACCGTGGAATTTGAATGAGAAGCATTTCAATGAACTTTAAGGCTGTAGTGTAAAGAGGAAGGGTCGAGGAATGGGTAGCCACCCTCACGTACGGAATAGTTTCGGTTAATTTTAAGTGTTAACGTTGCTCCTTACCTTCAGTTGAACAAAATTGTTTTTTTTTTCTCTTTTTGTTTGTTTAATGCATACAGGACACACACTTTATGTCTGTCCTTTTTTTTTTTTTTTTTTTTTTTTTTTTTTTTTTTTTTTTTTTTTTTTTTTTTTTTTTTTTTTTTTTTTTTTTTTTTTTTTTTTTTAGTGTAAGCCTATACATCAATTTAAGAATATAGATTGAAGAATGTGTTCAAAAATGGTTGCAAGTCGGTGAAAAAGAATATTTTCCAGTTTGTTATTGTATTTCTGGCTTGGTGAATGCAAAGCTGTAGGCTAGTAAAAAAAAATTCTAAGTTTGAAGCTAAACCTTAAAGGTGTCTGTAGAATAGTTGTTCAGGAAGAGTAAGTGTAATTTAACGATTAGAGATTTAAGGTGATTTTTAAAACTAATGCTTGTCGCAGATAGCCTACTTAATAATTTTGGTGGGGGAGGAGGAAAGCTTAAGAAAAAACGCAAAGACCACTGTGCAATACAAGAATCAAGGTCAACATCTTAAGAATAAATCCATCTCGAGTGTTAAACCCTCCCCTCTCCTCCCTCCTAACCTCCTCCTTCATCTACCAAGTCATACTGAATCTAAAAAAAAAAAATCGTAAAATAAAACAAAGATTTAATCATAAAAGATAGAAGCTTTGTTGATGATTCTAAGGTAGACAAGGCCGTACCCAGGATTTTATTTGGAGGGGGTTTTACTCAATTTTTTTCGGGGGGGGGTATGCAAAAAACCCTCAAAAAAACGCATACAAAATTTGTTTATATCCATTTTTGTTACGTTTTTACGAGTCAGAAAAATATTTTGATGGGGGTTCAAACCCCCTTAAACTCCCCCCCCTCAGGGTACGGCCTTGAAGGTAGATTAGATGATTGGCCTTAAATAGAATAAAGTTTTTAGCAAAAAGAGTCATTATTTCCTTAGAATAAGTTTTGACCATACTCTTGCGTCTGAAACATCCTCCAGTGACAGTATCCGTCATTAAGAAGTAGGACTGTTTTCTCAGTTATATATTAAGGGGCGAAAGCAGTCCAAGTCACTTGCCTATCTCTTCAATGTTAAAGAAATTTTGTTTGTTTAAAAAACGGATATATCAGAGAACTTAAATTGCGGTTCAACTGATTCGGGAGACCATATTGTTGGGAGACAATTTGGTCAGATCCACTTTTTTTTCTTATGCTCTCTCTATTTTTAAATGATCTTTTATACAAAAATTCTCTTTGCTTTGTTCGAGAAAACGATATTAACAACTTTAATAAAATTCATACAAGCTTGTGAATGTTTTTAAGCCGATCAATTTGTTTAGACAGTTTATGTTGATTTTACTCAATTAAGGCCCTATTTTATCCTTTTTTTTTTTTTTTGCTGCAATTGATTTAGAGTTACGAAGCCCTCAAGTTGAACTAGGGTAGTTTAATTTTCGGATCAGCTTTTCAATTAGCAGGCCTTGTGTCACTGCGCATGATATCACTAAACCTCGATAAACCATCCTGTATGTCGTAGTGTAAAACCAATCGAAATATATCAAGGAATTAAGCAGGTTCTATCCAAAAAGATTGAAAAACTTTTTGAGTTATGGGAAAAAAGCGCAATAAAAGAGGACTTAATTTAATTAAAGTGCAAAAGGGCAGGGAAAAGTTAAAACAAATATACGTGAGACGTGGAAGACTAAGACTTCCAAAGTATTTGCTAGACTTGGTGGAAGTATCTATGCAAGAGGAAACCATTATAAAATCACCGAGACTAAAAAAGGTACTTCTTTAGAATCATATAATTATACAAACATATAATATAATTAACCAGGAGCTTTTTTTCGGGTGGAGGGCAAGGAGGGGGGTAGTTTCCCCCAAATAATTTGGAGAAAAAAATTATTATATAGACCCTGCCCCTTGACTATCCGGATAGTGCCCTTCTTGCCCCCCCCCCCCCGCCCCCCCCCACAATAAAAATGCTGGAGCTATGCCCCTGTAATTAGTATTATAAAAATTAATTCCCCATAGACACACCTCCCATGCTTTAAAAATAAATTAAAAGAGTATTTCTTGGGAAATTAGTTTTTTTTGGGGGGGGGGGGCGTGAGTGGGTTATAGGGTTGGAGGGAGAAGGGGGGGGGATGGATAGAGTTGTATTTGGATGGTGATTGTTACCCTGGGGGGTGTTTGGAGAGAAGGTGAATGTCTTTTTTTTTATTATTATTTCAATTAGTCTAGGATACTTTTAGGAATATTTATGTAGGGTTTTTTTTCTTTTTTATTTACTTAGGATACCTTTAGGAATGCTTATGTAGTTAATCGGTACGCGTTAGCAAAATTTAAATTTTTGCCTAGCGTAATGATTTATATCTGTAAAAGTTGATATTTTGGTTTATTATGTTAAATAAAGATGGAGATATAGATAAACATAAAAAGGCAAGCTGATTAGTAAGGAATCTGGAGAAATGATCAAAGTTGTCAGAAAACCACTGCCGAAAATTCATTTTCACCAGAAAACCGCTGCCAAAATTCATTTTTAACCCCCCCCCCCTCCCTTTTAACTGAATATACAAGTCTATTTCTATTTAAGGTGAGGAATATGGTTCGTGGGAAAGACAGACGCCCAGAACTTGGTTACTACTCTGCTATGCAACTTAAAGGAAAGCTTCCAACTATATCACCACCCAAATCACCGCTGTCCCCGTCAGATTTCAGAAGGGCTGTTGAGCTCGATTAAAGTTCAAATGCATTGAGAAACGATAGTAATCATCTGATTGGTTGTCAATATTCAACTGCCAGTCAACTGCACAGAACTTTGAACTTATTTCAAAGAAATACAGAAATAAATTGCTAGCTCAGTGTTTCACGAAAGCACGCTATTCATAGATTACAAGTTGAAAGTTGTTTTGTTGCTGTCGTTTTCATTCCGTCGCATGACTTAAGGTTAAGGAAATGTTAAAGAAGTTACTTTGGATTGGTTATTAATTTTTTGAATATATTTTGCAAGTTTCCCAACTTTTATTAAATCATGAAGCGGCTCAATGATGCGAAGAAATGCATTTTCAAAGTGAAGAAAAATAGTCCCTTGGGACTATTTTCATATAGTCCTTATGGGACAATAGTCCCTATGGGACTATTACATCGATTTGGGAATCCAGCTTGAATTGAAGAAGCGTTTCAAGCGCGAACTGACCGGAAAGTGTTCTTGATTATCATCCCGATGAACATGGATGCCAGGATGTTTTTCCTGTGCTATCCAAACATCCTGTCATAAGGGTCGGCTTTTGGAGGTAAGGGAGGCTTAGGGGTTACTTTTTTATATTCTTGTTAAAAAAAAATCGATACAACCAAAAATGCCCCCCCCCCCACTACATCTTCGTGAATTAATCCCACTGCCTGTCATTTGGAAAGTATTTCTTTTAATATGTAGCCCATCCATGACTGTACCTAGAAATTGACCCTGTTCCTAAAACTTTGTTCCTGAACCTACTACCCATACAACCGTTTGGAATTATATGATGTCACCTCCACTGTTTTTTGTGTTAGGACCAAAGTTCGTTCTTCGGTACCTTGGTCGGCTCCCAATAGATCTAAACTTAGGACAGCAGCTGCGAATTTTGATATCCAGGAAATGTAAAGGTACAGTGGATCCTTGATTATCAAACTTAATTTGTTCCAAAAGTTTTTGCCCCCCCCCACCCATGGAACTGTCTTAGATATTGAACCCGTCGAAACTTTCTTTTGGTTGTTTTAGGGCTATACATTTTTTAGAGCAGTACATCGTTTTCACCAGTATTACCAGCTTGAACCGAGATAATATATAATTAAATCTAAATAGTAAGTTCATAAATTATAACGCTAAACTTATAATTAATATTATTATATATATATATATATATATATATATATATATATATATATATATATATATATATATATCGATATATATATATATATATATATATTATATATTATATATATATATATATATATATATATATATATATATATATATATATATATATGTATATATTTTTATAATTTTTTTTTTTTTATAAAAAAATGTGATATATATATATATATATATATATATATATATACTTATATATATATACTTATTATTATAATATATATATAATATATTATATATATATTATTACTATATAATCATCATAACGCTAAACTTATAATACAATTATTGGATAAACTAATAATTAGTAATTATTACGGTACTTATCTATCATATAAAAAACACTTGAGAAGTGAAGTCTGGTGAATGCTAATGAAATAAAAAAAAAATGTGATTAAAAAACAATGCTTTAGTAACAAAATTATGACAACTACCACAAAGAATTGTGGAAGGGGGGCTGCCCAGAGCGCGTAACCTAAAATAACCTAACCCACACTAAATATTTAATTAGAAAAAAGCTATGTGGTTTTTCAACGAGCCGAAGGTTATTGTCTGGTATAGACAGCGTGAAAAACAGGGTATTCGCAATACAACTTCTCGAGTGTGTTTTATATTTTAGACAAGTACCATTATTACTAATTATTTAAAATAACTAAATAATTAAACCTATATAGTAGGTTTAAGAGCGCTCTTCGTCTGCAAGAACTCAAATATTAACAATATCTTGATTCTCAAAAGCAACTAAGCCTTCTATGGAGAGTTAAAGCTTTTTATATTGTTTGGTGCCATGTACTTTTAGTTTTTTTTACGGATTTTTCACCACGATTTTTTTTTCAAATTTGACGCTCATTACTGCCAAAAACTGCATGACTGTTCATGGAGGTCTTTTCTTTTTAAATTGAATTGAGAGATATATATGGTTTTGCAAGTTTCAAAACCCAATCAATTCAAGCAATCAAAAACAAAGAAATGAATATGAAGATGGCAAACGGGTCTATGGCCAGTAAATGAAAACGAAAAGAACAAAAAATCAAACGAATGTTTTGACCGTATACAACAAGGTGTCTTCAACGTAGAAAAAAAAACTAGAAACTAAAAAATATAATTAAAGATATATGTAAAACTAAAATAGATTAACATAAAATATAGTATAGAATTACTTGCATATACAATTGGCAGCTACCTTCATGAAACCACAAAAGTAACTGGATTAAAAATTTAAAATAAAAAAAATGAACTAGGTTATATTATTGCGACATAATTTTATGAAAACCTTTTGATGCTGCGAGTCGTTTAGGTTTTTACTTGAACTAATCCCTTGGATATTTTTCAAGACTTTATTTTTGAATATCGGTTCATTTTTTAAAATAATATTATAAATACGATCAATATTTATATTACCAGCCATTATTATCTCTATTGATTGATAAACCTGCGGAAATATGTTTTTTATTTCTAATTCTTCCATAGCCCATTGAGTGAAACCTTGATCATTGTAAATGGCTGTTGCTTCCTCGAACTGTACAAAATGGTCTGGATTTTGTTTTAATTTACTGGCCATAGACCCGTTTGTCATCTTCATATTAATTTCTTTGTTTTTGTCATGGCTGGCCAGTTCGGCTTTAGATCTTTTATTCGTCAAGCAATCAAATTCATCTACGCTCTCCCTGGTATTTTATATCTATTGTTGTTTCTTCAACATAGCAACTTTCGGCTGTAGTCGGATGCGCCAAGGTATTGCATTCGAATACTGAAACAATTTTTCGTGAAATTTTGGTTGAAGTCTAAATTGTCGACTTTTGAGTCGTTTCCACGGTATCTAAGATTGGGGTACCGATTCTTTCTTTGGATGGGTCTGAAATCAATAAAGTAATGAAGATTGCATGGTAGTGTATTCATATATAAGTGGTAAAGGCATGGGCGCCCACAAGGGGGGGGGCAAGGGGAGCTCCAGTCCACACCCTGGCTGAATGATGCTGTTTTATAATTTTGTTTTAAGATTTCTATTATACAGCATTGGAAGTGCCGATTAGACCAGGTTAGCCCCCCCCCCTAAAATTTAGTTTATGGGCGCCCATGGGTACAGGCAGAGGTGTCCAGAAGGGGTAGGGCGGGGAGGGGTTCACCGCACCCGCCCGCCCCCCCCCCCCCCCCCCATTTTTTGGTATTCGGTAAAATTTTCGCCGAAGGAGAGAAAACTCCGGCAGAAATTTTGCAAAATTCCTGATTTCTGCAGATGATTCGTCACAAATCAGGTAGCGATTAGGTAAAATTTACGAAGATCGCCCCCCCCCCCCAATGAACTGAGGCTCGGGAAGCTCCTGTGTACAGGAGGGATCATTACTTCCTAAAACCATTACACTTGGAAAACAGAAGTCAACAATAGCTAAAAGAAAACCAGAAACAAATCTCGTCTGGTGTACTGCCTCCGCCTCTTTCCCTCCAAGACTAAGTATAAAGTCATCAGATTTAAAACCAATTGCCTCTTGCTATAAATTATCCATTGTTCTATGGATACTTCCAAGGAAAAATATTGTTCCAAGGAATAAAGTAGGAAAATATTCAATAGAGGCCCTAACCCTTGGAACCAGATTAAAAAATAATCTAGTAGATACAGTTTCCGAGGAGCACCTAGAGCCAAGGCCGTATCCAGACGGGGTTAGGGGGTTTGAATCCCCCTCGGAATGTTTGTTTGACTCGTAAAAAAACGTAGCAAAAATGAATAAATTTTTTTTGATGTTTTTTAAAGTTTGTTTTTATTAAAACCCACCCCGAAAAAATTCTTTTGTACCCCCACCCACCCGAAAAAATACTGGGTCTGGCCCTGCCTGGAGCTCCTTGGATACAGGGATATTCTACCACGTTTTTTTTTTTTTTTTTCTTTTATTGCAACTACTAGGGCACCAGAATTAGCTAGCAACTATCTCGACTTTATACGCCCTTTGGTGCCAAAATAGCACACGGCAACCTTGATTCTATATCCTAAAGAGCATCGGCTGGGTACTGGAGCCCCAGGTCCGGCCCTGCCTGGAGCTCATTGGATACAAGGATATTCTACCACGTTTTTTTTTTTTTTAATGCAACTACTAGGGCACCAGAATTAGCTAGCAACTATCTCAACTTTATACGCCCTTTGGTGCCAAAATAGCACACGGCAACCTTGATTCTATAACCTAAAGAGCATCGGCTGGGTACTGGAACCCAAGGTCCGGCCCTGCCTGGAGCTCATTGGATACAAGGATATTCTACCACGTTTTTTTTTTCTTTTTTCTTTTATTGCAACTACTAGGGCACCAGAATTAGCTAGCAACTATCTCGACTTTATACGCCCTTTGGTGCCAAAAATAGCACACGGCAACCTTGATTCTATATCCTAAAGAGCATCGGCTGGGTGCTGAGCCCCGATTTCAGTGAGAACCTTTTTACTTCTTGGCATAAACAGCTCCCATTAGCTGAGGGGGGGGGGGGGGGGCGGTGGACGTAGACTACAGCGCGTAATTGCAAGAGTCCCCTTCCAGAATACGATACACTTTTCCTCTGTCAATGATGCTGTCAAAATGTTAGGAATGAACATTAATAAGCTCAATTTTGTATTGGTCAAATGAAAAATATGACATCCCTCTCTATAAGTAATCTGGCACGTGTTAGCTGTTTAAATCGACAATGATGGAAATACAAGTCAACAAAACTTAAGTCAGAAAGCAGTGCTTTTTTTTGATCGTCATGGCAACTGTCAAACTAATTGTGGTGACGTTGTGTTCATGTTATCATCTTTCATATTGTCATAGATAAGGGACTTGGTACTGTATGCTACTGGTGTACATCATTGGTGTTACAAAGGGTAGGGGGGGTCTATCCACACTTGTCTGGGAGCTACACTTGTTATGTACACCAATGTGCCTCCATAACTGCGTATAGTTTTAAGCGATTGCATCGGATCAGGCAATTACCCATGGGGTTGGGGGAGGGATCTGTCATTTGCCCCCCCCCCCTTCAAAAAATCTTGACATATTATAGGGTTTCTTATGGTCTCTCATATTTTACATATAATCAAGTCACACTCCCTCCTCCGCCAAAGAATGACGTAATCTGCCTCTAATACCGATTCTATGGGATACAGTGCGGTAGTCCCTTAACTATAATGATATCAAAAATTGCGTTGTGAAATTATCCTTTCGGTCAATATTCATTGTGGAGTGAATCAAAGATGAACTATTCATTGATTAATCAGAGTGGCGAACGGAGTTCACCAGTCGCAATCGTATAACCCTCCAGTCCAGTGTCTCTATTTTGGCCATCGCTCTCAAAATTTGAACCACCTGTCTCAAATTTCAGATTATCTGTCTCGAATTTGAACCAACAGTAGTTTAGACTTCTGGTTCTACTAGAGAAAGATTGGTTTTCATTAGCTATCACTGATGCTTTCACTAAAGGCATAAAATACCATTTTCCCTCTCAATAACTTAACGTTAATGAGAAACACCTCTGATTACTTGACAGAAATGTCCTACCAGGGCCGTATCCAGGATTTTTTTCGAGGGGGAAGGGAACAAAAGTATTTTTTCGGTGGGGGGAACAAAAAATTCACCCCCCCCCCTGGGTACGACCTTATGTCTTATGACCACTTTCATCCAGTAAAAGCCTATTCCGCACGACTATTGGTTTAAATTTTAGACAGATGGCACAATTTTTAATACCCGGTATACATGCGCATCCGCTTGACAGTGGGCAAGCACATGTTCTTAATGGTGATACTGGAGGTTGCGTTTTGAAATGACCGTCATGCATGTGGACAATGTTCGCCACTCTGTTATTACAAGAAAGAAATGTCAGTTGGTTAGATTTGGAATCTCATTGATAATGCTACAATTGTTTATTTTGAATTGAAAATTATTTTGCTTTGAAATTGAAATAAAAGAATGAAATATTGATAAACATTATTTAATTTAGGTCAGCAAGAGTTTTATTGATAAGAGAGCCAACTGGGGAGAGCGAAAGAGGAACATAAAAAGAGAGTATAAGAGAGAGAAATAGGTCAAAAGTGGGAAATTGACTGAACAATGAGAATCAAGTTATGCTATAAGACTTTAATTTTAAAAAGAGACTTACAACAAATTTAAAAAAAGCTAAAAATTAATAAATAAACAAGTAAGTAAAACGTTTGTCTGAAGTAAAGGTGGATCCTGGTAACAATCTTCAACAGGTCAACGACAGAAGATTATTTTCGAATCTTAATTTTTAATTGAATGTTCTTCAATAACTTTCAAATTTATAAATTTAAATCCAGTTTGTGACCAGAAAAGAGAAAAGGGGCTATTCTGGATTTTAAACAAGGTTACGAATAGAAAGGGCTACCCCATGGCCACATGCCTTTAGAAACTGGGAGGTTGCGTTTACGGGTAATTGATAGTTTTAAGCTGATTGGCTATCTCAGAATTTTCACCCTCGTCCTTCTGCATTTTGGCCCTGTTTGGGTGTATAAAAATTAAAACCATTTAACCTCTTTATCACAACAATGGCAATATGGCATCATAAACCCCTTTCTGCAACATTTTCAATGATCCTTCTGTTTTTTTTTTTTTTTTTTGTTTTTTTTTTTTTTTTTTTTTTTTTTTTTTTTTTTTTTTTTTTTTTTTTTTTTTTTTTTTAATACTGCTGGTCATGGCCGGGCTACCTGGTCTATGAACAAAAGTCTATGAGCCAAATACTATGAGTATGACTCTGAACGTGAGGGATCTTAAGCAATAACCTATTCTAAGCTATTCGATGGTGATAATTGTGCGAATACTGTTTTCTGATACAAGCGATAGATTTGGTTTCTCACTTTCGACGAGAGCGAATCACGTTCTAGTATGTACTGTATGTTCTAGTATGTTCTGTATGTTATGTATGTTATGTATTTTCTAGTATGTTCTGTCTGTTCTAGTATGTTATGTATGTTCTAATGTGTTCTGTATGTTCTAGTATGCTCTGTATGTTCTGTATGTTCAAGTATGTTATGTGTAGAATATACTAGAACATGTTTATTTGAAATTCTTTCTTGTTCCTTTTTGATTATTTGAACTCCTGTTATTTTGAACATCTCGGTCCTTTTCTCTCGTCCTTTGAATTTCAAATCATTGACAGTCGAATCTATGGATAAAATTCATCACTTACAAGTTTGTTTGAACATTAAGTTCTCTGACCTCTTCAGAAAAAAATCGTAAAAAAAGATTTTATAAGTGAAAAATACCACATTTGTTGATCTGCAAATGTGGCAGAAACCTGCAAATACATTATTTTAAAAAATGTCTTATTTTCCATTGTGCAATATTTCATATTTATGCTACATGCAGTAGTTTAATTGTTATTTTGTATCTACCACTAGCCAAACTAGCTATGGATGGTTTCAGTCTGTCTTTGTTACATTTGAATGTGTCTTTATTTAAATAATTTCAAAGGATATATATGGCAAAATAGGATTCTAAATCCTTCTTCTTAAAAGTATTGACTTGGTTCTCTATTGTGTTATCATCATCATGTTAATAGAGTTTAACGTTTCTCTGATTGCCACAAACTAATTTATGAACGCCTGTAGAGAAAGAACATTAAAATTTGTTGTTTTATACAATTTTATAAGCGCTGAGATAGTGGTCTATTCATCCAGCATGACCTTTTATATTGTATTTGATCTGGCACTTCATTGAAACTAAAATTGCATGGAGCAAGAACTAGCACTTGCTCCATAGATGATATGCCAATTGGTTTAATATAATTTTCTTTGTAAAATAAAAAAAAAATGGATTTTTACGTTTTGTAGATAAAGGGTTGAAACTTTCAATTGATGGCCTTCTCAATTGGCAAACATTATGAGGGAGGGCAAAATTGAATTTTCAAAATCAGGGAGGGGAGACTAAATTACCATTTTTCAATTCTTTCAATTACAATGCCAAAAAAAAAAACATTTTGCAATGAAATATACCCTTAAAAGGTATTTCCAAAAGCTAGGGCGGGGACAAAACGAACTAGAGAACGCATGCCCCCCCCCCAATTGACATCACTGGGTTTATATAGCATATATGCTTTGAATGACCGGTTCTATTTCCATCAATAATACAAAAATAGCGACGAAGGCCACGCTGCCTTTCCATAGTAAACAACAAAAGCACGAAGAACAATAGGGAAATCTTTTTGCAAGACAGTGGAGATCTCCACTCTCTTGCAAAAATATTTCCCTATTGTTGTTCGTGCTTTTGTTGTTATCAATAGTGCACCAATTTTTTTTTTTTTTTTTTTGGGGGGGGGGGTCTCCCCTTCCCTCTCTCATAAAATTATGAATATTTTAATATTCCAACAACTATGAATAAGTAACTTTTATGTTAATCAAATTTTGTGAATCTTGGATCAACATGCAAAATAGATTGATTTTGTGTCTAGCCTCTGTGGCGGTAATATGACAAAAACAGTCATTTGATAAATACGTAGATTTTTTTTCAACCCCCCGGTGAATGCCAAATAAATACTGTGACTTTGCGTAAAAACAAATTTTCAATGATAAATTTTAATTTTATTTTCATTTATTTTATTTTATTATGCTGATTTTATTTATTTCAAAGCAGCATAAATAGTAGATACTTTGGATATAGCTAAGTTTATGCCTAAATCCAAGTTCTAGATAAATTCCCAAAAGCTTCATTAACCAGGTTTTAACAACTTTCCAAGGTAAGATACGATTTCTTTTTTAGATAAGATTTTATTAATCCAACAACCAAAAAAAAAAAAAAAAAAAAAAAACAGGTATAAAGCATAACGTAAACTCTTTTCTCTCTATATAAGATTGCCAAATTAAAAAGATATTTCTCATATCCTTGTACATTCAACAGATCAAAATTCAGATTTGACAGGAACAATGATAATAAAAAAAAAAAAAAAATTAGAGTTCGGCTACTATTGATAAAGGTTGGTATTTACTTACCAGTCTTTAAAATGAACAGTTTCACAGCCAAATAAAGGTATTTCAAACAGACAGGGTTGTCACTGTAATTTTTGAAGCTCGCCTACCTTACCAGCAAAAACATACGATAAAACGAAAAAAAAATACTGTCTTCAGAATTCAGAAACGAATCGTTTGTTTTGCACCAAACCGACAAGGAAGCACACTATAAAGATACAGTAATTTAAAAGTGCGTGTGACAAAGTCACAAAACTTACCAGTATTTACTGATTTTAACTATACCCGCGACCATCAGGGAGGGGGGGGGGTGTATTGAAACAAACGCAGACATGACATTTGAAAAGTGTATAAAATAAGGAATCCAATGGTACTTCTTTATTTTATTAATATGCTTCCTTGTGGGGTCACCAATACAGAATTGTACCGTTTTTTTTAGAGCACAATTTTTTGTATTTGCATAAACTTTGGAATTCTTTTTGAGCAAAATCATTATCCACAAAATCTGAAAAAAGTATTAGAATTTACTTTTGAAATAATTAAATTTTCTTGCGGAAATCATAATTTTTCATTCGGTCCCGATTGTTCCAGGCCCGAATCAATTTCATGAAATAATAGGTTCGTTTTCTAATTGTTTATGCATGTTGTGGTGCCATCTATTACAAAAACGATTAGATGACCCACTTTACCCAAATATAGTAGCAGTACCCCATGACAAAATATGTTATTTAAAAATATTGGTACAGGTGCATTATGCTGGCACCGCTATATACTGTATATGGAATGTCAAACGGTTAGGTTACGTCCTCTATCAGCCTACTTAGCCGAGCACATGTGGCGTGCGAATGTGAAGTCTGAAGGCAGAGATTATTTTCAGCGATTGTGAAAGACATTACAGCGTTCTGGGCGCATAATTGTAACTTGTAATTCTTATTATTATGTTCATAAACCATTATAACCGGATATCTGTCTCTCCCGTTTGACATTCCACATACAGTATATAGCGGTGCCCGCATAATGCACCAGTACCAAAACATTAAATTACTAAAAATTAATAAAAACAGTACTAATCTGACAAACATGTTTCTGTGAGCTGAATTACGGACGGAACTGTTTAGGTGAACTGAAAGTTGTTACTAGAAAAAATTCTTCGAACGAATCAAAACTTAAAACTGCTGATGGCTTTTTAGGGCGAAATTCAAGAATTCGAAAAACACAAAAACCCCGTCGAATTTCGTCATTTTAAGAAAAAAAGTGGGAGCGGCTTTTGTATTCGACAGTTTTGTGTTTTTTGACAGCTTGATCGTATATAGATACTGTATATAGATACAGTAGATATAAACAGGTAGGTTACATGTAATACGAGTTAATACAGATAATTACTAAAATATATATTAGTGTCCGACAACCTAAAATAAGATGGATGCTAAGTTCTTTATGATAAAATTGAAAGCAGAAAGATATACGTAAAACGAAAGAACCAATCACAAGTTATCTAGCTGCTAGCGGCTTGTTCAAGCACTTTGAAAAAGTCAAAGCGAAAATTAAAAGTTCTAGTAAATACTTTTGTTAATCAGCCTTTCCTCCAATATGAAATAAACATTTACAATTAAATTACAAGTCTGAAACTCCTGAATTGAGTTTGTGCACCCCTTACGTACCCCTTGATGCACCCCTATACAGATAATTACTAAAATATATATTAGTGTCCGACAACCTAAAATAAGATGGATGCTAAGTTTTCTTTATGATAAAATTGAAAGCAGAAAGATATACGTAAAACGAAAGAACCAATCACAAGTTATCTAGCTGCTAGCGGCTTGTTCAAGCACTTTGAAAAAGTCAAAGCGAAAATTGAAAGTTCTAGTAAATACTTTTGTTTAATCAGCCTTTCCTCCAATATGAAATAAACATTTACAATTAAATTACAAGTCTGAAACTCCTGAATTGAGTTTGTGCACCCCTTACGTACCCCTTGATGCACCCCTTCCCTATGTGCCTGTCCCCGAGAAAGATTAGGAGCGTAGCTATCAAGGCCAGTCAATTTTATATGTTGGGGAGGGGGGATTATGCATTTATCACAGGCTCCATGAGTCAACCCTTTTTTGTTGTGTCGCGGAAACAACAATTCGGATTTGTCATATATTTCTTTCTTTTTTTTCCAAAGTCGTTGACTTCTGTATTATTTGATAAAGTGATAAGGGCAGCAGCACCTTGCAGCACCCTGCTGCTATGAATTTTTTAGCAGTAGCATCAGGGACGCTCAAATCCTAAATACGAAACACTTTCTGCAGATCAAACTCGGGTTCAGATTCTTTGTTCCCGAGTAAAAAACTATTCAATCTATTCAAACACTTTATGTTTGCAGATGTCTGGTAGCATAGTCAAAGTAATTAGAAAAATATCATTGTTACGCCATTCGAAAATTCATTCTCTGTGTCTCTATTTTATTTGTTATTCTATTGTTTTATATTAATCTTCTTATTTTATTGAGACATAGGTACTTCTATGCTGTCGTAAATAATCTTTGGCGAAGCTGCTACTCATATTTTCAGCAAGCTTATGCCACGTTTTCATTTTTTTTTTTTTATTTTGCCTTTTTTTTATTATTTTTTTTTTTAATCCCACCTCCTCTCCTCTCGGTGACCTTCAAATTTTTCTTTAAAAATATCTCATAATTTATCTAATGTCACCTACTCTTTTCTTAATAAAAATAACTTCTTCAAAAACATTAATTTATTAATACTATATAAAAATTGAGCATTCCAAAATATACCAGGATACAGAAAAAGAGGTATACTACATTTCAATTTTCTTATACCTTTTAGGTTCATCCGATATCTCAGGCTGCCCTTCCCCCTTAGGGCACCCCTCCATCGTGACCTTAAATTACACATTTCATAATCTTTTTCATCAACCTCTATTTACCCCGATATATAATTCACTTTTACCCCCGTCCCCCAAATATGAATATAAAAAAATATAAAAAAAACAAACACAAAATAAATAAATAAAGTAAGTAAGATAGAAATGAAATACTCCACCTTTACAAATAAAAACCAAAGGTAGAATCTTTCATTATCTTCCTACTTCATTTCCTTTACCCTCATTACTCATCTTTCATTTCCCCTTTGGCTGCTCAATCCTCATTAAAACATTATCATTATCCTACTTTCAATACTTTTCAAATCTCTTTAAAACTTTATCTTTATCCTACTTTTAATACTTCTTTCTTTATCATTTTTTTTATTCCTTTTTTTAAATAGCAACATCTCAATTTCTATTTATAAAAACTTTTTCATTTTTTTACTCTCTTCTAAAAAAAAAAAAAAAAAAAAAAAAAAAAAAAAAAAAAAAAAAAAAAAAAAAAATCACTTTTACCTTTACCGTCACTTTTCTCCTTTCTGTTTGCCTTTCCTTATATTCACTAGCCTATCCCACTGAACTCTTACTTTTTTCATTAGCTCTGTTGGGTTCGTATCTTTCATTTTCACTTTCCAAACATAGTAGCTTTGATTGGTTTCCGTGCATAATTTTAATTCTACCACCTTTTCTGCGGTAACCAGTTCTCATTTTCTTGTATTTCACTACCTAACAGTTTTTTCAATTCTTCTAATTCTGTTTTTACACTTGTGCACTGAAGAATTAAATGCTCAAGTATTTCAATTTGATTTCCACATCTTCCGCACATTCCAGTCGACTTGGTGGGGTCTATCCTGTGTTTTCTCTCTTCAGTTGGCAGTATTTTGTGAACTTGGAAAAACGCATGCTCTTTAACCTTCGGCGGTAAGAAACTAGAGTGTATCAGGTCGAACATTTTCTTCAGTTTTTCATCGTCAAGATCAATCGTCTCTAGAATTTTCGCTGGAGGTAGGTTTTCCTGCAAAATGAACCATTGTTTCATATCTGTTTTGTTGATTTTTTTTTTGCAATCAGGGTCTGCGATCCTTTTTTCCAGTAATTCTTTGACAGTTCCGAAATGTTTTTGTACCGAATTTGAGCAGTCACTCCTTTCATTTCTCACCCATACGTTATACCAATTTTTCGTAGGGGCTGTTTCTTCAAAATGGATTTCTTCGATAATTGTTTTCATGTGAAGTTCTTTTATCTTGGCTTCTGTGTTAATTATTTGTAGGCCTCCTTGGCTTTTTATTAGAAACATATCTGTAAATTTAAGCTTTGGAGGGGGTTTTCCGTACCAGACGAACTGATATATCATTGATTTTATTTTCTTCCGGATGCCTTTTGTGGGGTTTGATACTAAAGCGAAATACCATATCACTGGACAACAGTAAATATTAACGCACTGAGCTTTTTGAAATATTGTGAAGGCTCTTCCATATCCGTAAGCAAGTGCCGACTTAAACTTCTGCAATGTTTTAGCCCAGTTTACTTTTTCCGTCTCTTTCCATGTTTTTCTCCATTGGATACCTAAAACCTTTATTTCATCTTTCCTTTCTATCCCGCTAATAAACTGAAGTTCTTCTTCGCTTAAAGACAGGACTTCGCATTTTTCTTTGTTTAATTCTAGTTTGAACAAATCGCAGTACTTAGTTATACAATGCAGAGCTCGTAAATAATTCATGTCTGTTTCCGTGAAAATCGTGAGGTCGTCGACAAATCCTTCTATCTTTTGTTGGGTTCCTCCTATCTCGATTCCCTGTATCTCTGGCTCCAAATATCACAACAAAGGGCCAATATATATTTCGAACAATAGAGAGCTTAACGGGCATCCCTGTCTCACTTCTGTCTCTGCTTCAAAGCTATCGCTTTCCATATTACCTATCACAATTGTCTGTTCTATTTCCTCCAAGGCCTTCTTTATCCATACGATAAACTCTTTACAGAAATCGTATGCCACTAGTATAATAAGTAGGATTGTTCTTCTTATTTTGTCAATGCTTTTCGAATGTCAAAGCTTGTGATTCTGTATTTCCCTTTTTCCTTCTTTTTTTCATCACTTGAATATCGTTTCGTATGGCTCTTAGAACATCAGCTGTTTTCCGTCCATCTAATCCTCCTTTTTGTCGCTTACTTTAGCAACTTAGCAAATACCTTTTTTAGTCCGTTTGCAAGAACTTTGGTGAGGATCCGATAATCGCAGTTTGTTAAATTTACAGGTCTTCAGTTCTTCAAGATTTCCTGACTCTGGTAGGAGCTTCATTGTTCCAATGCATCCAATTTTTTCTTCGGGACTATTTAGCATCTCGTTGAACATTTCAGACAGAATCGGGGCTATTTCATTTGCATGATGCATATAACGTTCGTAAGGTATGTCGTCTGTGCCCGGTGATTTGTTATTTTTCGCTTCCGATAATGCTTTTTTTTATTTCTTCTGCAGTGATTTCGCTTATTAGCATTTCATTCTGTTCATCGGTTACTTTTGTTATGTTGATTTCCTCAATAAAATTCTCGAACCTTCTTTTGTTCGTCTTCAGTTTCTTCTTTTTCTTTCTTGAACAGAATCTGGTAATAATCTCTTGCTTCGTTTAATATATCTTTTTCGTTTTCAAGGACTTCCCCTTTCTGATTGCTTATTCTTCTCATTTGTTGTTGGCTTATTTTTTTCTTCTCGCGGCATATGAGAGTTGTTGCTAACTGTTCGTTTTGAATATGTTCATCTACTTTAGTTCTTACTTTTATTGCTTCTGCCCGCTTATGCTCAACCTCTCTTATCTCTGATAGAGCCTCAAAATATTCCTTGTTTGAGTTTTTGCCTGCATTTATTTCTTCTTTTAGCTGGTAAACTACTTTATATAGAAAGCTGACGTGTTTCTCTTCAAACCTTGCTGTATCACGAGAGATTTGTTGGGCCACTTTTGTAATCGCTGGTTTAGCTACACTTTCCCAATGTTTTGGAAGGCTACTTTTCACGACAGTTTTCAGTACCTCTAATATCTTTTCTGTTGCGTTTGTGAATTCTTTGTTTCTCATTGCTTCAGTATTCATCTTCCATGACAAATTTCTGAAAGAAGATTTTTTTTTCTCGTCGTTTCTCAATGTGGCAAACACAGCTTGATGGTCGGGAAACGGTACAATTTTGTTCTCGATTTTGTCTATTTGTGGAAGGATCTCACCTGACGTGTATATGCGGTCGAGTCTAGCTCCTCCTCCCTACGCCGTCCAGCTTATCCTAGTGAAACTCCTTGTATTCACGTTTTCTTTCCAAACGTCTAGAAAGCCTGCATCACGCACGAATCGTTTCAGTGACAAGCAAATATTGTCACTTTGTGCCATAGCATCTTGCTTGTCTGTTATGCAGTTAAAATCTCCAAGGAAAACTGTGTTTTCAATATCTTTCGGTATATATGGGGCTATTTTTTCTTCGAAGAATACTTCTTGTAATTTTTTGTTTTGCGACCCAGATGGAGCATATATGTTGACAAATTTGCACCCACCTATCTCACACCTGATAATTCTCCCGTCTGTATAGGTTCGAACGTCTTTTACATGGAGCTTTTCTTCATATATTATCGCCACGCTTCCTCGACCCGCATTGCAATTCGTAAAATACTTATATTCAGGTTCTAAACCTTTTAATTCGCTTGTGCGGTTCTCTTGTATAAATGCTAAGTCTATTCTTTCTTTTAGTAGATACCCTTTTAGCATGATTTGTCTACTTTTTTTGCTTTATTCCATTCAAAGTTGCGAATTTTTTGGAAGCTCTTGCTGATTTATCACCATGTCTTCTGCATTTTCTCTAGTTCTTGCTTTCTTGGTTTCTAATCCTTCTACCGACGAGAAAGATGTCTCAGCGTAATCGATTAGTTCCAATGCCTGGCTTGCCGAAGGGCTTTTAGAATTTTACCAAAAAAAATTAATTACAAATTCTAAAAATGAGACAATATTCACGGGTCGTTTTCCGCTTTTCCGATCTTGCGAGTTCCTGTTTCATTTTCTCCATTTCGCGATCTATTTTTTCTTCCTGATTCTTACGCGCATTTGTCTTTTTCTCTTCAGTTTTCTTTTCTTTGGGTCTCAGGTTTGTTTGGTTTGCAGGTTGTTTTTCCGGCCGAACGTTGCTTTGGCTACTAACGGCATTAGGGCCACTCGGTTTGTATGTTATGTTTCTTTGCGACCTCTGTGAGGAAAAAGGACACTGGCTGCTAAATGTCCTGTTTCATCACATATAATGCAAGTTTTGATTTGGCCATCATGCCATATCCGCATTCTCATTCCATTTACGAAAATGAAAGAAGGGATGTTCTTATCTACTTACATGCTTGCTATTACCCTTGTTTTGGCTGTTTCGAGATATCCGTCACCAGAGTAATACTCACGTTTGCATGAGAAAACCCTACTATACCTTTCCAATGTCTCTCGGACATCTAACAACTCCATTTCTAGCGGCATTCTTTCTATTTTCACAAAAGTGGGTTTTGTTTCGCAACTTTCGACGTATACAACTCTTTCATCAAATGATAACATTCCGTCTTCAGTTTTCGCGAGGAACTTATGAAGTTCGTTGCTAGTGGTGAACTTCACATACATAGTTTTTTTATATCGCAGCCCTGATCCGTCTATGCCTATCAGGTTCTCTTTTTCGACTCTATAATGTTTCAGCCATCTGTGTACTTCTACCTCTAAAGGTACATCTCCATCCGGGAAAGCCACAAAGCTCAGAAACGCAGTGTTTGTTCGTACATACCTTGCTGGTACCCCTCCTGGTTGTTGCGTCATTCTTTTCTCTTTTTTACCTTTTCAGGTAATACCAATACCTTATTTTTTTTCTCTCTCTTCTTCTTCCCTTTCACTCCATGCCACGTTTTTATTAGTCATTTTACGTACAAAACGCAAAATAAATCAACCAATTAAAAGGTGAGACACTTTCCGTGCGTTTTCATTGGTCGATTAACTTTTTGTTTTGTCATGTCAGAGTAACAGTCATATATTTTTAGGAATGACTGAAATACATCATTCAGCGTCAAAATAAGAAGATACTTCCTGAAACTGACTGCAATGAAAACATGTTTAGTTTCAGTTATGTTAAGGTATTACTATTGATATTGAGGGTATCGATGCTATGTTGAAGTATCGATACTTTCAAAAAAAGAACTTAACGGTCTTTAATCATAATCCCTGAAAATATATTTTCAACAAAAAAAATATCATACAAACATGCCTCAATAATTCTCTTTATTCACCTTTAAAAAATACATCACAAATAAAAACAAACAAATAAAAGAACAAGTAATCAGATGCGGTAATTTAAAAGACGTCGTGTTACATTTTTACAAACCTCAGGCTTGTCAAAATACACTAATAACACCAGCGCCATCTACCGGTTGGTCAAATCTGTTTCCAGAGTTTTTATGCTTTTTTCAATATGCTCAAAGTTCCAAGGCCACTACACAACGTGATTTTATTTATTAATAACATGATTTAACTTTACGAGATTTGCTTAAGTTCAATATTAAGAAGAGAAAACTAAATTTAATTTTTGCAATTTCATGGGCCCAAAAGACCTGGGCCAATTTATCCATCATTAGTACAAACTTAAGACAATAAACAAAATAGACACGGTTTGCCTCTTCAAGAGCCTCATCCTCAGGAAACCCTAGAGCCCTTCCACTCAGTGCTTTCACCATTCCCGATTTCTTGGGGTTTCCAAGAACTTCCCCGGAAGAAAATTGGGTTCTCTGTCTCTGCCCAAGAGTTAACATTAATGAAAATTAACTATTTATAATGTTGAGTGTTAAGTTAGTGGATGTTGATGTTGTATTTTCTTTTTTAAACTCGTTCTAAAGTTAATGTTAATCATTATCATTTTTTTGGATTTGTTTGGTTATCCCTCCCCTATACCATGCTGGGACATTTGGAGGGGATGTGTTTATGTTAAGTTTTTTGCTAATAATTGATATTAAAATAAACATTTACTTACTAAGATTACAATTGCTTATAAAACTTACTAAAATTACTTACTATTATTTTTTTTGTGGATTTATTTGGTCATGCCTCCTCCATATCTTGCTGTGGCGTTTGGAAAGGATGCGTTTATGTTAAGTTTTTTGTTAATAATTGATATTAAAATAATCATTACTTACTAAAAAATACGCAGTAATTTTTGTAAATCTATTAATGTTAATTTTTGGGAAAGTTTCAGAAAACATTATTTTCTTTCCTGGGAATCTGGAGACAGAAGCGCATCCAGGATTTTTGTTCGGGGGGGGGGGGGGGGG
The DNA here is from genome assembly GCA_027921565.1 of Artemia sinica. NCBI lineage: Eukaryota > Metazoa > Arthropoda > Branchiopoda > Anostraca > Artemiidae > Artemia > Artemia sinica. Next base: position 45,566,257 of record CM051276.1, on the reverse strand, counting down.
GTTACTAATTTTTTTTAGGGGGGGGGGTATACAAAAAATCCTCAATAAACGCGCACACAAAATTTGTTTATGTCCATTTTTGTTACGTTTTTACGAGTCAAACAAACATTTCGGTAGGGGGGGGGTAACCACCCTCCCCCCCCCCTGGATACGGCCTTGTCTGGGGAGGACCCCAAAATTTGTGCATGTGTGCATATACGGCTTAACAATACCAGTACATACAGTTATAATTAGTAGTATCCGTGAAAACGTAAAAAATACGAAAATAAAATAGAAATTAAAAAAAAAAAATTAAAAGGCACTATATCACTTTCTTTTTTCGTATTTTTTTTTATAACAAAAGGAAAAGTAAGTAAGGTAAATGATACCAATCCAGTAATTGAAAGTAATTTGATTACACGGATGCATTATTGCAATTTAAAATCAGATATACCCTTCCACGTCTAAGAAAAGATAAAAATATGAAAAAAAAAAAACACTTTAAACCAATTAAAAAGAAAAAAAAGCTTTCTCAGTGTTACACTTTTACAATCAACATAACAAATAAATGCTGTTCAGTGTAATGACAAAAATAATTTCCCGAAATTGGATTTATATTAAATTTAAAATAGTTTTTCAGTCAATAAATTACCCCCCAAAAACTTTTCGAAATCATCATAAAAAAAAGTTTTGATGTCAAAACTATTTTTTCTTCGGATCTTATACACATTAAAATCTGGGACATCAAAAGCCCATTCCAAAAATGATTTTTTTGAATAAATTAAAAATTATAATTTACTATGAATAAAATTATTGATTGATTGATTACGAACAGCATGAAAAAGGGTAAAAAAAAAACAAAGCCTAATTTGCACTACCATTTTTCAATTTTATAGTCTTCTTCTATAATGACGCCCTCCTTCTACATGTAGCATTGTACCACTGAGGCCCATGTTTCTGTGGCACTTTATTACTGTGCCACTCTGTAAAAAAGAGCAAAAAAAGAACAAATCTTAAATAAAAATATTCATTTTTTTCTATCTCCTATAAAATAACATTCTCCATTTACATATGACATTGTGCCACTAAGGTCACTGTTACTGTGGCACCTTATTACTGTGCCAATCGGTAAAAAAAGAGCAAAAAAAAGAACAAACCTGAAATAAAAATATTCATTTTTTCTATTCGCCTATAAAATTACATTCTCCATAATATTGTGCCACTAAGGCCACTGTTACTGCGGCACTTTATTATTGTGCCACTCGGTAAAAAAAAGAGCAAAAAAGAACAAATCTGAAATAAAAATATTCATTTTTTTTCTATTCCCCTATAAAATGATATTCTTCATTTACATGTAACATTGTGCTACTGTAGAAACTGTTACTGTAGCACCTTATTACTGTGCCACTCAGTAAAACAAGAGCAAAAAAAAAAGAAAAATCCGAAATAAAAACATTCAATTTTTTCTATTCCCCTATAGAATTATATTCTTAATTTACATGTAACATTATACTACTGAGGCCACTTCTACTATTTCGTTACTGTGCCACTGATAAAAAAAACGCACAAAAATATACGAAATCCCCTTTTTCAATTTTCTCATTCTCCTAAAAAATTACACTTTCCATGCACATGTAACATAACGTCTTTTGTGCTACCACACCCGAAACAGAGGCAATGGACGGAGTAAAACCACAACGTATTCAATGTGGCAGTACCATACAGGTACCAAAGTTCTAAATACAGGCACTAGAAAATGTTTGATATCGGCGTCACTTTACCTAAAGATTTTGAAGTTCCGTATTTACAATTTCTGATGACGGGGCCCCATAGTTTTACGTATGCACTGTGAAGGCTTCCAAAAGCCTCTAATTCCAACAATTTGCTCCGTAAATTTCTATAAATTATATAATTAAAAAAAAGTAATTATAATAATTATATAATTAAATTATATAATTAAAAAAATTAAAGCCAGTATCTTTTTAAGGGTATCTTTTTAAGGGACGTATCTTTTTAAGGGATGGAACTAAAAAAGATATATATTTACATTGTTTTTGGAGGAAATCTTCAAGGGAGACTGCCCACCCCCCTCCTATTCCCCGCAGCCATTTTTTCATATTAATTCACTTTTTTTTTATATTTATATTTTTTTTTAATATTTTATTACTTTTTTATATAAACATCTTTCATATTAATTCACTTTTTTTACGTTTTTTTTTTTTTTCAGATCCACCCTTACCTCCACTCTCAGATTGAGTTTTTGCGCACGTGAACGTTTGTAGACTATGCTTCGTCAAGATTTAAGCTGTTAAACAGATAAAGTGTAATTGTATAAGGTCTTTCAAAACACTGATACCTCTTTGTAGGCTAATGGTGTTAATGAGAATCCACAAAAAAGTATACAAATAAGGACTGATGAAATATATTCTCTTTTGGAGCTTATGACCGTTAAGCTCTATTGGTCCTTTGATTTGAGTCCGTTGATTTTGAATTAAAATCAACTTGGCGGAAGTGATGATAGACGTGAGAGCCATGGCTAATTGAGTAAAACCAAGACAAATAGTCTCAGTAAAACAGTATAAGAGCCAATTTTGAGGAATGGTATAAGATAATACACTGTATCAGTAAATACAGTATAAGAGCCAAATTTGAGTAAAAGATAAGTTTTAAACAGAATGCAGTGGAGTGTTTAATAGTGTTTCAGTCTCAGACATGTGGATACTAGGACAATTTTAAAGTTGCAATAGGGGCAAAAGAACATTCAAAACACTTTCAGCCATTTCCCTATGTAGAGCCATAAGAATAAACTATGAGCCGCAAGGAGCTCCTGCGCGTTATTTTCCACATCCCATTCCATATTTTTATATTCCATTCCACATTCCTTTTTTCATATTCCATTCCATATTTTCATATTCCATTCCACATTCCTTTTTTCATATTCCATTCCATATTTTTTATCGTAGTTCATACTTTATCGTATTCCCAATTTTATACTAACTTTACTCAGTCTTTTTTTTTTTACAAAGCCCTCAAGCAGCTACCCAGAGGAGTGTTAAGGAGTAAAAGAGGTTCTGTGTCTCCTAAAAATTCATTTTTGTTGCTCCAAATTTATGAATTTGGAAAACAGAAAAAAAGAAGAAAGTAGAATAGATGAAAATTACGAGGAAAATAAAAACTTACAGGAGATGTTCAGAAGTTTTTTTTCCATAGAGATACGTTTAATTGAGCTCAGGTGTGTGCGGAGAAGGGGTAGTGGGGGTCCAAAATCTAGACATCTATAGTTTTTATTTTATAATATCCAATAATTTAAAAATCATTTTCTAATTTTTCACAGCTCTCTTGGAACACTAAACCCTGATTTTTGGGGTTCAAAAGACTCCAAATTAAGAAGCTCTGAATTACATACCACTTCGTCGATATCTGAATTATGATATCTGATATCTTAGTCGATATCTAACATCTGATCAATATCTGAATTACGGCTTCGTCGATATCTCTAACACAACATTGCCATAAACAAAAATTTAAGCTATTAAAACGAAAAAGAAACAAGTTTTAGATTCAGTTTTTTTTTTTTAATTAGATATCAGGTATTTTGTTTATTTTAGTTTTTCATACAATATGCCCGATTTTTTATTGTTGATGACTTTATAACTAAAACTATTCTAGGCTATTGAAAACACGGACTTAAAACTAAAGTTTTCTTTATCCTGTGCAAAACACATTCAAAAACACCGATTTATTATTTATAAGCTTAATTAAGTCTACGAATGTAGGCTAGCAACGAAAAAAGTAAAAAAAAGGATCAATAGCTGGTTTGAATACTTTCTAATCTACCCCCCCCCCCCCCTACCGAAACAATTATTGTCTGTTGAAACAACACATTTAAACTACATATCTTCCCTACCCCATACGAAACACACTCAAAAACACTTTTGATTACATTTTAGATTTCTTATTTTAGGCTTAATTAAGTCTATAAATGTATATTAGCCACAAGAAAAGTGAAAAAAGTCTCCCATTAAGAGGGTTGGCGAAGTCTTATCTCCATTTTAAGAAAGAGGAAAGATTGTGTAGCTCTCCATATTCTCGTGAGCATTGCTTGCAATCTACAAGCGACAACCAGCTGGTTATACATTTTGATGACTTTATAAACCCGCCCCCTTACCAAAACAATTCTTGCTTGTTGGAAAAGCCGAGTTAAAGCTAGATCTCGTCCCTACTCCGTTGCAAAAGACATTCAATAATACTTCTGATCAAGTTTTAGATTTCTTGTTATAGGCTTAATTAAGTCTATAAATGTACACTAGTAAGGAGAAAAGTGAAAAAAAATTAAAAAAAAAAAACAAAAAACAAAAAATCAGTTGGTTGCTGGCGTGAACACTTCATAATCTGCAATTGAGAAGTTATAGTCTCCCATTAGAAGAGTTGGCGAAGTCTCATCTCCATTATAAGAATGAGGAAAGTTTGTATAGCTCTCCATATTCTCGTGAGCATTGCTTGCAATGTACAAATCAGAACCAGCTCCAAAAATGGGACCACAACTGAAAAATAAGACAGAGACCATCAAAACCGAAGAAGTAAACACAACAAACTTAGGTAATACAGCAGGTTCCCTGAATAAATCGTTCCCTAGACATTTTAACAGAACAGAGTGCAATGTGAAAAATTAGCCCCCCCCCCCCCCTCCTCATATACCTCTTAAAACTCAGCAGAAGGCTTGGCTGCTTCATGGTACGTTACTATTTTTCTTTATAAATATGATTTTATGCAGACAATATAAGACAAAATGGGGATGGTAAATATCTACTGCAAAGCCATACACATTTTAGAGACACACTCTTCTGTTACTCCCTTTTGTTCATTACTTTCTGATTTTGGCAGATTTTTCCTAGTTTATTGTTCCTAATTTCCAAGTGTAATTTTTATAGTTTGCACTTTTGTTCGTTACTTTTGTGTTTTTGTTCGTTACTTTTTACAGTGTTTGCACTTTTGTTCGTTACTTTTGTTACATTCCTAATTTATATGGGCATTTCTCATAGTCGGTAAAAGGAAAAGAATGAAAAAAGAATACGACATTGGATTTTACAGTTCCTGCCGACGGTGCTGATCTCTGTTTCATGGCCCTTCAGCAGGAAGTCCAATAATGGGTCGGGGCCTGCCATCCTGTGCTTTCGCACACCCTTCCTGTTTACCTTCCCCAAATTTTTCCAAATACCCATTTAGAGCTGAGTTGACTCTGGCTGAGCTTAGAGAGTCACGCCACTGAATGCCGTTTCAAACCAAATAACCAGCGACGTCCGGACTCGAACCCTAGGTTCTAGTAAAGGTTCTAGACATTTCATTTGTATTTCCATCTCTTACAGGAGACAGAGCTTAACAGCTAATCAAAAACTCTTCGAAATTTTCAAACTGAGATGCAGTGTGGTATGTAGTATTCTGATGTGGCAAATATGGTATGAAACTGGGCAGGAGTTGAATTTTGCGGATGTATTCCATATTCAGTCATCATCATCGGAACAACTTTGTTAAAAAAAAAAGGAAAAAAAAAAAAAAAATGGTTACATATTTTTAAATGTTAAAAAAATTAAATTCCTTGCCACAGAGCGTAAAAGCGAAAATAACAAAAATAAATGGCATTAACGAAGGCAAAAATGCCTCAGAAATGTTCACTTTGTTTACATTAACTTTATTTCAATTCAATTACCCTTTAAATTAGGAAAATATTTACAAAAAATCAATCAATACAATCTCTTTACATCTTTATATAATTTCTATACATTTTCTATACAATTTTTTCTTTTAAGGATTAGAGCTCCCCAAATTTTATCAACGGCAACGCTCCACCATTGTTTTAGTAAAGAGCCATGCGCTTCCCAAGTAGGCCTATTATTTTTTTCATTATTTTTAAGCGCAATGACGCTTTGGCCTTTAAAGGATTTAGGTGGGCGGTAGTCCTACTCTAATTTTGGGCTTTAGCTCTTTCCGTTCGTTTTAGGATTCATATATTCCTACACATCAGTACCTGTTATCTTTATATTTGGTGTGATTATTCGTTTTAATTTCTACTTCAGTAGGCTTCATTTATTCATCAGTATTAATTTCTACTCGTTTTAAGGTTTGAATACGGATCTCTGCTTTTCTTCAAGAACACTTTTTTTTTTAATTATTTCTGTTCATTTCCCTTGTTTTCGAAAAAAGGGGAAACACCCCTAAAAGTCATAGAATCTTAATAAAAATCACATCATCAGATTCAGCGTATCAGAGAACCCGACGGTAGAGGTTTCAAGCTCATATCTGCAAAAATGTGGAATTTTCTATTTTTTGCCAGAAGAAAGATCACGGACGCGTGTTTATTTGTTGTTTTTTCCCCCCAGAGATGATCGTATCGACCCGGTGGTCCTAGAATATCGCAAGGGGGCTCATTTAAAGTTCTAGTGCCCTTTGTAAGTGACCAACAAAGTTGGAGGGCAACTGGGCCCCCTCCCACGTGGAGGATCTACGTGGGACGATCTTTCCATGGGGGAAGAGAATTTTCCATGAAGGGGGCACCGGATTTCCCAGATCTATTCAAAAAAACGATCACAAATTAAATTAAAAAAAAAAAGTTTTTTCAACTGAAGTAAGTAGCATTATTGAAACTTAAAACGAACAGAAATTATCATGTATATGAGGGGGTTCGCCTCTGTTCAACACCTCGCTCCTAAACCCCCCTCCTTATCAACAAATATATATAGCCCCCTTAATCCAGGAAACAACCCTTGATAATTTCAGGCCAACCAGATAAAGATTTGTTAGACCCTTTGTTGGGCCCCATCTTTGGGGGAACTGCTGTTTTTTCCATGGTTTCTTTTGCATTAGGGTCCCCCTAGCATAATAATTTAAAAGTATAACTTTCGAGGCGATCGAAAAAAAGAGTTTTTGGCTCATTTTTGGGGCCAACAAGTAAAAATTATTCTTCGAATCCCATTAAATAGTGTGTTTCAAGTGCTATCTAAAATAGACATTCATAGCTGCCATCTATTTCATGATTTTAATAGATGACATGCTGACCCTTTCGTATTCCATACTCTGGTCCTAAGAGACCTTTCTGCAGACTCCAATCTGTAACTGAAATCGACAATGAACATCCAAGATGAAGTAGGAAATAGCAAAATATAATTTTCAAACGAAGTAATAATGAACTTCGACTATTACAAAAATGTACCTGCTTCATAATGAGATAAACGTTAGACTTGCTTGGGCGCAAATAGCTTCACAAACGAGAAAACTGTAACGTGAGAGCGAAAATGTTTTGTTTCGCAAGCAAATAGAATATCGGAGATCTTCTTCTATTTTCATAATTTTCCCTACACCATTTACGCTATTACACAATTATTCCCAATGGGGTATCTTGGGACTCCTTACGACCCTCTGTAATTCAGCAACAGAAAATTCAGTTTTCTTCTAATCAACACGCATTCACTTTTATTGAGTGTGAAATCATTCCACGATCGAAATTCGGCCTATATATTTGTTTTCACTGTCATCGAAAACAGAAGGAAAGATTAAGCTGAAATAATTTTCCTGACTGAAAAATTTCCTAATTAAATGTTCGAAAGGATGCGTTTAAAATCTTCGATTGCGTTTTCTTGAAATTGAGATTGTACTAAGGTCATGAAACGCATCAAACAGTTCGTAATAACGAACTCTAAGTAAGGAGCGACCCGGCTCAATAGTAACCAAACTCTAAAAAGTGGAATCTTGATACCAATAGATACATCAAAAGAATCAGATATTTTATGCTGATTTCAAATTTATAAGTTTCATCTAGTTTAGTTTACCGTCAAAAGTTACTAGTCTGAGCAAATTTGCCTTATTTTCGAAAAAAGGGGACACACCCCCTAAAGTCACAGAATCACAAAGATGACACAGAATCACAGAAAGAAAGTCACAAAATCATACCATCAGATTCAGCGTAGCCTATTAGAGAACCCTACTATAGAGGTTTCAAGCTCCTATCTAAAAAAAATGTGGAATTTTGTATTTTTTTTGCCAGAAAAATCACGGATGCGTGTTTATTTTTGTATTATTTTTTTTCCAGGGGTGATCGTATCGACCCATTGGTCCTAGAATATTGCCAGAGGGCTCATTCGAACGGAAATTAAAAGTTCTAGTGCCCTTTTTGAGTGACAAAAAAATAGAGGGCAACTAGGCCCCCTCCTACGCTCATTTTTTTCCCCAAAGTCACCCGATCAAAATTTTGAGAACGCCATTTTGTTCAGCATGGTCGAAAAATATAATAACTATGTCTTTGAGGATGACTTAATTCCCCAAAGTCCCCGGGGGAAAGGCCAAGCTATGAACTTTGCCCGATGTTTACATATAGTATTGGTTATTAGGAGGTATACAGACTTTTTCGGGGGGGGGGGAGGGGGTCGGGGTTTACGTAGGAGGATCTTTCAACGGAGGAAGTTTTCATGGGGGAAGGGACATTGAAATGAAGGGGTCTTTGGATTTCCCAGCATTATTTAAAAAACGATAGGAAATTAAATAAAAAAACAAGTTTTTTCAACTGAAAGTAAGGAGCAACATCAAAATTCAAAACGAACATAAATTATTGCGCATATTAGGGGATTCGCCCCCTAGTCAATACCTCACTCATTACGCTAAAGTTTTTTTTAGTACTTTCAAAAGAGCTAACTAAACGGCCTTTGTGATTAAGGAATTCTTAAAGAATCGGAACAAAATTCGAACGTCAATAAATACAAATAAATCTTTGAATTTTATTGACGCTAGACATCAGCAGACTAATAGCCTGCACTTTGGCAAACATACAAAAATGTTTAAATTGTTGAAGGGAATAATTGACTTAAAAATGACCTATTTCAGCTTTAGGGGGGCTTATTTGTGATTCCATTATTGAAGAAGAAGATTAAAGAAGAAGAAGAAGAAGAAGAAGAACTTACTCGTGATGAAAACAAACAGCATACATTTTCTTTGAAACTGGAAATTTAGAGGGTGGAACGTTTTCATTGTTAACAAGGGTGAAAATAAATGCCTTTTCAGAAGACCCATATCTTCCTTTAGGACCAGACTTAACCCAGGGTATATCGCTGAAGCCACCACAGATATGACCGCTGCCACCCTGAAATAGAGTTTAATTTGTAGCAATTAAGTGACAGTTACCTTAAAATCCTGGAAATTTCTAAAATCCTCAATTTTAAATACTCTTAGCTGATCGTGGTGACAAGAGCATCGATTTCAGATCTGAGGGAAAGATTACAATATAATTTTCTAAAAATAGCAAAATTGTAAAAAAATTAAAATATATAATTCATAATTAAAATAAGAACGTTTGATTTAACCCCCTTTTTGTGTTTAGCCTGCAATTTGGCTCGACCTTCCTTCTCCATCCCATCTACAAGAACTTCTCCCGTATCCCTTTGTCCCTTTTAGATCCCTACTCCCCAAACAAGCAGCTTTGAAACTCTCAAAAACTGACACAGGTTTACTCCAGGTCACAGCGTTATTCTTGAAGCTTTTTGCCTAGTTTGATTCGTGCTTCTAACAATTCACAACTTGTACACTTTGAAAAACATACTCGTAAATTTTGTGTTTGTTGACAAAATTTGTCTTTTGGTGACCGTATTTTAATTATTATAGAATGAATTTAGTTCATAACTAATTGATTGACTGAAAGATCTCATGTTAGGATAATGCTTATGACAGTGTATCTTGTTTATAACAAATGATTTGATTTATTGAGGAAAAGACTTACGAGGATACCTAGGCTCCTCGATTTTATCTAACAATGTTTATCTAATAATTTTATCTTTCCAAAAATGATAATATAATATAATATATAAAATAAAATATATATTAAAAATATAATAAACATATATATATATATATAATATTATAATGAAAAATTTTATCTTATAATTTAGATAAAAATTATCTGAACGGACATATTTGATTTTCGTACTAGCACACGAGAATTAAAGGAGGAATTACACTATTACACTATATATTATATTATATACTATATATATATTATTTACTATTACATATATAATTATACTATTTCCATTATAAAAGATCAAAAGCCAACCAGGCCAGCCAAAACAAAATCACAGAAGCAAATCTTGAAACCCAAAATGTCTATGGCCACTGTGAAGAAAAAGAAGAAAAATCAGACTAATCAAAAGAAGAAAAAATCAAAAGAAGAAAAATCAAAAGAAGAAAAATAAAACTCCGTACAAGGCGTCCTTAGCGTTGAAAAGGAAAGTAATTTAAACTATAAAAAAGGGAATAATCCAAAATCAAAAGAGGACAAAAAGAAAAAAATTAAACGTTTATATACAATTAAGTAAAAATAACTTTCCCAAAAAGAAGAGTTCTAAAGAAAAGTAAAGGACATATTAAACTTAAGATCAGAAGAAATAGAAACATACAATAACTCAAACTCAAAACAACCAAAATTACTATTAAAGAAAAAATGAAACCCAAAACGAACAGAAACTAAATAAACAATCATAGCAAAAAAACATACATATACTATACTAATATAAATGAATAAATAAATCTAAAAAAGGAGTAAAGCTTAAGCTGAATATGCAAATTAAGCTTAAAACGAACAAAAATATTTTGCTGTTGAAGCATAAATGAAACCCAAAACGAACAGAAATTAAATAAACAGTCATAGCAAACAAACAAACAATAGTTACTAATATAAATGAGTAAATAAATCTTAAAACGAGTGAAACTTAAATTGAATATACAAATCCATCTTGAAACGAATAAAAATCTCTACAAAGAAGATTTTGGATTTTGAATCCTTCTTTCACTGTAAAAGTCTAAAACCTACTGCTTCTTTATCGCTTTACTGAAAGCTATATGTATCTTGAACAGTCTTGAAAAGTAATAATATTCTTCTAATAAGTTTCTTTGACGGTCAGTCTTAATGAAATATACGAAAGTAAGATAGAAATATAATACTTTAGAAACAAATTTGGGTTATATATTTGCAAATTAGGGTTGGGGGGGATTGGATAGGGTAAAGAGTTTGGACAGTGTGAAGTTAGAAAGAAATTCTTACTGCATAACATGCAGAATAATTGTATCTAACACATTAGGCATGCAGGCTCGCTATACTTTACACACACCCAATCCCCCCCAGCCTTAATGTGCTAATATATAGCCCAAATTTGTTTCTAAAGTATTATATTTCTATCTTAATTTGGTATATTTCATTAGGATTGAGCGTCAGAGAAACGACGCTCAAATATGCAATACGTAAATATGCAATACGCAAAATACATTCATTTGATGTTCAAATCTTTTCCCTTTCAAGTTTGAAACGCAGAGAAGGACCACTCTTTTTTGGTTAAACTTTCGTCTGTACCAAAACCACATAAAATATTTTCAAGTTGAGATAATTCATTTTATTAATGAAATTTTATAAATAACGCATAACTTTGACAGAAATTGAGCGTTTGGGTAGTAGTTTCAAACTTAAAAAATAGCTAAAGTGGGCGGAGTAAAACCCAGCAGATGTCGAATGATGAGTAAGTAAAACCTGCTAGGCATAAAATCATATAAGCATGAGAATTAAAAAGGCGGCACCAAGATAAGAAAATCATATATATATATATATATATATATATATATATATATATATATATATATATATATATATATATATATATATATATATATATATATATATATATATATATATATATATACATATATATATATATATATATATATATACATATATATATATATATATATATATATATATATATATATATATATATATATATATATATATATATATATATATATATATATATATATATATATATATATATATATATATATATATATATATATATTCTCTTTACGAGTTTACTAATAGGTTTGATATAAACGACTACTCTGAATACAAGCTTTAAACTAACTTGAACAATGACATAGGTTGGGGCAATGCCGTCACAGTGCTTATGGAATGCTTCACTTGAAAATCCATGCACTCCTGCTTTATAGACCATTCTCCATTGTTGGTTTGGGTTGCCGTACCAGGCATTTAAAGTTTTCTGCAAGGTGGTTTTGTTCTGCAAATAAAATTTATATAATTATTAAGGTATCTATTTAGCCACGAAACATAACAGACGAAAAAGAGAAAGAGAGAGAGAGAGAGAGAGGAGAGAGAGAGAGAGAAGAGAGTAGAGAAGAGAGTTGCTGGAAAGTATCTAAAAAGGACAATCACCCAGGTTTGTAAATATGCTAATGAAGTGGCAAAGAAAGGACACATTTTTTTTTTTGGGGGGGGGGGGAGATGGTAATTGTTTATGTTATTCTTTGTGGTGTATATTATAGAGTACTGTGTTGTATGACCTGGTAAGGTTTATAATAAGAAAAAAATTGTGTGCATGTTATTCATGTGGCAGGTAAAAGAGAGTAATAAAGTTTGTGTTTTTCTGTTGTTGTTGATTTTGTTGGAGGGGGGATTTACGTTACTCTTTTGTTAACTGTCATTTCAAATACTGTGTTCTACGGCCTTGTTCGGCTTTAGTAAATTGACCTATTTATCTATCTGCTTAAGCATTCTTCGATTCAAGATTGTTATCTCCACAGCAATATTCACAAAATAACAGACGAAGACAAAACGTACGCCTGATTTACCCAAGAATTACAAAAAGCTTTTCACTATTTAATCAAGTTTGGGAGCACTTCTTGGTGCAAAATGAGGAGTTTTCGCTGTCAATTTATTCTTAGAAGTAGAACAAATAGTGTTTGTATCTTTTGCCATTTTATGTAATGACACTATTCATCTCCTGAATCATCACCAATTGGAAAATTAAAAATAAGTTCATTGACTTTGGGATACGTAAAACCATGCCAATTACCCTTGAAAATAAAAATTTATTTAAATTTCAACAAATTTTTATCTTTCAATTTTTCATTCTTTTTCCACTAAAATTAGTTTTTGTCTAATGGAGAGAAAGTACCATAATTTCCTATCTTTTAAAGAATGTATGCATGTCACTGGAGCTGCCAAATTGAAAAACGAGGAAAAACGAGGTTCTGAGACCAGAATTCTGAGGAAAAAACTATATATACTTTCACGGTCTTTATGTTTTTCACTTTCAGATTTTTGTATTCTCTATTCTTCAGTATTTTATAATTGATCAGCATTTGGAACGTTTTTGGTTTGTGAGTCATACCAAACAGAAGACAAAAAGGCCAATATTCACATTTTATGGGCGCGTATTTTATGCGTATTTACACGTATATGAATTCTGTGCGCACATCACTTGGTAAAGTATTTTTATTACGAATAAAATGTGAGACCAAATTATTGACGACTTGGACTTAGTGAAGAGCCACATCTCACTCATACTTTACTCCTCAGCATCATCATATAGAATGAATAAGCTTAAAACGTTCTTAATCTAAAGACCAGAGTATCTTAGAGTTAGTGCCCTCCTTAGTAAAGAGCAGGCCAGAGGGCACTCGTTCTTTTATTTCCACGGCCACTCAGTGAAACCATATTGTATTGAACGAGAAATTGAAGATAGCTATTTTAATAAGAATGAATTAACAATTTTAAGACATATCTTCGGTCAAAATACACTATAAACAATTTTACTCGAAATTACAAACTTGGTCATAGATTACAAGCTAGTTCAAATCATAAGAAATCGGAAGATTCGGCTTATTGAGTATTATAGCTGAGAAAGTCTTCAAACATTTTCCTTGCAAAGGTATCGCATTTTGCGGCTTTAAATTATTACTTTAACCCCCTCTTCCCTGTAGTAATGTAAACAGCAAGATAGAGGACGCATATACTATACAACCTTCCAGCCATTTTAAGTAAGCGCTGAAGTTATTGTCTACCAAAGGACAATAGCTTCCATATATGTTTTTTTTTTTACTACTCTAAGCGTATTGGTTGTTTCAGAGTTTGTGTCTTATGTATATGGTATAGTTATATATTTATTTCATTTCCCATCCCTGACGAATGATTTTAGTTCCAGACATGATATATAAGGTAATGCAGCTGTACATGCTATCGGCAGGCCACCATTCCAAAAGCATTATGATTTTTTTTTATAATCAGTAACTGGTGGATTATCTTACTTTATTGGCTTTTTTGGAGGAGGGAGGGGGTTCAGTGGTGGCAAGTAGGGGGTTCACTGGGGACGTTTAATTTGGGGTGATTCAAAATTAGTTGGCAATATTGTTCATACAGAAATAGTAAAATTTTAAAATTTTCAGGGTGTGCACCTCGTAATGGTTCATGTTCCTGGATTTTTATTAGGATTTACGTCAAAGTATTTTTATTTGGTACTAAAACCGTGTCTTAATGTGTTGGTAACTGCTATATCACCTTAATATATGTTTACCAGTTACAGGCGGGCTACCATTTCACTTATACTATTTCATTACCGTTTTATATAATCCGTTACCGATAAATTATTGCAAGTTGTCGGCAGTTTCTTTGTATTTTCAGTAGTTGCCAGTAGGTGGTTGAGTGGGGATCTTCCATATAGATATTATAAATTTTCGTAATTTTTAGTACGCACGCTTTTTTTTAAGTAGACTGTATGTTAAATTGTCTTTTTAAGGTCAAAATCATGTTTTAGATGCCAAGAACCGATACATTACCTTACGTAGTTGTTACTGTGAATATCCAAAACTGATGAATGTCGACAGTCTTGGATTACTCAGTGTTGCCAGTCAACTTTTTCAGTTTTATGCAAGATTTGATGGTGACAGGTTAGGTTAAGTTTTTAACCCATTTATGAGATTTATAACCTAATTTAACCTAACCTAACTTTAACTTTTTACCATCATAGCTTGCATAAGACTGAAAAAGCTGACTCGCAAAGCTAAGTGAATCCAAGCAGAGAAAAGGGAATTGCAGACATTCACCAGTGAATTTCGGACATTCACAGTAACATAGTCACAGCATTTGGACGGAAGCATAGCTGAACTCGCTTCTACCGTTAAGCGGCATTCACAAACGTGTCTAGCTAGAATCCCATGTGTAGACACGTGTCTAGCCAGAATTCAATGTCTAGGCAACGACCGTTCACAAGTAAAATTCGGCGCTTAGCTAGACACGCTAGACAAGGCGCTTGGCTAGACATCGAGTTTAAGCCTCTAGAAGTCAATGTCTAGGATTTTCGGTTACAGCCAATCAGAATATGTCAAGTTCCACTATTTTCATCATTTATGTTTACATTTTTAAACTGAAATTTAATTTTTGTTTTCTCATTAATTGTTTTTTCATTTTAGGCAAATATGCAACACCAGACATAATTATGAAGCACACTAAGGCAATTGTTTCCCTCATCTCATCCATTATCTTGTGACAGTAAAAATAGGGATTACAATTTTTGAAAGTTTTGCGTGCATAAGCTCTCTTGATTGGCTAGAAATGACAGTTTGAAACTAAATTTGTAGTTTAAGCTAAGCAATGAATTTTATTTATGAATGGTCGTTGCCTAGACATTGAATTCTGGCTAGACATGTGTCTAGACATGGGACTCTCGCTAGACATGCTTGTGAACGCCGCTTTACAATAAGATCTGAAGCACAAATTAATGGGATTCATGATTTCTCAGCCTATGGCATTTTGATTTTATTAACAATAATTATGTAATTATTAACACTGTTCTGCAATAGAAAAAAGATAATTTCCCTAGCGATAAATATGATAATTTCGCTATTCTATGTACTTTCTCTATGTGATAAAGTTCTGTGGTACCACATTGGATTGATGCTATACTTGGCAACACGGGTTCCAGGGAAGAATCCCGTGCCCGTTTTAAGGGAAAAAATTTATCTGGGGCAACTGGACACCTATTCAACATCCCATATTTTCCTGGGTATCATACAACTCCATGTGCAATCAAATAAAAATTTCAAGATAATCATATAATCACGAGCAAAACCTCTAAAATTCATTCATTTTGCAAAAATTTCATCTAGGATGCTTAAACCATCAGCATTATCTAAATCTAGGAGTTTTACTTCCCCAATTGATTCCGTATAAATAGTTTTATAATACAAAGACATCATAACTTACGTTATGTTTTATAAAATATGTAAATATAATTTTATTTCAAGCTATGTAATATAAAGATATGACTTGACAAATAATTTCAAATTTTTGTTTATGTGTATATTCTACATTTATTTCATTCAATACACATTTATTTTTTTTTCAAGATCGATAAACTTGAACTAATCGGAAGCACTGGATTATTTTTTACCTGAGATAAAATAGTAGAGCCCAGAAAAAATCGAGTAGAAGTTCTTGGCTTTAGTCGACTTTCTACTGGATTCTCTCTAAATTTTGTTGGCAACGCTGCAAAACGGTATCTCTCAAGTGATACTTCAATCGGAACAAGGCCCGTTGGCTCAACTTCCTCCGCAAATACCTGACTGTCTGAAATATTAGAGTTTAACTTCAGTAAGAAACCCTGACAGCAAAATAATTTTAAGACATCGCACTGTCATAATCATTGTCTAAAATCATCACAATCATCATAAACGAGCTATTTAAAAATTAAATTATGGAATGGAGGATATCCAAGCTCTGGTGAAGTGTGAAAGACTTTAGTAGAAACAGTTTATTATTTTGTTTTTAAAATTTATCAATTGCTTAGCAAATGATCCCATTTTGTTGCAGAAATATTGAATTTTCTTCAACGTAACATAAACTTGTCTAACAGCGAACTCTAAATAGAACTCGAGTGCTATCTGCGTTATCTGCACTCGAAAGCTATCTGCGTTATGGACAAAACTTGCTCCGAAAGATAACACAACGTAATGTAGTGTTAAGTCAGGCTAATGTGAAAGATTCTACAGCGTAGTGTGAACACTCCGTAAGGCTGTGATTTTAAACAAAATAAATGATCTGTTTTGGACCGGTTTCTACGGATTGTTTGAATATTTTGGTAGTAATCATTTGACTGAGGGCACATACTTGAACCTACAAGCGTTAAACCAAGTGGAGGTTTCATCCTAAAAGTAAATGATGTATCATATGTAACTAACGAAAAAACATGTCTGCATATCATCTTTTAATTATAGTATGAAAAACAGTTTACAAAACAGATCTATTCACGAATTTCACAGCGAATTAGTGTAAAGTTGACCACTGACTACTTAGCACATACATTTGACCATTTGATACAAAAAGCCATTAAGTGAAAATCCGTTTCCAAATGGAAGCTAAAATTTTCAACTACTATTAAAAGAACAGGAATCTGAACAGGATCTCTGAATCAGAAACAGGAACAGGATCTCTGAATCAGATTCTGAACAAGAAACTGAAAAATCTGATTATTTAATCTCACAAGTTAATTTCTGTGATGCAGCTTCGTACTATTAGTGCTATTAGTGCTTCGTACTATTAGTGACAAATCATCAGAGATAGAGATCGCAGATACACTTATTGATAAAACTAACAATATACACATTTCGCTTACTATGAAATGCAATGAAACAGGAAAGGGCATAACAGACTAATGAAATATTAGAATTTCCATTAAAAAAAGAAAAAATTGGAAAAAAAAAAAAACTATGTGGTTACTTTTCAATCCAACATCACCGACAACCAATAATACAGAACATACGACAAGCAATCATACTCAAATACAAGAGAAAATAAATAAAAAAACTGGGAAATGATACGTTGAATAGATTGACAACCTAGATTGTGTTAATCCTCAAAATGACTCTCGAGATGTAAGGAGCTTCCTTTCATGCTTTCTTAGCTTCCTTACGTAGCTTCTTTGTCCGTAACTTAAAACAAGGAAGAGTATGAATAATTTGAAAAGCAAATCTATTTCTGTAAGAATTAGATAAAAACCTTACATAGCTTCTTTTAAATTAGATAAAAAACCTTACATAGCTCCTTTGTCCGTGACTTAAAACCAGGAAGAGTATCAATAATTTTAAAAGCAAATCTATTTCTGTGAGAAATAGATAAAAACCTTACACATCTTCTTTTAAATTAGGTAAAAACCTTACATAGCTTATTTGTTTGTGACTTAAAACCAGGACGAGTATGAATAATTTTAAAAACAAATCTATTTATGTAATAATTAGATAAAAAACCTTTTTCTTTGGGGAGAGAATTTCTATTTGATATATATTTAAAGGCTTTCTGTGCACTTCTGTGTGATAAAAGTTTTCTCATTGGAGGGTGGGGATGACAAATGAGAACGATAATAGCGATTAGCAAAACGAGACCAGGGTAGTGTTCTCAAACTCGTGAGATGCATTATTTCCCTTTCTAGTGTTTCAGGAAACCGAACCTTTTCATTCTAACAAGTGATTGGAGGGCAGCGCAGCCTCTGCAGACTAGCTCATTCACATGGTTGTTAAATATGAAATCATTTGAGACAGTAACACCTAGTAGCTTTTTACTGTTCACAGGCTGGAAGAAGGGCGCTGGCTCTTGAAAATCAGTTTTAGAGGGTAGAACCTCATTACCTTGCACCTCATTTCATTGAGAGTGAGACTAACTAGGTCACAACGGGGGCAAAACATACTCATAAAATAGGGTCAAATTTCGGCACGGCAGTTTCCTTCGAGTACATATTTCAGTAAGAAGGATAAATCGTCCATAAATTCGTATCTATCCTTAAAGGACCGATGGATGTAGTTTATGATAGCCAGGAAAACGATACCAGCAAGTTTGGTACCTTGAGTGGCACCACAGGTAATTGGAAGAAATGAAGAGTTCGTGTCACTTTTGCTCAAGGCAATGCCACACTGTTCATGGCAAGACAGTAAGTCCGCAACTATAAGCAACAGGTCCATTTTGGCACCCATGTCACTTACGTTTTCAAGAGCAACATGGTATCTGATCAAGTCATAAGCTTTTTTATATTCTGTGATAGTAATATCTGTGATAGTATATTCTGTGACAGTATATACGATGGATTTGCCCTGCTCTAAACAGGATTGAATATCATCGTACAACCTGAAGAGATACACAGAGGTGTTGGAGCAACGAAGGCATCCATATTGATAAGGGTCTAATTGGGGCTCTATGTCGTTCATCAGAAGCCTTGAAATGGACTTTTTCCAAGTTTTTGGAAATTTGTCGAGAGTGGGGGATAAGTTTTATGATGCTCGTTAGAGGATTCGCTATGAAAAGACCATATTTGCTAAGAAGTCTCACGGGGATTTCACCAGGAAATGACGAGCTCCTGGGTTTTAATTTAAGTAGTTGATGAGAAAATTGATAAAGCTCTACTGGCGGTCACCAACTACACTGTCTAGATTTTTTTTAGCACAGTTGCGAGTTCGTTACTCGTAAAGCTAGGGAATGTGGCGCATATACCGGCAAAAATAAGAGTTGGCGTCTTTCAGAATCTGTGAGGTTCTTGGGTTTACCCGTCAGCTTCTTTACTGAATCGTGCCATTTTTTATAGTTGGTAAACAGAAGTGGATCAACTGGATTGGCAGCAAACAATTTCTTGGCTTTGCGGCAGAGGGCAGCGACCTTGTTGCGCAACCCTTCATAAATTCAAATTCAAATTATTTAATTCAACAAGACATAACTCTCGTGGGCAAAGCCCAAATATGATGTCTCTTAGTCATAATTAGCAAAATAAAGTTGTATGATAAAACTTTGTCAGGATAAATAAACTAAAGGATAAAAACATTTGAGATTGAGAATAAAATTATCTGATAAAACTTCGTCAGGATAAAATAAAATAAACAATATAAAAACTAGAGATCATTGTAATATTTCACAAAGCTTGGCACAAAGCTTTTACTGTAGCGCATGGTGTTACAGTGGACTGGGGTTAGTTTCGGAACCTTCTCAGCCACTTCCCTGGGGGACGAGATCTTATAGGGACAAAAG
The DNA here is from genome assembly GCA_027921565.1 of Artemia sinica. Lineage (NCBI taxonomy): Eukaryota > Metazoa > Arthropoda > Branchiopoda > Anostraca > Artemiidae > Artemia > Artemia sinica. The sequence goes on along the minus strand of CM051276.1, from coordinate 45,546,393 downwards.
GTGGGGGAAGGAATGATCGGTAGATGGGATGTTGAAGGAGGGAGGAGCCAAATCTTTGGCATAATTTTCCTCGGCGGGAAGAAAGGGATTCAAGTTTAAATTCCTTGAGGTAAAAGGAGTAATGTAGAGGGGAACCGCCATAAATGATTTGCAGTGATCTCTTCTGAACTCGTTCTATTTTATCAATTTCATCCTGGGTAAGGGCAAAGTGCCAAACCGGACAAGCATATTCAACTAAGGGGCGGATGATAGTGTGAAATATTAGTTTCAGCTTGTCCTTAGGAACTCGAAATTTGTCCAGTGTTTTTAGCATTTGGATTGCGCCGTTAGCTTTTTTTACAATTGTCTTTGTATTCTCCCGCCATTAGAGGTCAGAAGAAATCACCACACCAAGTAAAGTTATTTTATGGCTTATTAGCTCGGAAGCGATAGGAGGTTCGAAAGACGGTTGAGTATTCTGAAGAAAAGAAAATGTCGTGACCGAGCATTTGTCTTTATTCACGACCATGTTTAGTTCAGCCGCCTCTGAGGTAACTTGGTCGATGAAACCAGCAGCATTGCTCTTCGAATCCTTAGATACGATTTCCGTTAAGGACAAGTCGTCAACGTATTTCCATCTGTCCTCCGCTCAGCAGCAATTTCATTTATCATGAGGAGGAAGCCCAGTGGCCCGATCACAGTTCCTTGTGTAATTCCACAAAAAAACTGGCAGAGAAGTGGAAAATTGGTCTTTATACTTCACAGTTTGCTCTCTATTTGTTAAGAAGCTCTTGATGATTTTAATAATAAAGCTGGGTATATTTTTTTCCGCCATTTTTTCTAAAAGGATTTTGTGATCAACAAGGTCAAATGCTATGCTGAAATCAATTGCAATTAAATTTATCCATTTTCCAGGTTCATCCAGGTGTTTTAAAATAAAATCAATTAAATTAAAGAGGTATTGAACTGTCGAACACTTAGGGATGTTACCATATTGCTTTCGATCAGTTACTTTCAAAAGATATTTTTTCAGCCATGCGGCAACAAAGCTTTCGTATATTCTGCTAAAAACTGACGTAACTGTGATCGGCCGGACACCAGAGAAATCATTAGCTGCTCCTTTCTTTGGAATGGGAGTAATAAACGCTTTCTTCCATTTCTTTGGAAAATATCCTGTTTTTGTTATATTATTGAAAATTATCTGAAGGGGAAATGATAATTCTTTAGCAAATGCTTTAATGAGAGCAACTGGAATGTCAAAAGGGGCAACGGAAGTTCTTTTTGACGAAGAGAGTTTACGGATTATAATTGCCGATGAAATATCAGCAATTAAATTATCATCTGAAGGAGTAGTTAAACTTACTGGAGGATCCTCGGGTGGAAGATTGGGGTAAGACTGCACATTGAAGCAAAATGGGCATTTAAATCATTCGCGGTTTTCTCTAGAGGCTCCTCCTTCATGAAGTCAACTGGTTGAGAACTTTTGCCAGTCAGACTTTTTACTTTACTGAAAAACTGCGACCGTTTGGACTCCAAAAGATGGTCAACTTCATTTTCATAGTAATTTGCTTGTGCCTTTTTATTTTCCATTTTATTTGGTTTGCCAACTGTTTTGCTTGGTTCACTTGACCTTTTCGTATTAGGTGCAATTTATGCTTTATCAGTTGCTTTATTTTTGAATTTACGTATGGTTTATCACTAGAACAGAATTTAGTCTTACGTTCGGGAAAGCACTCGAGAAATTTTGAATTTACCTTATTCAAATCATGAATATCATGAGTTTGAGATCGCTGTTTCATAAGAACCTTGATTTCAGTTGTGATCCATGCGCGATCAGAGGAAGATTTGTAAACAGTCTTTGTGGAAAGTGCTCCACGTACTTTTTGTAGAAGACCGAGCTTAGAAATTCATTTTTTCTGTCCAGGGCTTGTTCATTAATTACTGCTGAGAAATGGTACTGACTTATCCATCGTCCGAAGGACCGAATGCTAGTTTCAGTGACAGGTCTTACTACAACAAGGACGCGCTTAGGAGCTGCTACAGGAATTTTTGCCTGCCAGAAGACAGTTTAATGGTCTTATTTTGTCAATGATCCCAAGCAGTGGGGATTGTGGTAGAAGCTTTCCGCATATGTCAAAATCAAGCATAGTGTACCGGAAGCAGCATGACTAGTGGTTTTGACAACTTGTTTCAGACCGAGGCTAGAAGCGAAATGCTCTTTATTCCTCTGATTGAAATCTCCACACACAATAATGGCGGGGCAGCTGAACTTGGTACGGCAAAAACCTACCCCCTTTTGCAAATGCAAATAACAGTTCTTTGCGATTTCTTACGCTTTCCGGATAGTAGAAGAAAGAGAAGCGCCGGGGTAGTCCTTTAGGCCTCGTAAAAACCCAGAAAAGATTCCTAGGCGGGGTCTTCCAGTTCCCGGAGGAATCTTTGTAGAATGTTGTTTCTGTAAATTAATGCTACGCCACCACCATTACGATTGAGGCCTCTGTCTTACACTGTGATTATCCTAGTGGTAAAACCTGTGAGGGCGCAAGTTTGTTCATGTTTGTTAGCGACAACTGAGATATTATTCTTGCAAGATGCAAGCAATACATTTGTGGCATAAAAGTAACCAGCTGCAGATTCGGGGGAAGGTTCATCAGTAGAATAAGCAAAAAACATCGTTGATTTTGTGGTTGCGCTTACTTATTGGACACTTCCGGTTAGTTACAACCACAGAAATGGGAGTAAAGACGACTAGTTTTCTCCTTTTTGCCTTAATGCCGCTCCTGCATCCACGATATCTCCACAGTTTCGATCACAACATGTACGCCATCCACTTGGGGTCTGAGAATACCGAGTGAACGTAATGTTGTTTGTATAGATGGCGATACAATGGGTGAATTATAGGATCTAAGTTTATGCAGACGTAACTTCGCCGTGGAGGCTTCGATCGGCATGATCACGGCACTAGCAAAAAATTAGAAACCTCACTGAAAATGTCAATATAACTTTTATTCGACACTTTCTGGTTTGTTGAGCACAAAAATAAATCTAAACTAAGGTAGTGGTTTGCATGCCGAGCAGCGCAGAGCCATCCAGGGTTTCCACCAGACCAAATAACGTCCAAACTCTTAAAACATAACTTTTTTGGAACTTTTGACAGGAAAGTCTCTTTTCAAGAGAGGGTGCCTTAATTTCGCTATCAAGAGCGGTACTTAAGGAGGGAGGGGACTTTTGTTGCCTATATATTTTTACATAATCTCATTAAAATCTTCCCTCCAACTTTTAAAAGATGCCTAAAAAGTATACAATAATAACAATTTATGCTTCTTTACCTTTAGGAATTTCTGTTTGTTCAACTGTAAGTGCTGCTTCCGGTTTACCTGCACAACAGAAAGACACACCCCACCCCCTCAATGCGTGTATATAACCCCAGGCAACTATTTTGCTTCTTTTTTCTTTCTTTTTTAATTGACATTAGTGGTGTTTTAAACCAAAAGTCTTTGAATCTATTTATTTAAACCAAAAATTGATGAGTAATACGTAAAAGATAAAAGACAAACCAATAAGCACAGGACAATTTAGAGTTTTTTCAGAAAAGAGGATAGCCAACTAGATTTTATAAATTATTTAATTTCAACTTAAACGATCTTAATAAATCCAGCTTCTTAAAAAGACCCAAAAAATCATTTTAATCGCTCCCTTCCCGTCTAATATTTTAGATTGGCTCAATCTCAGTCTCACCTCCTCCAGCTTCAAATTTGCATCACTCCTACATGAAGATTTGAGCGATTCCGAGTGACAGTGTCTTTGTTTTGTTGTTATTTTATCCAACAAAAAATATTCCAATCGTTGTCTTCAGTTCCTATACAAAACAGCAGTGATTTACATAAAATGTCTTTTTCCATTTGTAATTTGAATTCAGTACCATTACTGAATTCAGCAGTACCATTAAATCCTTTATTTTATACTATTTTCAAACATCATGGCCCCTTTTCTGAAAATACAGATGGGGAGGGGGGAGTATAATGTCAAAAAGTTACCATGATACTTGGAAAGTCGACCATGAAATTGAAAATTCTGGCTCAACTAACTCTCCTGAGTGATTAGAATAGCTTGTTTATAACCAAAAAATGGCTCATTTTTACAGTTTCATATAATATGTCAATATCAGCTGCTAATAATCCCATATAAAAAGAGCAAGTTTTGTATATAACCTGATATAATGTCCAACCAATCAGAAAGGGGGGGGGGTGAGGTTGTTACCCAAAGAATAATACATATATCATCTTATTATCACATACTTAAAAAGAAATTATAAAGAAAATAACTTTTATTATTATTTTCCTGCTTTTATTATAAATTTTCCTTCCTGACTTCAGCTAGCCCCTTCCCCATATCATTTCAGTATGACTGTTGACTGAACAAGATTCAAACTCAAATGATGAAATTGAAAATTCGTAAGGTGACTAACTGACTATTGTCAATTGTCACTTGTCACTCAGCAAATGATAATGTTATGCTCATGATGTTTTCTTAACTTACAATGCGAGTAAGCGAAGTGTACTTGTACTTGTTGCAAGTTCAAGCCGCATCCAGACTCATCGTGGCGCCCAGCAGATGAAGACATGTCTCCTTCCATAGGTTTCGCTCGAGGGTGGCAGGCTCCACCATTTCCAGCCACTGGCGATCCCAGCGACGGCCGTATTTTCGGAATCCCCCGAGTGGCTCCAGATCAGACTTAACTGTTGCTAGCCACGTCTTCTTTTGGCCTCCTGCCCTCTTCTTCCATGCAGGTAATGGTAGACATTTGAGGCATTTTTTGATTATATGGTCATCTGGTCTGCGCATTGTGTGGCCAAACCATCTCAGTCTCCTATGCTTAACAATGTCAAAGACAAGTGGGCGATCCCCACATCTTCTCCTTATTTCTTCATTCGAGATTCTATCTGAGAGGCGGATACCCAGGATATAGCGCAGGCATTTGTGGTTGAATATATTCAAAGCTCAACGCTTCGGCTGCTTTAAGTGACCACGTTTCACATCCATAGAGGAGGACAGAGAGAACCATAGCTTCATACAAGCTCGTTCATAGCTTCATACAAGTAAGCGAAGTGGGTTTTTTCTCATCCTAATAACTGAGTGATTGTGTGATAAGATTAAATGACCGCGATGTGAAAGAATGTCGATACTCACGTAAGTATAATTAAAACACCAGGAACACGTCCTTGGGTCTATCATTCTGTATCCAGATTCAGTCGGCCACCACCAGAGCAGCTAATACACACTTTACAAAAGCTGAGTGGAAAAAGATAGACACCGTAGCTTTATCAATACACATGTGACACAATCTTAGAGTAAAAAAAAGGGCCGTATCAGCTGTTACTGCACGGTGTACGGAATTCGCATCAAACTTCTACTGTGAGGAAATTTGCCACGCCCTGAAAACCACGGAAAGTTAGCCGTCCCTAGCCGGAAGGTCCGTCCTGGTTCTCAGAAACCAGGGTGGGAAGATGTCCCTTGGTAAAACAAGAACAAAGAGCAAAATTGTGGTACAATATTTGGAAAGAGTCCGACAAGCCCTGATCAGGGCTGATATTCCAAGCACGAAGAAAAAATTATCATTCAATTAACTGAAAATTAAAAAATGAAGAAGCTTGATGAAAGTTACTGAATTAGGGGCAAAAGATCCGAATGTAATGTGGAAGTCTTCAAAAGATCTCAAAATAGTGCTAAAACGTCCTCTGGTATCCCGGAGTATGAATGGGTGAAGCATTACTTGCATTTTCCCAGCCTGGAGTAGGATTTGACATTTATATTTGGGATGAGGCGAGTTCAAAACCCTATTAAAAGACGAAATCAGTGTCATATCGAAATCGTTGTAGTGAAAATATTGAGTATTTAAAACGCGGAAAAGTACCTGGTCGACGGGATTGTCCGGAAACCTATAGGCACGGTACAGACCTATGTTTGAACACGTCCCTCTCCTGCTTCAGATGCGTGTCGATTTGGGATGGTATTTATTCATTTTTTTCCGGAGTTTTTTTTTCTTACCCTTTATGTGAAAAGTAAACCTGTGCACAGGATAAGTTACCAATTTTTTTGTTTTTTTTCTATTTAAGGTATTGGATTTATTTTTTTTCCAGAAATTTCAAGAAAGTGAGAAAGGCTCCGACAGTTCGGGGCCGAAATAGTTGCGCGTTTGTGCATAGATTGTTAAAGGAGCTATTTGATAAAGCATAGACTGGGTCTTCCCTCCTCATGTGCAGTTTGTATTTCGGCTGCCTGCTTTGTGCAGCCCCAGGTACTTCTAAAGTAGAAAATTCTAAAACCCGTTTTAGTGCACATGTTTAAAAATTTCTTTCGTATTGGTATTCGAGGAGTTTTGTGAAAGTTAAACTGGCCGGGGGTCTTCTGAGTAGACCGATCAGACTCTTCCGAGGTCTTCGACAAGGATCTGTTTTAAGCCCTATCCTGTTTAACACCCTGACATCTGGAATAACAAAGAATATTGCCGGAGGGTTTAGCATCAATCTGCGACCTTAGCCTGCTTTCGCACGCGGATGACCTGCTAATGCTAAGTTGCAATCTTGTTTCTCTGCAAGGGAATATTGACCGCCTGATTACTGGATATGAAAGTATTTGTTTACGAGTTAACGCACTTAAGACTGAGTTTCTGGAATTTACTTCTTCGGCAAGAAAACAACTATGCAGTGAAAATACATATGTAAAGGTGGGACGAAACGAAAATTTTTCCGGGAAAACTCTATGAAGTATCTGGGAATAACGTACGGTCAAGATATAAGAAGTTCACGTTTATTGATAATAGATACAATATCCAAAAGTAATCGATCAAGTTACGGCAAACTTGTCTCTTTGAAGTTTAGCCTGAATAGGAAGATTCTTGCAAAGCTTTTTGCAGCAGTTGCTCTCCCTCACCTGCTCTATGTATCACCATTGTGGGATTGGTTCACCCAAACTGATAGACTAAAACTCTGGTCAATCTATTGCAAGTATCTAAAGTTTTTACTTAGATATCCGCTCCATGAAAGAAACACATTCATCCTGCGTTCCCAAAATATGGTTGACCCGACTGACATTATGCCATCCTCCGAAAGAAACGCCGAAAAAAGGGAAATGGAAACTTTGTGCGAATTTCTGCCCCTACACCTTATCTATGAGTGCGAGTGAAGAAGTTGTTGTTTGACTTTATTCTTTGGTGTTGAAGTGTTTTTCTTTTTCTTTTCTCCTTTTCCTTACTCCGCTTTCCTTTTTTGTATGAGCGGGCACAAATAAATTATTATTATTATATCTATTATTTGGATGTCCTACTGGATAGGCTTCATATTCCAAATGCGGTGTATCCAAGACGTCAAACAATAGTCTGGAATCTTAGACTCTGGAAATCTTGCTGATGAAGCCCGGCTTTAAATTTATCAATGGTCTTCAGGTCATAAAATTCAGATACATTGAAAAACTAAAAAACAATCCACGAACAAAAACAGCTACAACTGATATTCATGAAGCAATTCAGGCAATTGAGTGCTTAGAATCTGAGGTGTGTTTGAAAGTGGCGGCTTTTGAAATTTGTCCCCAGTTTCCGTTTTAAGGTTTGAAATCTAGACCCTTCAATTTTGCATTTTTAAGAGGAAATTTGCCACTTTTAAAACAATAATTGGGCTGGTCTTTAAATAAAGGATAAGCTGCTTACAAAGATTTCTGGTAAATTTTAAAGCAATTAATTTAGGATTTTTTGAACTGATTTTTTCTGGATTCTCTCTCGTTCGTATTCAAGGGAATCAAAACCAATACAATCTATGTCACTTCAAAACGGAAATGACGTAATCGGCTACCGGTTTAGTTGTAAAAATATGCAAATTAAAAAGTTCACCTCAAATTGGACTAGGGCTGCCAAGAAAAAGAAAACTTATATAACATACAATAATTAGTTTAAAAAAAATACCATTGTATCAATAGTCTTCAGCTTAGGTAAATCATACAAATTGAAAAGTAAAAAAAAATGTAGTCATAACTTAAAAAAGTCGCACTTAAAAGGCTTTAATCGTCCTCGGCCTCATCCGAATTTAAAGCATCCAACAGTGTCGAATTCTGACTGAAGGGATCTACTTGTTTCCATTTCTTGATAGCCCGAGTCACATCGCTGGGGATCAGCCAGTCATGTACTCCACTTGACAACCAGAGAACAAGTTGCTTCGTTTTCATCAGGGACGAAACACTCGAGACATTTAGCCTATTCCGGTTTTTAGTTTTGACGACCGACAAAATCAAGAACTGTCTCTCTGCTCCAGCACTTAAATGAGGCAAGCTGCAGAAAGTCAGAAATAACTTGGGCAAGTATGGAAAAAGTTCGTTTCCAGCAGCGTCTTTAAAATGGGACAAGGCTAACTAACAAACGTAGCAGCTGTTATGAGAGTCTGGGAAAATATTTTGAAAATAAAAATAAGCTGGCATACAAGCCCTGATTTTAAATAGTTTGCCTTTCAAAGCGAGTATCAAGAAGAAGCCGAGAGAAAAGTAGAGATTTTTAAGCGCTAGGGTTGACGCGAAATCGCAAAAATGAGAGCAATAATAGCCATAATATCTAACGTAATCGAAATCAGATTTTGTAGTGAATGGGTCCTAAATTTTGTCCCTGAATTTATGGAAAATAATAAAAATTTTGTTTGCTACAAATCACTACTTTTTACTAGATTTCAGGAAATTTATTAGATCCTCTAAATTTACTTAGTTTTTTTCACTAGATCTAGTAAAATCCTACAGACGGTGGCAACCCTGTATCGACAAAGGCTATACTCTCTGTTAAAAATATGTGAAACATATTTAAAACCACCAATCATACTCCGCCAAGATTCATACTCCGCCTTCGCGCACGCGCGATACCGATGTACACATCACGAGAAGCCTATGGAAAAACCTGTTTTTTTTTTTGTCCAACCAATAGCAACTAAACTAAGGTTCTGACGTACATTCCCAGGTTCAGTACGCGCGGTATCAAGTGTGTTTCATGTTTGGAAAAAGAAGACGCTACAGTCTACAGTGATGGACAGTCTACAAAAGTCATATTTCACCAATAAACATTGGACTAAGGCGCGTCATAATTGGTACAAAATAGAAGGGATTCTGCATCTTAAGAAGCTAATATACCAACTACAGGGAGTAGATTTCTCCAAGTCTTAATTCGAACATAAGATGATTAGAAGAAAACACCCTTTTCTAATACCAATAGTAACATTAATAGTATTTATTTTAACTAATAGTTACAAGACAAAGGCAAATTGAAAAGATGAATGATAGAAGTGCACCACTGGATGAAGCTATTTCTCAAGTACTCATTCTTGGTGTGTCCTCCTTTAGATAAGGTGTCCTCCTTAGGTGTGTCCTCCTTTAGATAAGGTGTCCTCCTTAGGTGTGTCCTCCTTTAGATAAGATGTCCCCCTTTTAGTGTGTCCTCCTTTAGATAAGGTGTCCTCCTTTAGATAAGGTGTCCTCCTTATCTGTGTCCTCCTTTAGATAAGGTGTCCTCCTTTAGATGGACCGAGCTGTGTACCTTCGTGTCTGCCTTGACGACTGAGCAAAGGAGGACACAATGCGAGAGAGGAAGGCGAATTCATGTAGTAGTTACATCAACATCTGGTGAAAGAAGAGGATAAAATGTCCTTCGAAGACGGATGGAATTAAAGTGAAGTAAGCAAGTTATATCTTAACCTGAAAAAGCTGCTTCAACATTCAACAATGTCAAGCTACCGTGAACATCCTTAAAATCTTATCGATTGAAAGCAGACGCATACGACTAATAACTCTTTCAGGAAGACTTCTATACATCTACGTTCTTCCCGGTTCCGTGCTTGTGGTGGTGATTTAACTCCAACGCTCAAAAGTGTCAAGCTACCGTAATCACGCCCTAAATCCTAACCAATTTAAAGTGGGCACATGGTAAATAACCGCTTTCAAAAAGACTTACACAAAGTAAGTTCTTCGTGTTTGTGGTGATGTAACTTCAACGCTAAAAAATTTCAAAACTACCCTACTCATCCTTATATTCTTACCGATTAGAAGCAGACGCACATGATTTGATAACCCCTTTCAGAAAGACTTCCATACGGCTACGTTCTTCCCGGTTCCAAGCCTGTGGGGGTGACGTAACTTTAGCCTGAAATTTAGACCATGAAAGTACTGCTCTCCAAACCTCCTCTTCTTCAATGGCAAGCTGAAAAATGTGTGTACATAAGTGATGAAAGCCAGAGGCCAAAACAGAAACAAAAAGTAAAATAAGTAATATAAAATGTAAACACATAGTGTAAAACTTAAGACAAGATAGAAACGCGTACGAGGGAAAACTACATAGCAATAATTTATAATTTACTTTTTTTTAACGTTTTATCTGTATAGTTTCGTTTTCTTTTTTTGTCTGGTGTTTGCTTTTAAGGTATAATTTTGTGTATAGACCTTTCGTTGTATAATAATACTACTACTATTACTAATAACTCACCAAACTGCCTCAGGAGTCAGGCTAACCTAGCTCCAAACGCTCCTCCTCCATCCAATCTATTCAAAGCCCCCGTTTTGACACCCTCCGAAGAAGTTCCTATTTCTCTTAATACATTCCTGACCACATCCTCCCACCCCATTCAGTGATGACCTGCTTTGTGTTTGGCCCTAAACGGTTGGCTGACAAGGACAATTTTTGGACAATCATTATAACATAAATTCCTCTTTAAAGTACACCTTCCTGGATACAGCAGTGGACACACATCTCCGTTGTTCAGAAAATCCTAGTAATTTAACGCAAATGTTGATGCAATGTCTCAGCTTAGTCTAACTTATTCCTCGTCATGAAAGAAAAGACACAATCTCAAAACCAAAATCATCTTAAGAAACCAGACCTGTTCAATTTTTACTAGTTTCAACATATGTGAACCCTTCAACTTCCCAAAGATCACAAGTTATCAAAAGCACCTCCATGACATGGCATGACGAGTCACATATCAATTACACAGAATAAACATATTTGTTTACATTTATTCAAGAAATAGCCACTTATCAAGATTTCAAATCTGGCAAAATTGGTTGACACTAATAGACACTATCAATAATAAATTTGAAGATTCTCCAAAAAATTATGTTCTCACACAATCAACAAAACAACTTTTAGTAAAACATATGCTAGCAAGGGTATTTAAAATGGAATCGCCCTTGTCCATTCCAAAGACAGATTAGTAGTAAAAAGTACTCACAAGTACATAAGAATATGGGTTTTGGGCATGGGTACCCGCAAGAGGGGAGGGGCCCATGCCCACCAAATTCTGTGTAACTTTGATCTTCTACCTGGCTGACACAATCACAGCCTCTACAATAGGATTATCCGATAGATATATAAATTATATGTATATATATATATATATATATATATATATATATATATATATATATATATATATATATATATATATATATATATATATATATATATATAATATATATATATATATATATATATATATATATATATATATATATATATGTATATATATATTTAAATACATTGAAAGGTTTCATATAAATAGAAATATTCTCATTTAAAATTGCTGAAAACAAAGTTCCTAGTAGCATCTTGCCACCTCCCAACGAATTTTCCTGGCGGAGGGCTCTTGATGGCCCGCCTCACTTTTTCCCCCTCTGTGCCAGCAGGCATGGGATTGTAATATTTTATTCTACATAGAGAAATATTTTAATTCATCCCTACTCCCTCCCCTTCCTCTTTCTACATTTATCTTAATGTTATTGAGGGTTATCAGTTTGGGCATTAAAATGAGCTCTTTTAGGCATCTTCCTTACTTCTGCCTACACAATGACTCAACAAACCCCCAACCCTCCATCATAGCTGATATGCAATTTACACATCACCAAACATGATTTTATATAAAAAAAAAAAGTGAATTAACTTAGTTAAATCCAGCACTGCCATTATGCGGCATTACCTCATCTGCAACTAGGAAGCATAAATATAGTTTTTGATACTTTAAATCGATTAGCTGCTCATTTTTTTTTTTTTTTTTTTTTTTTTTTTTTTTTGCAAATTGGTCCTCTTTGGGACAAACTCGTAGTTCGGTGCCATAGATTGGTAGAAAGCAGCATTTCCCGTGGCACAATCTTTACAGTCACTTAAAAGGAATTTAAAATTTACGTTTGAATGAACTCTCTCCCAATTTTCTAGGACCGTTTGTTTGATACGATCCCCCTGGGAAAAAACAATAGCAAATAAACCTGCATCTTTTTTCTGAAGAAAACAATACAAAATTCTACATTTTATAAATTGGAGCTTGAAACCTCTACGATAAGGTTCTCTAATATGGTGAATCTAATAAAGCGATTTTCACTAAGATCGCTTGCTTTTTTCGAAAAACTAGGCATATTTTCTCAGATTCGTAGCTTTTGGTTGGTAAAAATAAACTGAATGAATTTTATATATTTAGAATCAGCATAAAAACCCAATTCTGTTGAAAAGTCAGCTGTCATCAAATTCTGTTTTTAGTTTTGGTGAATATTGGCCCGAGTCGCTCCTTACTTACAGTTCGTTATCACGAACTTTTTGGTAAGGTTTTCTATTATGATAAACAATTTTGTTTGAACCTGTATATTTTATTCAGTTGAATTGGAGTATGAAAAGAAAGAGGGCCGATTTGGGAGGTGGATTGTAAGAAGATAAAATGGATTTCAGTTCGAGGGGCACAATTGTTCTGTTATGAGTTTGAGGATGGGCCCTTAGAAATGTAAAGATCTTAGCAAAACCCGACTTTAGGGGCGTGTGAGATCTTGGGAATCTGTTGATCTAGGGCAGATAAATGAAGCTTTCAGGAATAAAATCAGAGCCTAAGATAACCTCTTGGAAGCTGTTTTTTTTAGTTTCTATCTCTACTCCTTATGTAGCCAATTCTAAGGTTTAGGAGATTGCATAAGCACAAGTCTACATTTGTTACAATCTTGGGAAGGGATAAATCTTTCCGTAATTTTGGTTTGAGTCTGATTTTCTTTTACTCTAGGTTTTAGAAAAAATGGATTAAGAGTAAATGTGTAATAATTAAAACCAAGATTAGAATATTGGAAGCTACAGTGATGACAGTGGTCAGGTATGGTTCTGAAGTGTGGGCGCTCTGAAAAACGGAGGTTGACTTGTTAGATGTTTTCCAGAGAAATCGCCTAGGGATTTATTTGGGTGCCCGAATGACCGACCGTATCTCGAACAGAAAGTTGTAAGAAAAATGCGGGTCAATCCCACTTTCTAGGGGCTATAATGAAAGAGATGTTGAGATGGCTAGGACACCTTTTGCGGATTAAGGATGACCTATTTCCTTAGATCGTCCTTGTCGGGTAACTGTCAAGGACCAAACCAAACAAAGGTCATCCCTGAATGCGGTGGGATGATGTCGTAAGGAGAGATTTTAAGGAAATAGAAACTTCCTGGAAGAATATAAAGAGGGCATAGTTGTGTAGGCCTCAGGCCGCTTGGTGTTGCAATGCCTTGTTAGTAGTAGTAGTAGTATATCTCTTTGCCAGGAATCCTCGCCGTTTTAAATTTGCCGAGTTCTGTTTCATTTTGCATGCAAAGAACCTTACTCTTTTTATTTGGGATTTTTTAATGTACTGAGCTCCTAGGGAGTGTCAATTGGAAGGAAGGGGCCCTCCCTCTAGAATTGAGAAAATACCTTTTTTAGTGTTTCTATTGGAAACATAAAAAAAAAACAAGAAGCCAATTATATAAATTCATCCAATTAACTAGCACTGGACTATTGCTGTTTTTACCGTTATTTCCACCATGTGTGAAAATTCAAGGTGGTATTTAATATACAGCTCAGGATTGATAGTGCAGCTCTCTGATTGGCTGGCCTTTAGACTCGGGCCATTTCAAGTTGTAACTACATTAATAAAATAAGAAAAAATAAAAAACAAAAACAAAAAGAGGCACACAGCAATCACCCCAGAACATACACGAGTTAATAACGAGGCTATGATGTTCTTGTCTAAATAAAAAAAAAAAAAAAATGCAAATAATTTGAAAAATTGTTGACGGCTCACGCCAAGTTACAAAATTTAACAATCTGTCAAAATATGTAACTACAAAAAATAAGACGAGAGTCAATAAATTCTTAGACCACACTGGCTATATATGACAAATGAAACTCAGAGAGGAAAGAAAATAACAAAATGAAAAGTAAAATAAAAAAAGGTAAAAAACGCAATAAAATAGAGATACTGGAGATATTTCATTAAGCCCAATTTACGACAGTTTAATTTTGAAGGACTCAATCAATATTTTCACCCGGTATAACTTAAAAGAACCTTTTTGCATATCTAATGAAAACCGAAACTGTAGACCAGCTAAAACTATTGCAAGGCAAAGGATTCTTGCTCAATCATCTTGGTAAATTCTTTTCATTGATTCCTGCCTGGTTTTTATTTAGTGTCTGTTTGTGTCTTTGTCGGGTAAACTTCGAAAGGTTAGATTTTCGTTTTTTTTTCTTTTTCTTTTTTGTTTGGCACTGAGGACGACTTGGCGGAGGTCCTTGTCGAGATATTTGCTTATTTCTTTTTCTTCATGGTTTTCCACTGGCTGACAAAATCCTCGTTTTTCACCTTTTTTGATTTTATTTTTCATTTTGTTATTTTCTTTCCTCTCTGAGTTTCATAAGACGAGAGTCTTAAAATACACTGAGCTTATATGACTTGACTCGGCCATAATTTTATCGGGGTTACGGAATCCCAACATAGCATCATAAATTTGATATAGCTCAATCATCAAGCTTAGGCCAAGTTTGAATTCGTTTTGTTATTCAGTTATTTATTTGCTTTAATGTTATATTTCGGAATTCAGAAAATTATTTTTTCTTAATTCAAATAATGAACTAATATTGGGTTTATACATAGGACATGATATTTCAGCAGTTTTTGAAGTGCTCCAATATATGGTTTCCTTTCAAATGTCAAAGATAGATCAAGGGTGTCATGCGTAAAAATATCAAAGGGGAACTTTTTGAAAATTGATCCGGGATACTTCTGATTTCAGGTTAGGGATTTCGATTTGAATTTCTGAAAAAAAAAAAACATTTTTCTTATGAATGGTTCGGATGTTAGGTAATTGTCAGCATTAGCTAGACTTCATTGTGATAAGGTGTTTAATATTATAGGCCCACATGGAAAATAAAGATGACAAACGTATAAGATCCTAATTTAACTAAAATTTCCAAAAATTCATGTGTTGAATGTTCATCAAAATATTTTCTCATTCTTTCCGTTCTATAGAAGAGCTGAAAAATCTCTAAGATAAAAATATTTCTAGGCTCTGAATTTAGAAAGATAACCTTGTCAATGGATTATCTGATCGTTAGTATTATTTGGTGAATCACTGGTAGTAACAAGTCTACCTGTTTTTGGTTGCAGTTCTAACTTGTGTCTATAGGTATCGTATCTGTTCAACTAAAAAGGAAGTAAAAAAAGGTCATTTATTTTTCAAAAAATGAACCAAATTCAAAGCTAATATCTTATTAACCAATTTAAACTAATAAAGAAATTACTATTATATTTGTATATTTTAACTAAATTGAAGAGTTTTACATTCGACTCCAGATTTTATAATCAATTTTTTAGTTGTTATTTAAACGTTGGCGAAGTTGACCTATCACCATAATTTACAAGGGGCTTGTAATTATGTAAATTTGGTTCTGGTTAATAGATCATTTCTATCTGACTAAAACATAACCATCTTAGGCTCTTATGTTATGTAGCTTATTTCACGGAAAGACAATACGAATTCATCATTAAGCTGCTTTCATAACACACATACACAATTGTCTGTGCTTATCTGTTACGTTATTTTACGTTAAGTATAGCCTTTTACACTTCACACTAGACTAATGTAAAAAATTCATAAAACAACCTAGTTTTTTTTTTTTTTTTTTTTTAATCAAACAGTTCCTGGTAACGAACTATAAATAAGGAGCGACCCGGCTCAATAGTAACCGAAACTCTAAAAACGGAATTTTAATACCAATAGATAAAACAGTTCATGGTAACGAACTGTAAGTAAGGAGCGACCCGGCCCAATAGTAACCGAAACTCTAAAAACGGAATTTTTAATACCAATAGATAAAACAGTTCGTGGTAACGAAACTGTAAGTAAGGAGCGACCCGGCTCAATAGTAACCGAAACTCTAAAAAACGGAATTTTAATACCAATAGATAAAAACAGTTCGGGGGTAACGAATTGTAAGTAAGGAGCGACAATAGTAACTCAATTGTAACCGAAACTCTAAAAACGGAATTTTAATACCAATAGATAAAACAGTTCGTGGTAACGAACTGTAAGTAAGGAGCGACCCGGCTCAATAGTAACCGAAACTCTATAAAAAGGAATTTTAATACCAATAGATAAAACAGTTCCTGGTAACGAACTATAAGTAAGGAGCGACCCGGCTCAATAGTAACCGAAACTCTAAAAACGGAATTTTAATACAATAGATAAAACAGTTCGTGGTAACGAACTGTAACGTAAGGAGCGACCCGGCTCAATAGTAACCGAAACTCTATAAAAAGGAATTTTGATGCCAATAGATACATCAGAAGAATCAAATTTTATGCTGGTTCAAATATATAAGTTTCATCAAGGTTAGTCTTACCTATCATAAGCGACGCGCCTGAGAGAAATTTGCCTTATTTTTTTGAAAAAAGGGGGAAACAACCCTAAAAGTCATAGAACTTTAATGAAAATCAACATCATCAGATTCAGCGTGTCAGAGAACCCTACTATAGAAGTTTCAAGCTCCTATCTGCAAAAAAAAAATGTGGAATTTTGTATTTTTTGCCAGAAGAAAGATCACGGATGCATGTTTATTTGTTTGTTTTTTTTTTGTTTGTTTGTTTTCTGATTTTCCCAGGGGTGACCGTATTGATCCAATAGTCCTAGAATATTGCGAGAGGGCTCATTCAAACAGAAATTAAAAGTTCTAGTGCCCTTTTTAAGTGACCAAAAAATTGGAGGGCAACTTGGCCCCCTCCCACGCTCATTTTTCCCGAAGTCACCCAATCAAAATTTTTTGAGATAGCCATTTTGTTCAGCATAGTCGAAAAACCTAATTAATATGTCTTTGAGGATGACTTAACCGCCCAGAGTTCCCGGGGGAAGGGCTGCAAGTTATGAACTTTGCCCATTGTTTACGGGTCGGAGTAGGGATTACGTGGGAGGATCTTTCCATGGAGGATATTTCCTTGGGGGAAGAACATTTCCATGAAGGGGGCGCCAGATTTCCCAGCATTATTTAAAAAACGATCAGAAATTAAATAAAAAAAAAAAAAAGTTTTTTTCAACTGAAAATAACGAGCAACATTAAAATTTAAAACAAACAGAAATTATTACGTATATGAGAGGGGTTCGCCCCCTAGTCAATACCTCGCTCTTTACGCTAAAGTTTTTTAGTACTTTTAAAAGAGCTATCTATTCTAATTAACCAGATTTTGTGATTCAGAGGCTTGTGATTCGAACAAAATTCGAACTTTAGCGTAAAGAGCGAGTTATTCACTAGGGAGCGAACTCCCTAATATACGTAATAAAAACATACGAATATAGAAATTCGTTACGTAAGTTAATTTTAAAGTTACGTCAGAACAAAATTTCAAGAAAACCAATTAACCAAAAAAAAGGAAAATTAATATGCGAATTTCGTTTTAAATATTCATGTACGGTGAGCCAAAATCAAAGCTGCATTAATTCAAAAACGTTCAGAAATTAACTAAAAAAAATTTTTTTTTTAACTGAAAGTAAGGAGCGACATTAAAACTTAAAACCAACAGAAATTATTCCGAATATGAGAGGGGCTGTCCCCTCCTAAACGCCCTCGCTCTTTACGCTAAAGTTTGACTCTGTCTCACAACTTTATCTTTTAAAACAATAAAAACTTTTGCGTAAAGACCGAGGCGTTGAGGAGGGGACAGCCCCTTT
>CM051276.1:45310910-45523410 GCA_027921565.1 Artemia sinica | reverse complement strand
TGGACGCTCCGAAAAGCGGATGAAGATTTGCTAGATGTTTTCCACAGAAATTGCTTAAGGATTGTTCTGGGTACCCGGGCTGACTGACCGTATTTCAAACAATAGGCTATACGAAAAATGTAGTTCAATACCGCTCTCTAGGGCTATAATGAAAGAAAGGTTGAGGTGGCTAAGGCACGTTGTGCGGATGCAAGATGACAGATTGCCGAAGATTGTTCTTTTCGGCCAACCATCTAGGGCTAAACGGAAAGCAGGTCGTCCCGTCTGGGGTGGGAGGACGTCGTAAAGAAAGATTTAAAGGAAATGGGAACTTCGTGGGCGGGTGTAAAAAGGGAGCTTTGAATAGATTGGGATGGAGGAGGAGCGTGCGTAGCTGTGTTGGCCTCAGGCGGCTTGGTGCTGCGGTGAGTTGTTAGTAGTAGTAGTAGCATAAGAAAATATACTGTTTAATCATTCAACAAGTAGCCGTCCAAAAATAAAC
This sequence comes from Artemia sinica, assembly GCA_027921565.1. Classification (NCBI taxonomy): domain Eukaryota; kingdom Metazoa; phylum Arthropoda; class Branchiopoda; order Anostraca; family Artemiidae; genus Artemia; species Artemia sinica. Next base: position 45,522,929 of record CM051276.1, on the reverse strand, counting down.
ATATATATATATATAATACATATATATACATATATATATATATATATATATATATATATATATATATATATATATATATATATATATATATATATATATATATATATATATATATATATATATATATATATATATATATATACATATATATATATATATATATTTATATATATATATATATAAATATATATATAGATATATATATATATATATATATATATATATATATATATATAAATATATATATATATATATATATATATATATATATATATATATATATATATATATATATATATATATAATATTGTACATATATAATGATAAATTAAAAAATATCGTAAAAAAAAGAACACACATAGTCATGGTCAAAGTAACTTTAAAGTATCACATAATCAATCTTCGCGTTTTCTGCATAAACTGCCCTGTTATGTTAGTGCAGTCTATAAATTCTAGCGAAAAATCCTATACTCTCCATTAAAGAATTTTGGATCAAATCGGTCTGGCCTTTCTTCATGACTCCGTCCTCGCGCACGCGCAATGACAAGTGTTTAGCACATTACGACGGGCTTATGGGAAACCTTATGCTGAAACTATTTCTGTGACGCAGACGGATTTTCCGTTTCCTGCGTTTTAATCTGTGCCATTTCTGAAGAAACTCTTCGCTAATGTTATATATCTAGACTGTGTTAGTGCTACTAAGTTGTATGCGGATTTGCATTTTCCTAGGTTTCAGGAACTCCGCATTGCCTTCCATATTCCCCTAATAGAAGATTCACTACTTTTGATGATGGGGTTGTTGCTTTATGCATCCCGAATTTAAAAGTTTCGATCCCGATCTAGCAGGAGCTCTAAGGGCCCTTTGAAAATGGATAAATTTATTTATCTTTTCTTTTTCATGTTTTGTAACAAATAGCATTTTATTAAATAGGGTAAACTATCTATTATCGAGCCGTCAATAGGAATTCCCCATTCCTATCCACCTAAGTTATCTTTAATTCCGTGTGAAAACAAAGGGGGTCTACAAGTACGAAGAAACCTTAACGACTTTGAGACACGAGCATATTCGAGGAGGGTTGAATTTTCCAGATTGGTTTGAAAGAGTTGAACGGGGGGAGAATTATATTAAGGGATTTTTAAGGGAGAATTATTTTTAAGGGATATAAATTCTTTTGGGATAAAGAAAATGGGAAAGTTGGTTTCCTTTTGGCTATTTTTTTCCTTTTTTTTTTTGATGCTAAAATAAGGTTGTATTTTGTCGTTTACATTTTGGCCCATTAAGGTTTTTAGATTTAACAAATACCGTATTATATTACACGGAATTTAAAACTTAAAATCCTTGTCTTTATTTAGCAGCATAGCTTATCAATGATAAAAACAAAGACAAAAAAAAAAACAACTTTGCAAATAGTGGGCGATATTTTTTTCCTACTTCAACATAGTTGCTTTTGATTGAGCAAAAATACAGAATTAGATTTCAACGCCTCTTGCCAATATTACTCATCAATAACAATGCTCGAAGGAATCCTCATAGGAAATAGTGAGAGAACTATGCATGAATCAGCAAAAGACAAGAGATGTCTGAGTTAGTTAAAACCCTGTTTTAATTGGCGTAATAAGAGTCATATGGATTCTAATCCCAAACGAACTTAAGTACAAAAAAAATAGAACAGGTTTCGCTATATCTTTAACCCTGTATAAGACAATTAGAAGGTACCACGCCTTCCTCTCCGTCCGATCAATAGCTAATTTGACCTGTAGCCGCGGGTACTAATATGAACATAAAGATAGAACAATGCGATATTTTAGCGTTATCAGCGCTATTCGCCTTCTTAACACTATTATTTGAAAAAAACTACGTTTTCTAAAGAGTTAAAGAGGCTGAGTTACAAGGTCGAACCTTAAAAACGTACAGGGATTAGGAGGCACAGTTGGGGGGCTGCCGCCCCCCAAACCCCCGCTTTCGCAGCCTTTAAATAAAAAAAAAAAGTTTTTTAAACTGAAAGTAAGGAGCGACATTAAATCTTAAAACGAACAGAAATTATTCCGTATATGAAAGAGGCTGTGCCCTCCTCAACGCCTCGCTCTTTACGCTAAAGTTTTTATTGTTTAAAAAAAAAAAAGAGTTGTGAGAAAGTCAAACTTTAGCGTAAAGAGCGAGGCGTTGAGGAGGGCAACAGCCTCTTTCATATACGGAATAATTTCTGTTCGTTTTAAGATTTAATGTCGCTCCTTACTTTCAGTTTAAAAAACTTTTTTTTTATTTAAAGGCTGCGAAAGCGGGGGGTTTGGGGGGCGGCAGCCCCCCAACTGTGCCTCCTAATCCCTGTACGTTTTAAGGTTCGACCTTGTAACTCAGCCTCTTTAACTCTTTAGAAAACGTAGTTTTTTTCAAATAATTTCTGCACGTTTTTGTACAGTTTTATTACTTATTATTGCTTGACTAACTGTTAGCTGATCGTGTCAGGAGTTAAAGTTGGGGGGCTGCCGCCCCCCAAACCCCCCGCTCTTGAACATTCTTGTGTTAAGGCTTTTAATTCCTGAATACTCAAATCACGTCGTACAGGGTGCCTCCTAATCCCTGTACGTTTTAAGGTTCGAACTTGTGACTCAGCCTCTTTAACAGCCCCCCCCAACTGTGCCTCCTAATCCCTCTACGTTTTAAGGGTTGACCTTGTAACTCAGCCTCTTTAACTCTTTAGAAAACGTAGTTTTTTTTCAAATAATACACATAAACAGGTTAGACATGCTTTGTTATGAAAATTGACGCGCAGATATTTTCATAACAAAGCATGTCTAACCTGTTTATGTGTATTATTTGAAAAAAAAAAAACTAAGGTTTTTTCGTAAATGTAAATTCGGGGGATAATTTTTTCGGTCTGAAAATATCAAAAGGCCCTAACAGGTCGAATTCTGCTTCGAATGAGTCCTCATTCAACCGGATCCGTTGCCAACTGTGGCATGTAGGCGTGGCTAAGAAAAAAAAAAAGAAATGATGATGAATTTTAAGTGGCTATATTGGTTTTTTGAAACAGGGAAGGAGTGATCGGATTGAGCTGAAAATTTCGAGGATAAGCTCCCGGGCCCTAGGAAAGCTTAACCTCTAAATTTCAGCCCAATCGGACAACGTTAAAGGGGGGCTGTGGTGGGAGGGTCCAAACTTCCGGCCCAGTTTACCCCACGAAGATAAAGTCGGAGGAGGATGAAATTTTGCAAGTTTTCTTAGTTTGAGCTTGGGCTACAAAATGCGATTACCGTCGTCTCTCTGCGACCTCTAGGACCTGAAATCGCTTAACATTGTGGTGGGTCGCCTCTTTATAGAGGCACAAGTGTGCCTCCTTGATTGCCCAGAAAAGGAAGAAATCTCGTTGCCGATATTTCCCAATTAAGACAAGGTTCTACGCCAATTAGGATAGGGCTTAATGAAAGCCATAGCAATAAATCTTAAAGACAAGAAAACGTAAGTGTCAGCTTATTTTTGAACCATTTTATTGCCGCCCACAACAAAGTTATTCTTTGTTTTTCTCTCGTTATTAATTTTCTCTCTTATTCATTTTTTCTCTCGACCATTGGCACCAATTCACGAAAATGTAGCAGGGGGGGGGGGGAGAGGCAAGGATTTTTTACCATTTTTTAATCTCGATTGTAAAACCTTAAATTTCAAAATCCAAGATGTGGGGCTATTTTTGCTTTTCTCGAGTTTTTTTTATAATGACAATGCCAAAAAAAAAAACATTTTTCAAAATTTAGGGGGGGCAATGACATACCACGGCTTCTTCCCAGGACAGTTTTTATATTATAGTTTTAACCGTGTTTATTTTTACTGCTTTCATATTGTAGCGTCAAACGAGGTCAGATTTAAAATGGTGCTGCCCACGAAGAGAACATTTTCGCCAAAAAAGGTTAAAAACTAGGTTATTTTACATTTATCAAAATACTAAGATATATATCTTATATATTCAACATAGCAAAAATTGCTTATATATATATATAGCAATAATATTGCTTATATATATATATATATATATATATATATATATATATATATATATATATATATATATATATATATATATATATATATATATATATATATATATATATATTATTATTATAATTTAAATCCTTTTATAATATCAGAAAACAGAATGTTTTCGTTCGTAGGGGGAGTGCCAAAAGAGTTTCTTGTCGGTGGTTGGGGCTTAATCGTTTTTTACCTGCATTTTTACGACTGACTTACTACTCTGAGAAACATTTTAGGAGGGGGGGGGGTGAACTTGGTACCCTTGTGGATGTGCCCCGTGCATGCAGATCATCATTACTACGTGTGTTAAGGCTATGTATATAGCCTTATAATATGACACATTAATGACATAAGACATTAAGAAAAAGTCAAGTTAAAATGATGTTACCAAATTTCCACAGTAAATACATGGGATCTTGTGGTTAAAGGCTTAATGAAGGCATTTTGGGTCCGGTCACATTAAAATGCCGTTCCTTGCCACATTTATGTAAATACCAGAACCAGGGACCGAGCTTATATATATATATATATATATATATATATATATATATATATATATATATATATATATATATATATATATATATATATATATATATATATATATATATATATATATATATATATATATATATATATATATATATATATATATATATATATATGTATCTATGTATATATATATACATACAACTACATCTATAAAATTGTGTGAATCGGGGTAAGAGAGGGAGGAGGGGTGGGTTTCCTTGGGGGGGGGGGGGGGTGAATTTCCTTAAGGAGGAAGGATTTTGAAGATAGGGCGGAAGACGCCAGACACATTTTTTATGTTTCAAATTCGCTTCACCAAGCGAAGCTTGGTCCCTGGTATTAAAGCTTAAGACGAGCAGAAATAAAATGGTATAATGAATTGAACTTAAAACTGTGCCTGGTCAACTATTGATAAGTCAATCTTCTTTTCATTGAAAGACCATACAAAGAAGAGAGTAAGCGATTATCAGAGGCAACGCTGCAGCGTTGCCTACAGTAAAGGCCATACGGCCCTCCTATGTTTTTATTATTTATTTTTTTTTCCCCAGAGGCACTTCATATGGCAGGGGTCGTCGTAGAAACTTCAAAGGGGGTTCATTCGATTGGAAATCGAGAGTTCTAGTGCCCTTTTTAATAGTCGGAAATGATTGGAGGGCAACTAGCCCCCCCCCCCCAACACCCATCATTCCCCGAAAACATCAAATCAAAATTTTGAGACAGCCATTTTGTTCAGCGTAGTTGATTCCCAGATAGTAAATATGTTTTTGAGGAGGAAAATCCCCCACAACCCTCAGGGCAAGGGTTTTAAAGTTATTTCCTGGGGGCATTTAAGGTTTTTATAGAAGGCGTTGTCATAGAAACTTCAAAAAAGGCTCATTCGATTAGAAATTCAAAGGATCAGTGCCATTTTTAATAGTCGAAAGTGATTGGAGGGCAACTAGCCCCCCACGCCCATCATTCCCCCGAAAACATCAAATCAAAATTTTGAGACAGCCATTTTGTTCAGCGTAGTTGATTTCCAGATGGAAAATATGTTTTGAGGAGGACACTCCCTCACGACCCTCAGGGCAAGGGTTTTAAGTTATGCCCTGGGGGCAAATAAGGTTTTTTATAGAAGGCGTTGTCGTAGAAACTTCAAAAAAGGCTCATTCGATTGGAAATTCAAAGGGCTAGTGCCCTTTTTAATAGTCAAAAGTGATTGGAGGGCAACTAGCCCCCCCCCCCCCAGGCCCATCATTCCGCAAACACATCCAATCAAAATTTTGTGATAGCCATTTTGTTCAGCGTAGTTGATTTCCAGATAGAAAATATGTTTTTGAGGAGGACACTCCCCCACAACCCTCAGGGCAAGGGGTTTAAGTTATGCCCTGGGGGCATATAAGGTTTTTATAGAAGGCATTGTCGTAGAAACTTCAAAAAAGGCTCATTCGATTGGAAATTCAAAGGGATAGTGCCCTTTTTAATAGTCGAAAGTGATTGTAGGGCAACTAACCCCCTCTCACGCCCCCTTTTCTCCAAACACATCCAATCAACATTTTGAGACAGCCATTTTATTAAACGTAGTTTTAAGTTCTGGAAATTAGGTCTTTGAGGATGAAAAATCCCGCACAGCCCTTAGGGCAAGGTTTGTAATTTAAGGATTCTCCGAATCCTTCCATTATTTTTTATGGAAGGGATGCTCGTATAAACTTTAGAGAGGGCTCATTTGATTGGAAATTGAAAGTTCTTGTTCACTTTTTAAGAGTCAAAAGATATCGAAGGGCAACTAGCCGCCCCCCCTCCTCCACGCCCTAAATGCATCAGATAAAATTTTGAGATAGACATTTTGTTAAAATAGTTCAAAGTTCCGATAACAAAAAACTCCGGTGTCGACACAGCCCACCAGGGCCCGGGGGTAGGCGTTGTAAGTTATGCCCTGGGGGCATATAAACAATCAAACAATCCTTAAATAAGCAATCAATGCAAACAAACATACAATAGATATTAATGTAAATTAATAAACAAATTTAGTGCTGATATTAGTGTAAATTAATAAATAAATTTCTGCTGGGTGGAATTTAACGCGGGGGAATAATCAGCAGGAAAAGAAAATGTTCTTTGAGAGGGGAGGAATTTCCCAGGGGTGGGTTTTCCAAATGTGAATTATTCAGGGAGGGGACGACTAAACCCATTCGATAATATTTTAAATTTTACATCTGAAAGTAACAGGAATAAAGAATCAACGAAAATGTCAGAGATTGCACTTCAGGTTCCTTTAGACGATTTTGTTCGTGTCTTTTTGAAAAAAGACATTTTCAAAAGACAGATTATTTTTCATTTGTATTACTTCCTCTGTGGCTGCTCAATTATGCATGTGAGAGGGGAGACTTCCCCCCACCACTGTCTCCGCTAAGGTTTCAGTTTTTATCTCAAGGCTTAAAAATGAACGCAATGCGATAAAAGTATAACTCAAAATAACATATATAGAATAATATATGCACATAACATGGAACAATTAATCAAAATTGCATATAATGAGTTGAGGCTCTCCCAAATGATGACCCAGGGGGCTCACGATTCCACAATATATGAAATCAATCCTGCAATAACTGAAAATATAAAGTATTTTTGAGTATTTTAAGGTCTTCCACAACTCAAACGGTCCAACATTCTACAGCCCATGAGTTCTAATCTCCTAAATCGGGAACGGAGGAGATAAGAGAAGTTCCGCCCCGTATTGGATGAGTCTCCAACCTCCCCTTTCCTCTCCTACTGTCTACGCTAAAGTTTTCTTCTTTTTGCCAACTACGCCGCCCCCACCCCAAAGACTTTAATAAGGTAAAGTTTTGTATGGGAAGAATACAAAATAAATCTATTAGAATTATCCACTTATAAGGTTAAAATACATACTCTGTGATAGATGCAACATTGCTTTGGCACACAAAATCCTATTAAGGTCAATTCCAAACAGTCGTGATCCCTTTGTGTCAGCAAGTGAAATAGTCTAAACCCCCTTATTGGAGTTATTTTTTTTTCAATCCATTCATTGTTGTCAATCGCTGTCCACAAGTTATGCAAGCTGTCTATTGTTCATATATAAGGTTTTTATCATAGAGGTAATCGTATAGACTTTGAAAAAAAGCCTCATTCGATTTAAATTGAAAGTTCTAGATCCGTTTTTTTAAAGTCAAGAATAATCGGACAGTAAGCAACCCCCCCCCATGCCATAAAAACTTGAAACTTTTCGCAATCAAAAACGAACAAAAATTAATTAAAAAAAAACTTTCCGAAAAATAAGTTTCTCAAAGAAAAGTTAAGGCCATTTTAAACTTAAGCTCAGGAGATACAAATACCTGTTAAAATTCAAACTCAAAACGACCAGAAATTACTACGAAAGAATAAATGAAATCCAAAACGAACAGAAATTAAATAAACAATCATAGCAAAAAACATACAACAAGTAATAATATAAATGAATAAATAGATCTTAAAGCGAGTAATGCTTAGATTGAATATGAAAATCAAGCTTAAAACGAAAACAAATATTTTGCTATTAAAGTATAAATGAAACTTAAAACGAACAGAAATTAAATAAACAATCAATGCGAACAAACATACAATATATATTAATGTAAATGAATAAATTAATCTTAAAACGAGTGAAACTTAAATTGAATGTGCAAATCAAGTTTGAATCGAATAAAAATAACTACAAACAAGAGTTTGGGTATCGCCTCACTGCAGAAGCCTAAAACCTACTGCATCATTGGCGCTTTACTGAAAACGAATTATATTACAAAGTTTTCTTTTGTACTTAATATTCAAAATAAATGTTAAAATTACAGTTAAATTTTGAACTGATGAGCTTTCAGCAATTAATATCATTATACACCAAATATTCAGTTTAATTTATTAGTTCTTTCCAAGATTGGTCAAGACAAATATAGTTTCACTACAAACAAAGTTTGGATACTGCCCCCTTCTTTAACTGTAAAAACCTAAAGCCTTCTGCGTCAATGGCGCTTTACTGAAAACGAATTACTCGTATATTACAAATTTATTCTTTTCCAGTTCTTATAGCATTGAAAATGAAATTAAAATTACAGTGAAAAAAAATCTTGAACTAATGGATCTTTCAACAATTAATATTATTATATGTCTAATATTCAATTTGATTTTGTTTTATACTTTCCAAGACTGTTCAAGACTCATATAGTTTTCAGTAAGGGGCTAATGACGCAGTAGGTTTTAGGCTTCTGCAGTGAGGCGATACCAAAACTCTTGTTTTGTAGTTATTTTTATTCGATTCAAACTTGATTTACATATTCAATTTCAGTTTCACCCGTTTTAAGATTTATTTATTCATTTGCATTATATATATATATATATATATATTATATATATATATAATATATATATATATATATATATATATATATATATATATATATATATATATATATATATATATATATATATATATATATATATATATATATATATATATATATATATATATATATTGTATGTTTGTTCGCATGGATTGTTTATTTAATTTCTGTTCGTTTTAAGTTTTATTTGTACTTTAATAGCAAAATATTTTTTTTTTCGTTTCAAGCTAGATTTTCATATTCAATCCAAGCATTACTCGCTTTAAGATCTATTTATTCATTTATATTATTACTTGTTGTATGTTTTTGCTACGATTTTTTATCTAATTTCTGTTCGTTTTGGGTTTCATTTATTCTTTAATAGTAATTTCTGGTCGTTTTGAGTTTGAATTTTAACAGGTATTTGTATCTCCTGAGCTTAAAGTTTAAAATGGCCTTTACTTTTCTTTGAAAAACTTATTTTTCGGAAAGTTTTTTTTTTTATTGATTAGAGAAATAATGATTTTTGTATACAAGATAAGCTATTCAATGATATATCTTGGGACTCTTTTTTTTATATACACAGACATTGATTTTTTTTTTTGTGGGGGGGGGGGGGGTCTATTTTTGTGTCGTTTGTAAAAGCCCAAGGCATTTATTATAAGCAAACCAAAACTGAATAAAATCTTCGAGTCTCTGCACTTTCCAGTGCTGCTAATTGGAGGGGAAGAATTGACACCTAGAGTTTGACAAATACAACCCTTTGTATATTTGTTTAAAAAAAAAACTAAATCTAAAAAAATTACACCTAAGTTTTTTCTTGTGTGAATCATGGTGTAGGGTTTACTTATTTTCTTCGAGGAAGATGTACGCAAGCGGGGTGCGCATGGTGTAGGGGTTATTATATTAATTCATAATACATAGCAAAGCTCGGTCCCTGGTCCTGGTACTTTACATAAATGTGGCATGGAACGGCATTTTAACGTGACTGGACCCAAAATGCCTTCATTAAGCCTTTAACCACAAGATCCCATGTGTTTACTGTGGGAAATTTGGTAACATCATTTTAACTTGACTTTTTCTTAATGTCTTATGTCATTAATGTGTCATATTATAAGGCTATATACATAGCCTTAACACACGTAGTAATGATGATCTGCATGCACGGGGCACATCCACAAGGGTACCAAGTTCAAACCCCCCCCCCTCCCCTCCTAAAATGTTTCTCAGACTAGTAAATCGGTCGTAAAAATGCAGGTAAAAAACGATTAAGCCCCAACCACCGACAAAAAACTCTTTTGTCACTCCCCCTACGAACGAAAACATTTTGTTTTCTGATATTATAAAAGGATTTAAATTATAATAATTTAAATCATTATTTAAAAAAAATATTGAAGATATTGGTGAATATACAGAAAAAATCCAGAGGAAAGTTGAGCATAAATTTGATTGTTTTTTTTTCCTTGGAGGATAATTAATTTTTCATTTGATTTAATTAATTGAAGTTTTATAATTCACTATAATTATTTATGAAATTACTTAAATGAATTAAATTGAGTTTTTTTTTAGTTCGATATATGGGTTTTCCCAACAGTAAGAATACGGCAAGTACTTTTTCAAACACTTCGTGGTAACGAGCTGTAAGTAAGGAGCGACCCGGCTCAATAGTAACCGAAACCCAGAAGAACAGAATTTTGATACCAATGGATACATCAAAAGAATTGGATTTCTAAGCTGACCCATTTAGGCCTACCCATCAAAAGTTACGAGCCTGAGAAAATTTGCCTTATTTTCGAAAAAAAAGGGAAACACCCAGAAAGTTATAAAATCTTAATGAAAATCACGCCATCAGATTCAGCTGTAAAGGTTTCAAGCTCATATCTGCAAAAATGTGGAATTTTGTATTTTCTTGCCAAAAGAAAGATCACGGATGCGTGTTTTTTTTTCTTTTTTTTCAGGGGTGATCGTATTGACCCAGTGGTCCTAGAATGTCGCAAGAGGGCTCATTCAAACGGAAATCAAAAGTTCTAGTGCCTTTTTAAGTGCAAAAAAACTGGAGGGCAACTAGGCCACCTCCCATGCTCATAACTATGTCTTTGAGAACGACTTAATCCCCCGCAGTCCCCGGGGGAAGGGCTGCAAGTTATGAGCTTCGTCCTTTGTTACATATAGTATTGGTTATTGGGAAGTATACAGTCGTTTTCAGGGGGGATTTTTTTTGGAAGGGGGAGGAGGTAATACGCGAAAGAATCTTTCCAAGGAGGAATTTTTCATGGAGGAAGAGAATTTCCATGAAGGGGGCGCTGTATTTCCCAGCATTATTTAAAAAAACAATCAGAAATTAAATAAAAAAAAAAAAATTGTCAACTAAAGTAAGGAGTTACATTAAAACTTAAAACAAACAGGAAATTATTACGTTTATGAGGGTTTTAGCCCCTCGTAAATACCCCGCTCTTTACGCTAAAGTATTTTTAGTATTTTCAAAAGAGCCATTTATTCTAATTGAACGGTCTTTGTGATCCAGGGTCATTCTTAAAGAATTGGAACAAAATTCGAACTTTAGCGTAAAGAGCGAGGTATTAACGAGGGGCGAAACTCCTCATATACGTAATAATTTCTGTTCGTTATAAGTTTTAATGTAGTTCCTTACTTTCAGTTGAAAAAATTTGTTTTTTTCATTTAATTTACTCCTAGACTGTACCTTGTCTTTAATATTATTATTACAATTTTTGTTTTAATACCATTCAAGGCCGTATCCATGAGAGGGTTCGTCCCCCCTCCTCCCCCCCCCGAAATTTTGGTCCGACTCGTAAAAAAAACGTAACAAAATGAATATAAACACATTTTTAATCCGTTATTTAGAGTTTTTTTTTTTACAAACTCCCCCCCTTCCCCCGAAAAAAAAAAATCCTTTTGCACCCCCCTCCCCCGATAAAAAAAATCCTTGATACACCTCTAATAACATTATTGTTGTTTTTTATTTATATTAATTTATCATTATTTTTATCACTTTCTTTAATGAATTAAAGATGTTGAAACAAAAACCATTGAATTTTTTTTATACATTCTATTCTCAACCGTTTGATTTTAGGTAAACCCAAATTATTTAATTTGTTTCTAGGTATACGTTTATTTTGAAAAAATCCTATTCTATGTAAATATTATTTATATAATCTATATATTCTCTATTATATTATTATTATTATATTCTATATTATATCTATATTATATTCTATATTATATTATATATTCTATATTATATTCTATATTATATAATCTATATTATTTATATAAAATATTAATATAATCCTATTCTATGTAAATATTGGCTATTTCTATAGCATGGGCCCATGGTTAATTAACCTTTTTAATTAACTCTAAGCAATAAAATATGTACAGTATATTTTGGTACTGGATAGACAAATTCTGTTACTGTCGTTTATTTTTTATTTAACAAATTCCATAAATCTTAGCAGCTTCCATTAGCCTTGATTACACAGCCACTCCCTTTTTTAGTCCAAATTCAGGGAAAAAAACTTCAACCATTTTCTTTTCTTAATTCACTTCCTCTGTTTTTCCAAGATTAAGTATTTTTGGGGGGGTCGTCTCCCCGAAGAATTTATTGCCTTTAAAGAAACCACTGCAACACCATTTGGCAAGAGCTTGAAAACAATTCCAATTCCAAGCTTTTAGTTTGGCAGACAGGGTAACACTAGTTTCTAGGAGAAATCAAGAAACCATGGAAATATGTATATATTGAATTGAGTGCCAATTAAGAACATTTGCCTAGCTGGATGACAATTGAGCTAGGACTAGCCGTACAAGGGGGGGGGGGATAGGGTTACAAGGGGGGGGGGGGGTCAAAACAATTTGGAGTCAGTTTCGACAATGAGAAAGAATTTATTGATGTTTTTAAATTATTACTTACCCCCTTTCCCTCCAAAAAATGTTCGTATATATATTTTTTACCTTTCAGAAGAAGGGTGTTTAAATCTAGCCCCAGACTCACCCTTAACACTATGCGCTAAATTTTTTTTCGAAAAACTCTAGTTTGAAATTACGATACAACATGGGCATGATTGTACATATATATATACATATGTTTTCGATGGGAGAAAACAGAAAAAGAGTCATTTAGAAGCTTCTTTTAATGTCATCAATCGGAAAATGCAGTTCCATAGCCATAAGATAAATATATCTTAGATAAATATAAAGCAATATTTCTTAGATAAATATAAAGCAGTGTAGCTGCAGGAAGGAACTAGGATGTAATAATTTATCTAGACAGTATACATTAGCAGCTTCAAAAAGAAAAAAAAACAACTATGTCATTCATCATGGAGAAAGACCAAGAGCCAGAATATAATGATTTCCATCATTTTGAGTAGTCTTAAGCTTTTAGCTTACAAGGCGGGATACCAGACATTTCTTATAAAGAACAGAGAAAGCAGAAAAACTACGGAAACTACTAAGGAAATGAGAATTTATCTAGACAGTATACATTAACAGTTTCAAAGGGAAAAAAACTACAGACAGTGACTTACCTATTGCCAAGAAACGAAAAAGATCCCACCAACAAAAGTCCATAAATAAATTAAACCTACTTTGTAAACCAGCTTTCTAAATTCTCGAAAATAGAGAGTTTGTATGCCTAGCGGGTTTACTTAGTCACCATTGGACATCTGCCATATTTTATTCAATTAGTCAAATGGCTTAAATTTCAAGTATTTCTTATATATTCCAAAATAACTCCCAAGTACCCCATCTGTGTTTAATTTATTAATGGTGTTTCATTAAATGAGGCTTATTTTGTGACGATTGTCGTTGCTAACTTCGCAGTGTGATCCTGAACTGTTAATGGTTGGAAATTCTCGCTCATGGATGCAGCAGTATTTTGCAGCATAGCCACAAAACGTAAAAATCAGCAAAGTAATCAGTAAATAACCTCGACATGTTTGTCCGACTCGTAAAAATGTAACAAAAACGTATATAAACATATTTTGACGTATAGTTTAAGCCTTACCAACGATGTTTAAATGACATTACCAGGGGAAAGGGCAGCCAGAGTTCGAAGCAAGATCCTTTCCCTCTTGGCTTCAAACATATAGTTTAGTAATCTATTTTAATCTCCCTAAACTTTTTTATACCCTTAAAATTCGGCTGCTATGTGGATAACCCTCCCCACAAGTTTCTTCATAGTCTATCCCCTAATAATAAGGCCCAGGTACCCCTTGGATAGGTACCATTTAAGCAAATCTTCCTTTCATTGGTCAAAGGAGCATGCTTTCAATAGCCCATTTACGTTTAATTTAACTAATATATATATGTAATAGTTAAAAAAAGAAGGTTTTTTCAGCTGAAAGTAACGAGCAACATTAAAACTTACCACAAACAGAAATTATTACGTATATGACGGGGGTCACCCTCTCCTCAATACCTCGCTCCTTACGCTAACGTTTTTACGCGTACGTTTACGTTTTTTTTAAAAACATTTAAAAGAGCTTATTATTCTAATTAAACGGCCTTTGTGATTCAGGATCGTCGTAAGTTTTAATGTTGGACCTCATTTTTTAGCTTAATTTTTTTTTTATTTTATTTAATTTCTGATCTTTTTTTTAATAATGCTGGGATACCTGGCTCTACCTCCATGGTATTTTCCAATATTTTTGGTCACTTCAAAAGGGGCACTAGAACTTTTGATTTCCGATAAAACGAGCCCTCTCTCGATCTCCTATGATCACAAAAATTCGATTCATTTTGATGTATGTATTGTTATCAAGACTCTGTTTCTTAGAGTTTCGGTTACTACTGGGCCGCATCGCCCCTTACGTACAGTTCGTTATTACGAACTGCTTGGCAATACATGACTAATGTACCATTTTGAAAGACTCCAAGTTAACTCAGAAGCATAGCATATTTTGCTCCACTTTTATCTAATTCATATAGACGGCCATTTTATGGGAATTTAGGGCTATTTTTCAAAACTTCCGTAATTTTCAAAACCATATTTAACTATTAAGATTAATCAAAATAATAGTTACCATTCCTAATCGGTAACAAATGGATAATTTCTTCACTATATAGTTTTTTCACGAAGCACGTTTTTGAACTTTTGGTTTCTATGGGCCGTATTTTGTTCTTTACTAGGTTAGTTTGCCCCCAACCCCCATTGCACCTCGCTGACTGAAGGGCCATGAAACGGAGATCAGCACTGCTGGTAGGGACTGTAGAGTTTAGTGCCATGCTCATTACCTTTTTTTTCATCTTTACTAGGTTACAGCTATCGCTGCAATCATGATAGTTACTCTAATGATCTATTTCTTCCTTAACAGGGATCTAAAGAATCAGGATGTTTTAGTACCTCTGAGAAAAAAAAAAAAAAAAACAACTGAAATTCCATCTGCTTAACAATTCCATATGCTTGTAGCCTTCTTCACCCTACAAGGTCAGTCCCGGCCATGCCTATCCATTCAGGTATAATCGTTCAGGTATGATTTTGCCCCAAACCTCATTGGTCTCAGAAACATAATTTTGATAGTCTATTTCCACTTTTCTATAACTTTTATAATTGAATATAAATCCCAACTAAATTCTTAAAAACTCAGACTATTTCATTCAACCTTAACCCCACCCTTGTTTTTTAACTCCTATAGTTATGATAATAGCCTAGTTTACTCCCAATAATCAGTTCCGGGTAACCTCTAAGGATGTTTGATTGCCTTCAAGAAAGTAAAATTGAAACTGCATTTACTTACCAAACTATTATTAAGGCTTAGAGCTTTCCACTCCCTCGCCCCAAATTTAAAGGCGGAACTTTATTTAATAGCCTTCTTTTCAAATGGAGCGGTTCGCCATCGGGAATTCTTTTAATATTTCTCTTTTGGTCCCTAAAAGGATTATAAGCATGAAACTAAATTTTAAACGAACATTTGTCCTCTTCAGAAAGAGGTAATATCAGCTGTATAGATTGAAAAGGGGAGTTAACCTAACATTAAATAGGCTATTCCGTCCAGGGTTTCCACCTTTAGCATTTTTCGGTAAAATAGTGAATTTTAAAATATTTCATTTAGATGAAATTTATTTTTTGGTTTTTAAGAGTTTTTTCGCCAAGGAATGTCAGAAATTCGCCCTACTATTATAATTGTGATGTTTTAGAAAATAATAAAGGAGTACAAGTTTTCGATTCAGGACTTCCATAGCCCAAGCCATATTAATTTTGACTGAAGTAATGGCAAAAACGAATTCAAAAAGATGACAAGTGGGGCAAAAATTTAAATTTTGGAGCAATTTGGGTAAAATCATTCCGGTTTTGGCTGGGTTGGCCTTAACAAGGGGTGTTCTTTGCATTAAGTTTTAAAAGCAAGATCTGTTAATATGAAGTAGTGGTTTTTTTCGAAGGCTGAAAAGCAATAAACTGTATGAAAATTGTGGTTCGATCCTACTTTTTAGGGCTGTAATGAAAAAACAAGTCAAGATGGCTAGGCCAAGCGTTTTTACGGAAGAACGACGACGGATAACAAAAACGGCCTTTGGTCCCCAAAAAAAACGGGGAAAAGCAGGTTGTCCCCAAATGAACTGGGAAGAAGTTACACCCGAAGTATATAAAGGAAATGGAAACTTCATGGGGGAAGGGGTGAATAAAACTTCAAAAGAGGGGGTAAACAGTGACGCCTTTGAATGGGTTGGGGCGGAGAACCAGGAAGAAGGGAACGTGTGCAGCTGTGCTGACCTCAGGAAAAGCTTAGTGCTGCAGGATTTGTTACAAGTAAATAGCCAATTAGTATTCAGGATGTCCTTACTATTGCCCGTTTAACTGTTATTCTCACCTGTTACACTTTCGCCCTACTGTATCTACATCAATCGTTAGGTAGGATGAAACGGAAAAGTTTTTCTTTCTTTCTGTCCTAAGAGATTTCTCCTAAAAACTGTAAAAACGTGGTCATTGGTGAAAAACGATATCAAAAGAGGGGGTATAAACAGTGACAAATTGACGCTTTGAATGGGTTGGGGCGGAGAAGGGACGTGTGCAGCTGTGCTGACCTCAGGAAGCTTAGTGCTGCAGTGATTTGTTACAAGTAATAGCAATAATAGTATTCAGGATGTCCTACTATTGCTCGTTTATACTGTTATGTCACCTGTTTGGACACTTTCGCCCTACTGTATCTACATCAATCGTTAGGATGAAACGCGAAAAGTTTTTCTTTTCTGTCCTAAGAGATTCCTAAAAACTGTAAAAACTGCGTCATTGGCGCCTTACCGAAAACTATATGAGTCTTGAACAGTCTTGGAAAGTATA
Organism: Artemia sinica; assembly: GCA_027921565.1. Classification (NCBI taxonomy): domain Eukaryota; kingdom Metazoa; phylum Arthropoda; class Branchiopoda; order Anostraca; family Artemiidae; genus Artemia; species Artemia sinica. Next base: position 45,505,729 of record CM051276.1, on the reverse strand, counting down.
AACACAATCAAATTGAATATTAGATATATAATGATATTAATTGTTGAAAGATCCATCAGTTCTAGATTTTTCTTCACTGTAATTTTTATTTTCATTTTCAATGCTGTAAGAACTGGAAAAGAATAAATTTGTAATATACGAGTAATTCGTTTTCAGTGAAGCGCCAATGACGCAGAAGGCTTTAGGTTTTTACAGTTAAAGAAGGGGGCAGTATCCAAATTTGTAGTGAAACTATATTTGTCTTGACCAATCTTGGAAAGAACTAATAAATTAAACTGAATATTTGATGTATAATGATATTAATTGCTGAAAGCTCATCAGTTCAAAATTTTACTGTAATTTTAATATTTATTTTCAATATTAAGTACAAAGAAAACATTTGTAATATAATTCGTTTTCAGTAAGGCGCCAATGACGCAGTAGGTTTTAGGCTTCTGCAGTGAGGCGATACACATACTCTTGTTCGTAGTTATTTTTATTCGATTCACACTTGATTTGCATATTCAATTTAAGTTTCATTCGTTTTAAGATGTATTTATTCATTTACATTAATATATATTGTAGCCTATGTTTGTTCGCATTGATTGTTTATTTATTTCTGTTCATTTTAATTTTCATTTATACTTAAATAGCAAACTATTTTTTTTTCGTTTAAAGCTTGATTTTCATATTCAATCTAAGCATTACTCGCTTTAAGATCTATTTATTCATTTATATTATTACTTGTTGTAAGTTTTTTGCTATGATTGTTTATTTAATTTCTGTTCGTTTTGGGTTTCATTTATTCTTTAATAGTAATTTCTGTTCGTTTTGAGCTTGAATTTTAACAGGTATTTGTATCTCCTGAGCTTAATTTTAAAATGGCCTTTACTTTTCTTTGAAAAACTTATTTTTCGGAAAGTTATTTTTTAATTAATTTTTGTTCGTTTTTGATTACAAAAAGTTTCAAGTTTTTATGGCATGGGGGGGGGGTTGCTTACTGTCCGATTATTCTTGACTTTAAAAAACTGATCTAGAACTTTCAATTTAAATCGAATGAGGCTTTTTTCAAAGTCTATATGATTACCTCTTTAATAAAAACCTTATATATGGACAATAAACAGCTTGCATAGCTTGTGGACAGCAATTGACATCAATGAATGGATTGAAAAAATAGCTCCAATAAGGGCGTTTTGACCATTTCACTTGCTGACACAAAGGGATCACGACTGTTTGGAATTGACCTTAATAGGATTTTGTGTGCCAAAGCAATGTTGCATATATCACAGAGTATGTATTTTAACCTTATAATTCGATAATTATAATAGGTTTACTATGTGTTCTTCTCATACAAAACTTTACCTTATTTAAGTCTTTCGGTTGGGGCGGCGTAGTTGGCATAAAGAGAAAAAACTTTAGCGTAGACAGTAGGATAGGGGGAGGGTGAGGTTGAAGACTCATCCAATACGGGGCGGAACTTCACTTATCTCCTCCGTTCCCGATTTAGGAGATTAGACAGACGCATTGGGCTGTAGAATGTTGGACCGTTTGAGTTGTGGAAGACGTTAAAATACTCAAAAATACTTTATATTTTCAGTTATTGCAGGATTGATTTCATAGATTGTGGAATGGTGAGCCCCCTGGCCCATCATTTGGGTGAGCCTCAACTCATAATATGCAATTTTGATTAATTGTTCCGTGTTATACGCATATATTATTCTACAAATGTTATTTTGAGTTATACTTTTTTAACGTTCCTTTTTAAGCCTTGAGATAAAAACTGAAACCTTAGCTGAGACAGCGGTGGGGGGAAGTCTCCCCCCTCACATGCATAATTGAGCAGCCACAGAGAAAGTAATACAAATAAAAATAATCTGTCTTTTGAAAATGTCTTTTTTCAAAAGACATTCCGTTGATTCTTTATTCCCGTTACTTTCAGATGTAAAATTTAGAATATTATCGAATGGGTTTAGTCGTCCCCTCCCTGAATAATTCACACTTGGAAAACCCACCCCTGGGAAATTCCTCCCCCCTCAAAGAACATTTTCTTTTCCTGATGATAATTCCCCCACGTTAAATTCCACCCAGCAGAAATTTCCCAGCCGTGGAATATGCTCCCCAAAACATATTCCTTTCAGATAATTTCGGATATTCATAAGAATGGAAGCTGAAATTTCTACTCAACTTTTTAGGTGAGAAGCAATGCTATGGCGTTACCTAAGTAAAGAGCCATAGGGGTTCAATGAATTAATACTTATTTATTTTTCCAGGGGTACTTTTGAGGATATCATAATTTAATCATAATTAATTTCTATAGAAATATTATAACCTAGCTGCCTCCATTATATGACCTGAAAGGATAAATAAAAATTAATTAAACAAACTTATATAGGTGATAACCATGGACAAGAAGTCTATAGAGCTATCTTTGGACAGACCTATCCTCCCATATGCGCTGCAAATGCGAGGATATCTTAATTAATTTGATAATTTGATAATTGAGGATTTCATAATTAATTTGAGGATATCATAATTTAATCATAATTAGTTTCTATAGAAATATTATAACCTTGCTGCCTCCATTATATGACCTGAAAGGATAAATAACAATTAATTAAACAAACCATGGACAAGAAGTCTATAGAGCTATAGGAGTCACAGACACATATTTACATGCGCTGTTAGTGGGAAGATATTAAGGGGTCGGGTTTGATGCTAGGGGGCGGACAGGGTTGGCTGTGTAAAACCTTTACATTGGAGCACTGTTTCCACGAATCTCAGTGCATTTATACACAACTAGCAGCGCATCCAGAAGATCCAGGATAAACATGCCATATTTTCTTCATAAGAAAACCTTATATGTCACTGTAATTTTTTTGCCTTAGGAATATTTTGAACTAAATAGCTATTCCAAATTTGATCTGGTCCATTTGAGGAAAAAAGGTGTAAGGGGGGGGGGTGTTCTCTCAAAACTTTTGACCCTTAAAAGGGTGCGTGATAACTAGTCGAATGAGCTGTTTTTAGAAAATGAGGAGTTCTTAGAAGAAGGCCAAATAAAACATTAAAGCCTAATGGTCTTTATGACCTTTGGTTTTCTATGGTTTAAAACTTAGTAACAGAAAAAAATTGATTAAAAAAAACTAAATAACTTCAAATAAGAGATAACCATTAACAAGCAGTATATAGAGCTATCCTCCCATTTGCGCTACAAATGGGAGGATATTAGGGGGTCAGGTTTAATGCTAAGGGGTGGGCGAGCGGGGCTGGCTGTGCACAACAAAATGAGGAGTTTTTAGAAAAAGACCCAATAAAACATTAAAGCCTTATGGTCTTTATGACCTTTGGTTTTCTATTGTCTAAAACTTAGTAAAAAGAAAAAAATTAATTAAAATAAACTAAAATAACTTTACAAAAGAGATAACTATTAACAAGCAGTATATAGAGCTATCCTCCCATTTGCACAATAAATGGGAGGAGGGGGTCGGGTTTAGTGCAAAGGGATGGGCGGACGGGACTGGCTGTGCAAAACCTTCTAGTTGGTGATCCTGCTTTCACTGATCTTATTGCACAACTAAAAAACAATAAAACATCGAAACCTTATTGCCTTTACGGCAATGAGGAAATCCTTTTATATGGAACCAAAATCTACAAACAGAAAAAATTCTTTTAGTATCTGCAGAGAATTTATAATCGTTGCAGTATATAGCGCTATCCTCCCATTTACGCTACAAATAGGAGGAGGGGGTCAGATTTAATGCTAAGGGGTGGGCGGACGGAGCTGGCTGTGTACAACCTTCTCGTTGGTGGTCCTGTTTTCACTAATTTTAGTGCATAACTAAAAAACAATAAAACATCGAAACCTTATGGCCCTTATGACCTTTAGTTTTCTATTATCTAAAACTTAGTAACATAAGAAAATTAATCTAAAAAACTAAAATAACTTTACACAAGAGATAACCATTCACAAGCAGTATATAGAGCTATCCTCCCATTTGCGCTGCAAATGCGAGGATATTACGGGGTTGGACAGACCTATCCTCCCATTTTCACTGCAAATGGGAGGATATCAGGGCGTCGGGTTTAATACTAAGGGGTGGGCGGGCAGGGCTGGCTGAACACAACAAAATGAGGACTTTTTGAAGTATAAACATTATAAAAATGTTTGGGTCTATTTCTTGACTTTTCAAAGGCCTTTGATATGGTTGACCACTCTGTTCTTTTGTCTAAACTATCTTTATTTGGAGTGCATGGAGTCCCACTAGAATGGTTAAGGTCTTATCTGTCAGGAAGATCTCAGTATGTTTCGGTTAATGGTAATTCTTCCACTACTTTGCCTATATTGAAGGGTGTCTCACAGGGCTCTGTGCTTGGACCACTTTTGTTTTTAATTTACATTAATGATCTCGTTGATGGTCCTCATCCCCTTGTGCACCCTATTCTTTTTGCTGATGACAGTAACTTTTTCATTGCTGCAGTAGACCTGCCATCTGCCACTTCCCTAGCTCAAGGTCTTCTTGATAAAGTAAAAGATTGGTGCTGGTCAAATGGTATGACTCTCAACAGCCAAAAAAGTGCCATTGTACACTTCAGGACCCCTTATCGTATGAGAGACGTAAGGGAGCCAATCATCCTAACTTATGGGAATGATGTTATACCGCAATCTGCTATAGTGAAATTTCTTGGTGTGTATCTTGACTGTTTTCTTTCTTTTAAACCTCATGTAACTCACACCCGTTCCCTCATCTTCCGCCAGTCTTCAATGTAGCACCGGGTTAACTCATTTCTTCCCCCAGATGTTATGCTTTCTCTTTATTATGCTTTTATTTTTCCTTACCTTTCTTGTTGCTGCTCTGTATGGGGTAATACTAATAAATCTCTTCTCTGCTCACTTCAAAGAGCCCAAAACAGGGCAGTGAAGGCTACTTTTCTTCTCCCTCGGCTTTACCCTTCCTCTGATCTTTATAATGATACTGGAATAGCTCCGCTGGATCGTATTGTGGGTAAAAGTAATCTTTATTTATAGACTCATAGACTCATAGACTCATTTATTTATAAACAACTATCGTAGCCGTGGCCGAAGCCCCGACTAAATGGCGCTGTTTAGTACATTGCATAAAACTGGTCACTGGCGGTTTAAATAACTGACAAAAAAAGGCACGAAAGAATTGCTGTGACGGGTTGTTCGACACTTTGGCGGCACTAGTTGATTTTTATGGCGGGTGTTGGCGGTGATAGGTGCAGGTGGGGGAAGCAACGAACGGTGTTTCTGGGACGAAAGAAGGGACTGCCCAAAATTGCACATTAACTGTAAGCGCCTATCACGCAACGTTGGCAGTCGTAAGGTACTAAGGGCAGCCTCATAAGAGTTGTATTTCGGGCCTAGTATCACTTTCACTGCCCGTTTTTGAATGGCTTCCAGATCTTCACTTAGGTGTTCAATATTATGAGCCTGAGGGCCCCACACAGGACACGCATATTCAAGGATTGGGCGCACATACGTGACGTAAACCGTCTTCAGCTGACTTTGTGAGAAACCCAGTCGGCGCAAGGTAATTAGCGACTGTAATGCGCAACTACCTTTTTTCACCAGACCGGCGATGTGCGCGCTAAATGAACAGTCGTCACTGAAAGTAACCCCGAGAATCACTGAGGTTGAGGTAGTAGGGTACCAAGGAACCGGGCATGAGAGGTCACGCTTAAGCGGATTAAACCTCATGACTTTTGTTTTATTCATATTAAGCTGGAGGTCGTTAATGCTACACGCCTCGAGAAAGGAGTTCCTGATCTCACTGCTGAACTGGGGATACACGTCTGACTTTTCAGCAAGATATTTCAGAAGTAGGGAGAGATCGTCCACGTATTTGAATCTGTCTTCAAACTCGAGGATAATGTAGTTAATTACCGCTAAAAACAAAAGAGCTGCCAGCTTAGTGCCTTGTGGTGCACCACACGTTAGTTCAGCCCACTCAGAGTTTAAGTCACTAGGGAAGAGAGCATAGACACACTGACAGCGGTTACGCAGGAAGTCAACAACTAAGAGCAAAATATGCTTCCTAGCGCCCATCTTTTTGAGGTTATTTGCTGCTGTATAGTGGCGGATCAAGTCAAAAGCCTTACGATAGTCGACTAAAAGCAGGTCAACGAGGCTACTGCCTTTGTCCAACCACTCGGTAATCAGGTGGTAGAGACGTACTAGATAATGCGTCGTACTACTCCCTTTCAAGCAGCCGTACTGAAACGGATCTAGGGCTGGCTGAACTTGGGCTAGGAGCTCTCTATAAATAAAAGATTCAGTCACTTTAGCCATATTAGGCGTAATAGAAATCGGACGAAGCTGATTGCAGGACTTCGGGTCTTTGACTTTAGGTAAGACGCGGACGTAGGCTTTTTTCCAAGCACTCGGGAATTTGTGCTCCTTGAACGACTGATTGATCACTGATGAGAGTGGTTTTGCTAAAAACATAGAATATTCTCTTAAAAGTTTAACTGGCAATTCTCCTGGGTAAGAAGCACAGTTGCTTTTTAACTTTGAAGTTCTTTATACACTGCGAACTCGGATACTTCAACGATTGTATCTTCAGAGACGTCAGCAATGAGGGCTTCGATTTCGGCTTCGGTGAAGGACGGGTGAGTAGTACAGATTGAAGTGAAAAAGGCGTTCACTTCGGCTGATTTTATCAGCGTTTTGTCGTCTTTCTGTATCTTAATTTCACTGGTGGTACGTTTACCGGTAAGACGCTTGACTTCAGAGTGCCACCTACGGGGCTCACCTTGAAGGAGAGGCGAGACTTTGTCATGAACGTACCTTTTCTGCGCTGCTCGTAACAGTTTAACAATGCGGTTACGAAGTTTGTTTGCTTGAACAATATCCCCACTGCGATGTAACTGGCAGCGAGTTAAGATAAGCTTCTTTAGATCGGGTGTTACCCAAGGTTTGTCAGTATCACTAACAGTTATTTTTTTCTCAGGGAAATGTTCGTGATATTTACATGACAGCAAAGAGTTGAAAGTATCAACTTTCTGGTCGATATCTGTCATAGAGCAAATCTCATCAAAGTCAAACGTCCCAATCCACTGTCCAAAGGAACGAATTGCCTCTTTAGTCATAGGTCGAGTGGTAATTTTTGCTTTACGTGGTGCTGGAAGGCCAACTTTGGCCTTCCAAAGAAGTGTGTTATGGTCAGAGTTATGCAACGGACCGAGAGAGAAGGGTACTTCGTAATAATCGGGAATGTTCGTGAAAATAAGATCTAATATACTACCACTGACGTGAGTAGGGATTGAGACAACTTGCTTGAGGTCAAGCATGCTGGAGACCCATGCCTTATTAGTCTGATTGAAATCACCAGCGATTACAAAAGCAGGCGCTGCGTGTCTGCGGCGTAGGTCATCAGTGCAGTTTTGGATATACTGGATCAGTTCTTTTCTGTTCTTTGCACTTTCGGGGTAGTAAACTGCAGCTACAACCAAGCACGAATATCGCTTTGATAGGCGCTTTGGTTTGCATTCGACCCAAATTACTTCATGGCATGATTCACTGGGCTGACTTAGTAATTTACAAGGTAAGTCTTCCCGAAAGTACAGTCCGACCCCACCGCCTCGTCGGTTAATCCCTCGGTCGCGTCTCGTATTAAAAAAACACTTGTACCCCTTGATATGCCCGGTTTCATCGTTAATATCCCAACATTCTGTGATAACAGCAATGGGGGAACTCGTCTGTTTGAGAACTACTTCAAGTTCGTCGGTTTTATTGTTTAGTGATCGGGCATTACATACTAGGATATTGGGAAGTCTGCACTTCGACAAGAAAAACTCAGGTGTTAGGGGAGGTGGGGTACTTGACAGTGACGATACTGGGTCAGCGTACCACGGACGAAGCGAAGGAGGGATTTCACTAGGAGGGATGCAGTTAACTACTGTCAGAATACGTTCCCTTGCTGTACTGAGAGACCTCGCTCTGTTGTTAGAAACGAGAACAGGGATAGCACAATTTTTATTTCTTTGGCCTCCTCTTTTCCCTCTGTGGCTACGCTTGGATCGCTGTTGACTTGGATTGACATCTGGCGGCTTTCTCAACAGTCGAAAGAGCCTTAAGTTAATGAAAATAAATGGCGCCACTGTCAGACGAGATGAATTCAGTTCGTATAAATCAGCTTTTCCGTACTTTAATGCCATCGTTATTGCACTAATGGAAACTATGACAGTCAAATTTTCGATTATTCATACCACCACAGCAGAAAAGAAACCATGAGAAAATTCACAAATAAAGCTATACTTGTACGACGCTCAGGCTGCTATTTGAGCGCTCTGGAACGCCATCTCCAATTAAACTCCAAATTACAAAATAGATGGCGCCACTGTCAGCGAGATGAATTCAGTTCGTATAAGTCAGCTTTTCAGTTCTTTAATGCCATCATTAGTGCACTAATGGATACTAGGAAAGTCAAATTTTCGATTACTTACACCATCACAGCAGAAAAACCACGAGAAAATTCACAAATCAAGCTATAATTGGACGACGCTCAGGCTGCTACTTGAGCGCTCTAAACGCCATCTCCGCCATCTCCATTTAGCGCATTCTGCTTTTCTAGGTACACTTCCACCGCCTCTGCAGCAATTTTTTTCACGGACAGGCTCAGGTAGGTACTCTACTTTTTTACGTAGTTCTTTTCGTAGACTTATTTTGCCCAAACGTTATCTACAGCAGCCCAGAGGTCTCCTGTTTATGAATCAATTCAATTATGGAATTCAATCCCACCGGACGTCCCGTTATTTCTGTCTGCAAAGGCAGTTTTTCGTCGTGTCTTTCCAGTTTAGTAATTTCTCTCTCTCCTTCGTCTATTTTCCCTGTTTTCTCTTTTCCTAGTGTTTCTCCTTTTTGTGTTTTTCCCTAATATATCGTTATTATTATAAATTTTTTTTTTTTTTTTTTTTTTTTTTTTTTTTTTTTTTTTTTTTTTTTTTACTGTATGGTAGTGTTTATTCTCTTTGATCTTTATTTCATATATATTGTTTGATTTAGGGTAATATTTATGGTTCTTTTAGTGCTTTATTATTGTGTTGTATGGCCCACAACAAGCCAAGCTTCTTGGGCCAAATAATTTTTCTTTACGTTTGTAATAGAGTTTAGTATTAATAAAATGATTGATTGATTGATTGATTTAGAAAAAGACCCAATAAAACACTAAAGGCTTATGGTCTTTTTGACCTTTTGTTTTCTATTGTCTAAAACTTAGTAACAAAAAAAATTAATTAAAAAAAACTAAAATAACTTTACAAAAGAGATAAGAATTAACAACCACTATATAAGGCTATCCTCACACTTGCGCTACAAATGGGAGGATACCAGGGGGTCGGGTTTAATCCTAAAATGTGGGCGGACGGGGCTGGCTGTGCACAACCTTCCCGTTGGTGGCCCTGTTTTTACTAATCTTAGTGCACAACTAAAGAACAATAAAACATCGAAACCTTATTGCCTTTATGACCTTTAGTTTTCTATTGTCTAAAACTTAGTAACATAAGAAAATTAATTTAAAAAACTAAATGTATTTAGTAATTTACATTAATATCTATTGTATGTTTGTTTGAATTGATTGTTTATTTAATGATTGTTTGATTGTTTATATGCCCCAGGGCAAAACTTACACCGCCTACCCCCGGGCCCTGGTGGGCTGTATCGACACCGGAGTTTTTTGTTATCAGAACTTTGAACTGTTTTAACAATATCTCTATCTCAAAATTTTCATCTGATGCATCTAGGGCGTGGAGGAGGGGGGGGGCTAGTTGCCCTCCAATATCTTTTGACTCTTAAAAGTGAACAAGAACTTTCAATTTCCAATCAAATGAGCCCACTCTAAATTTTATACGAGCATCCCTTCCATAAGAAATAATATGAATGATTCGGAGATTCCTTAAATTACAACCCTTGCCCTGAGGGCTGTGGGGGAGTTGTCATCCTCGAAGACCTAATTTCCAGAACTTAAAACTACGTTTAATAAAATGGCTGTCTCAAAATTTTGATTGGATGTGTTTTGGGAAAAGGTGGGCGTGAGAAGGGGGTTAGTTGCCCTCAAATCACTTTCGAGATTAAAAAGAGCACTAGCCCTTTGAATTTCCAATCGAATGAGCCTTTTTTGAAGTTTCTACGAGAACGCCATCTATAAAAACCTTATATGCCCCCAGGGCATAACTTAAAACCCTTGCCCTAAGGGTTGTGGGGGAGTGTCCTCCTCAAAAATATATTTTATATGTGGAAATCAACTACACTGAACAAAATGGCTATCTCAAAATTTTGATTGGATGTGTTTGGGGGAATGATGAACGTGGGGGAAGGGGCTAGTTTGCCCTCCAATAACTTTCGACTATTAAAAAGGGCACTATCCCTTTGAATTTCCAATCGAATGAGCCTTTTTTGAAGTTTCTACGACAACGCCTTCTGTAAATACCTTATATGCCCCAAGGGCAAAACTTAAAACCCTTGCCCTAAGGGTTTTGGGGAAGTGTCCTCGTCAAAAACATATTTTCTATCTGGAAATCAACTACGCTAAACAAAATGGTTATCTCAAAATTTTGATTGGATGTGTTTGGGGAAATAATGGGAGTGGGCGGGGGGGAGGGGCTAGTTGCCCTCCAATCACTTTCGACTATTAAAAGGGCACTAGCCCTTTGAATTTCCAATCGAATGAGCCTGTTTTGAAGTTTCTACGACAACGCTTCTATAAAAACCTTATATGCCCCCAGGGCATAACTTAAAACCCTTGCCTCTGAGGGCTATGGGGGAGTGTCCTCCTCAAAACATATTTTCTATCTGGAAATCAACTACGCTGAACAAAATGGCTCTTTCAAAATTTTGATTGGATGTGTTTGGGGGAATGATGGGCGTGGGGGGAGGGGCCAGTTGCCCTCCAATCATTTTCGACTATTAAAAAGGGCACTAGAACTATCGATTTCCAATCGAATGAGCCCCCTTTAAAGTTTCTAAGACGACCCGTTCCGTATAAAGCGCCTCTGGGAAAAAAAAATAAAAAAAAAATAAATAAATAATAAAACATTGGAGTCGTATGGCCTTTACTATAGGCAACGCTACAGCGTTGCCTCCGAGAATAAAAAAAAAGGTTTTATAGCTGAAAGTAAGGAGCGACATTAAAACTTAAAACGAACAGAAATTATTCCGTATATGAAAGGGGTTGTCCCCTTCTCAATGCTTCCCTCTTTACGCTAAAGTTTGACTCTTTCTCATAAGTCTATTTTTTAAAACAATAACAAACTTTAGCGTAAAGAGCGAGGCGTTGAGGAGGGACAGCCCCTTTCACATAAGGAATAATTTCTGTTCGTTTTAAGTTTTAATGTCACTCCTTACTTTCAGTTAAAAAAACTTGTTTTTTTTTGCTTAATTTGTGGCTTTCTCGAAATTTTGTCCTGACGTAACTTACGAATTAACTTACGTAACGAATTTCTATATTCGTATGTCTTTATGTCTTTATCACGTATTTTAGGGAGTTCTCTCCCTAGTCAATACCTCGCTCTTTACGCTAAAGTTTGAGTTTTGTTCGAATCACAAACCCCTGAATCACAAAGGCCGGTTAATTAGAATAGATAGCTCTTTTGAAAGTACTAAAAAAACTTTAGCGTAAAGAGCGTTCTATTGGATAGGGGGCAAACCCACTCATATACGCAATAGTTTCTGTTCGTTTTAAGTTTTAATGTTGCTTCTTACTTTCAGTTGAAAAAAACTTGTTTTTTTTATTTAATTTCTCATCGTTTTATAAGTAATGCTGGGAAATCTGGCACCCCCTTCATAGAAATGTCCTTCCCCCAAGGAAATATCCTCCATGGAAAGATTTTCCCCCGTAGCCACTACCCTGAACCCGACCCCCCACTAGAAAAAAATTCCTCCTGAAAACGTCTGTATACTTCCCAATAACTAATACTATATGTAACAATGGGCAAAGTTTAGAACTTGCAGCCCTTCCCCCGGGAACAGTGGGAGATTAAGTCATCCTCAAAGACATATTAATTAGATTCTCGATTATGCTGAACAAAATGGCTATCTCAAAATTTTGATTGGGTGACTTCGGGAAAAAAATGAGCGTGGGAGGGGGCCAAGCTGCCCTACAATTTTTTGGTCACTTAAAAAGGACACTAGAAGTTTTAATTTCCGTTCGAATGAGCCCTCTCATGATATTCTAGGACTACTGGATCGATACGATCACCCCTGGGGAAAAAAATAAATAAACCCGCATCCGTGATCTTTCTTCTGGCAAAAATAGAAAATTCCACATTTTTGCAGATAGGAGCTTGAAACCTCTATAGTAGGGTTCTCTGATACGCTTAATCTGATGGTGTGATTTTCATTAAAGCTCTATGACTTTTAGGGGTTATGTCCCCCTTTTCTACACTGACATATTTTACACTGACATCTACATTTTCCACATTGAAAAGATTTAGAGATGAGGTGACTGAAGGGTGAGAATCTTTATGTGGTAGATATGCCATCTTAGGAAAAGAAATCCTTTTTGAATCTTTTAACTTTCTTTGATGCTTTATGCTTCCCGGTTGACTTGAGACTGATGTGATGAGTGATGGGGTCTTTCTCCTCCTTTTTAAACCTTTCCCCCGTTGTTTCAATCTCTCGCCGAGGGATCGTGCGCTCGACCTGAGTATATATATGTATATATATATATATATATATATATATATATATAATATATATATATATATATATATAATATTATATATATATATAATATATATATATATAGATATATATATATATATATATAATATATAATATATATATATATATATAATATATAATATATAGATATATATATTATCATATATATATATATATATATAATTATATATTATATTATATATATATATGTATATATATATATATATATATATATATATATATATATATATATATATATACATATATATTATATATATAATATATATATTATATATATATATATATATATCTATATATATATATATATCATATAATATATATATATATATATATCTAAATCTTTTCAATACTGAAAATGTAGATGTCAATGTAAAACATGGATACTATGAACAATTTTACCCGCAACAACCGCTCTCTGAAAATGTCCATTTTCAAATTTATTTTAAGGGAGACTACTTTATCGATTTGAATTCGACATTTATAGATTTAAATGTCATTGTTAAAAAATCAAACAATGAAAAACCAAGTGCCGCCGAGGGGTTATCCTACGAAAATTTTGTACTACATAATTCATTTCGACAAATAAGTGTCTACATAAACGGAACATTGGTGAGCCCGAGCAATAATCTTTCAAATTATGCAAGTTATATACAATTCATGTTGATGACAGCGATGTCCTATAAGCAGTTGAGAGGCATGACTATACCTCTGAGCAACTGCTTATGACTATAAGCAGTTAAGAGGCATGATATTAAACATCATGAGATATTTATTATACCTCAATGGTTGCCTCCTAATGTAAAGATTGATATAAAACTACAACTTGAACCGTCCAATTATATTATACGAAAAGTACTGGACGCTGCACCCGATGTAACAGTCTCTCTCACGTCGGCAATACTTCATGTACGAAAACAACAAGTTATGAGTTCTGTGGCTTTGGCAATTGAAAAATTAAGAGCCAGTGGTAACAATATCAAATTGCTCGTGCCTCATACAATCACAAATAAACGTCATATTGCTACAGGTACGCGTACCTATACCGATTCAATCATTAATCAATGGTGAAATTCCTTCAAAATTGGCAGTAGCTTTTGTAAAAAGCACTAGCGCTGTTGGATCATGGACACATTCCCGGCATAAATTTGAATTATTTGGAATTTCATCGCTTGTATGTAAAGTAAATGGAATCCCACTCTACACATTTATCCTTTGAAAAAAAGTACAGGACCCTCTACGAATTGACAATGCAATCCCTAGATCAAGATTCTCAATTGTTCGAAAATGGTATAAATGAAGAAATGTTTGCGAAAATGCATGGCAATATTGTATTAGATGTGTCTGGTAGTCAAGATATGAGTATTGTCCGGACGGGGAATGTGCAGATAGAGAGTAACTTTGCCAAACCGTTGGAGGAAAGCATTGTATTAATCTCGCTAAATCAATTTAACACCTATTGGGAAATTACTCCTGACAGCAGTGTTTTATTAGACTTGGCACCATGAACACGGAACAAATAATCGATGTATTTAACATGGACCCCTACATGTCCCAATATAAATCTTATTGCAGACCTTCAGATTTCCTAGAGCATATTCAACACGTTGACAATACCCTAATTATTGTTAATAGCAGTCCGTCGAGTGTAAAGACGGGGCATTGGTTATGCATCTTCCAAACAAGAAGCATATAGAATTTTTTGATCCGCTTGGCTTGCCGTATACATTCTACACGCCTTATATTAAAAATTTTCTTGAGCAGAGCGGAAAATCTATTATTCAAAATCGGAAACGGGTACAAGATTTATCAACGAAAAGCTGTGGTTTTCATGCCCTATTATATTTTATTTTTCGAAGTCGTGGACATACTTACCTGGAATTCCTCAAGATTTATGGTGGCAATCCTCAATTGAACGACTTTCTAGTTGAAAAAAACTCTTTCTTACCTCTATAATATAAATTTCAGTGCCCTAAAAGTGAAATACTTTTAAAATGTATGTAAATTTGTTTATTAATAAAATGTTGTACAAGCACTGTGTCCTTTAGATTTCTTCTTCTACGTATAGGTAATCATCCGAAACGATAAGTGGTGGTAGCTCGTCGAGATTCAACTTGTATTCGTCTTGACGTGCAAAGGCAGGATCAAATTTTCTACAATATAGGGTAACTTCATCACGTTTAGGGTTTTTCGCAATCAGGCCAGGATAAGTATTTTCCCATTGATCGCATTTATCATAGTGACAATTGGAGCATAAGAATCCTCTATTATGAGAGTCAAAAAGGATTCAAATTGTATTCGTTAGGATTGCTCGTTAGGATTCAAACTGTGCTCGTTAGCATTCAAATTGTATTCGTCTTGACGTGCAAAGTCAGGGTCACATTTTCTACAATATAGGGTAACTTCATCACGTTTAGGGGTTTTCGCAGTCAGGCCAGTGATAAGTGTTTTCCCATTGGTCGTGTTTTACATAGTGACAATTGGAGCGTAAGAATCCTCTATTATGAGAGTCACAAATCTCTCAAGACAAGAATTACAGTCTTTAATTTGCACTGCATAGCCTCAATGCAATTTACATGCATTGCATAATTTACACTTTTCATTATACTCATCAGCAAAAGTACAATTCTCACAGGATGACCAGCTGCCCAAAGTATACAAGCATAATGGGCATGTGTGAAACATTTTTTCGATGTTGAAACTCTCACTTCCAAAAACAAACTGAATCTCAAACAACATCTCCTAAGAGCGTTACAAAATGGCCGTCTATGTAGCGGTTAAGAGCAAAACCACAATATCATTTTGTTTTGTTTCAATCAATATATCTGTAAATTGAGTAAAAGCTTGGGGGCCCCGACGACAAAGTTTCATACAATAGTCCAAAGAAGGGGAATCGGTTTCCATTATATCGCTAAGCATTTCTCCAGAAAATATCTTCTTTAAAGAGATAATTCCAGAAAGTCATCATCTAAAATTAGCCACTTTTCCAATTTTACTAGATTACGCATGACTTTCTGTTTCTCAAATCTATCCATTTTAACACTCTCACTACCAAATACAGGCTGTTTTCTATAAATTGTTCTCTTCAATATATTTTGCCAGCGCATTTAATCCATCTTGTAGTCTCTGTATATAATATTCATCTTAGCCGCGAAACACAATTGTTCTCCCGATTTGAATTTACTTAATGTTTATAACATCATAGGCAGCGCGCTAGCGCTGCCTAAGTAAAGAACGATGTGGGCACAATGTGTTGTTTTTTTTGTTTTTTCTCCATACCCGGGCACTTCGTATCAAAGGAGTTGTCGTAGAAAAGTTAAAAAAGGGCTTATTTGATTGGAAATGGGAGTGGCTAGTACCCTTTTTAATAGTCGAAAGTGATTGGAGGGCAACTAGCCCCCCCCCCACGCTCATCATTCCCCAAAACACATCCAATCAAAATTTGAGATAGCCATTTTGTTCAGCGTAGTTGATTTCCAGATAGAAAATATGTTTTGAGGAGGACACTCTCCCACAACCCTCAGGGCAAGAGTTTTAAGTTATACCCTGGGGGCATATAAGGATTTTATAGAAGGCGTTGTCGTAGAAACTTCAAAACAGGCTCATTCAATTGGAAATTCAAAGGGCTAGTACCCTCTTTAATAGTTGAAAGTGATTGGAGGGCAACTAGTCCCCCCCCAACGCCCATCATTCCCCCAAACACATCCAATCAAAATTTTGAGCTAGCCATTTTGTTCAGCGTAGTTGATTTCCAGATAGAAAATATGTTTTTGAGGAGGAAACTCCCCCACAACCCTCAGGGCAAGGGTTTTAAGTTATGCCCTGGGGGCATATAAGGTTTTTATAGAAGGCGTTGTCGTAGAAACTTCAAAAAATGCTCATTCGATTGGAAATTCAAAGAGCTAGTGCCCCTTTTAATAGTCGAAAGTTATTGGAGGGCAACTAGCCCCCCCCCCCCACGCCCGTCATTTCCCCAAACACATCCAATCAAAATTTTTGAAATAGCCATTTTGTTCAGCTTAGTTGATTTTTAGATAGAAAATTTGTTTTTGAGGAGGACACTCCCCCACAGCCTTCAGGGGAAGGGTTTTAAGTTATGCCCTGGTGGGCATATAAGGTTTTTAAAGAAGGCGTTTGTCGTAGAAACTTCAAAAAGCTCATTCGATTGGAAATTCAAAGGGCTAGTGCCCTTTTTAATAGTCGAAAGTTATTGGAGGGCAACTAGCCCCCCCCCCCCCCCACACACCCATCATTCCCCCAAACACATCCAATAAAAATTTTGAGATAACCATTTTATTCAGCGTAGTTGATTTCCAGATAGAAAACATATTTTTGAGGAGGACACTCCCCCACAACCCACAGGGCAAGGATTATAAGTTATGCCCTGGGGCATAGAAGGTTTTTATTGAAATCTTTGTCGTAGAAACTTGAAAAGGGCTCATTCGATTTGAAATTCAAAGGGATAGTACCCTTTTTAATAGTCGAAAGTGATTTGAGGGAACTAACCCCCCTCTCATGCCCACCGTTTTCCAAAACACATCCAATCAAAATTTTGAATAGCCATTTTATTCAACGTAGTTGAAAGTTTTGGAAATTAGGTCTTTAAGGATGACAACCCCTCCCCCCACAGCCTCAGGGCAAGGGTTGTAAGTTATGCCCTGGGGCATATAAAGTTTTTTATTGAAAGCGTTGTCGTAGACACTTCAAAAGGGCTCATTCAATTGGAAATTGAAAGGGCTAGTGCCTTTTTTAATAGTTGAAAGTGATTGGATAGCGACTAACTTCCCTCTCACCGCCCACCATTTTCCAAATCACATCCAATCAAAATTTTGAGGTATCCATTTTGTTCAACGTAATTGAACGTTCTGGAAATTAGGTATTTTAGGATGATTACCCCCTCAGAGCCCTCAGTGCAAGGGTTGTAAGTTATGCCCTGGGGCATATAATTTTCATATAGAAAGTTGTTGTATAAATCATAGGCAGCACGATCGCGCTGCCTAAATAAAGAACGGGGACACTCGAGAACGAGACAAGAAACGGGGACTAAGTAAAGAGGAGGACACTCCCCCAAAACCCTCAGGGCAAGGGTTTTAAGTTATGCCCTGGAATCATATAAGAACGATGTTGGCACAATGTATTATTTATTAACTTTTTCCTTTTGAGCAGGGCACTTTGTATCGAAGAAGTTGTCGTAGAAACTTCGAAAAGCGCTCATTCAATTGGAAATTGGAGTGGCTTGTGCCCTTTTTAATATTCAAAACTGATTGGAAGGCGACTAACACATCAAAATTTTGAGATAGCCATGTTGTTTAACGTAGTCGAAAGTTCTGGAAATTTGGTCTTAGAGGATGACAACCACCCTAACAGACCTTAGCGTAAGGGTTTTAATTTATGCCCTGGGGGCATATAAGGTGTTTATAGAAAGCGTTGTCGTTTCCAAAAGGGCTCATTCGATTGGAAATCGAAAGGCCTAGTGCCCATTTTAATAGTCGAAAGTGATTGGAAGGCTTGACATTTTTATAGTAAAGATCGAAGTGGGTATAATATATTATTTTTTGCTGTTGTTGTTGTTTAGACCAGGGCACTTCGTATCGAAGGAGTTGTCATGGGAACTTCGAAAAGGGCTCCTTCGATTGAAAATAGAAAGGGCTGATGCCCTTTTTAATAGTCGAAAGTGATTTGAAGGCAACTAATCCCCCTTCCACTCCCACCCTCCCACGCCAACCCTCCTATTTCTGGTCTTAAAATTTAACCAAATCAAAATAGCGTAAGTGTATCCACGCTATCAAAGAAAGTAAACAGATTTTTTTGCGAATGGTATCAAGTTTTCCATTTCAGGTCAACTAGAGGAGGTATGAAACTAAATTAAACAGTACTATTTGTGTCCAGATATTTAAATAGGTGTGTGTTGTTAAAAAATTGCTGAAAATTTTTCTCCAGCATACAAATAGCAGGCAAAAGCTATAAAGTCTTAAAAAACGAATAGATTTAAAGTATTATTTTCTTTTCCCCTGAAAAGACTATGTCAATATAAAACGAACAGAAATTAATTTAAAAAACTATTTCCACAAAATAAGTTTTTCAAAGAAAAGTAAAGAACTCCATTAAACAAAAAATGAGAAAAAATAAAATCAAATAATCTACCAAGCGTGAAACTACCATAAATCAGCATCGATAAATAAATGGAACCCAAAACGAACAGAAATTACAATAAATAACCGAGTGAAACTCAAAACGAGCAGAAATTAACATACGTTAGGCGCAAAACCCCTATGCCTTCCCAAGGCCAGAACAAAATTTGCACTTTACTGAAAAAATACAAATGAATGTGCATTGTCAGTTTAATATACATATACTGATATTTAGTAATCAAAATGTTAAAATTATTTGATTTATTAAAGTTATAAAAGTAAAGAATCCAAGATGACAAGAACTTTCTTACGAAATTGCTTTGTTCGCCTAGAAATAACTTCCAAAGTTGTCATGACACATCAAATATTTTGATATCCTAGAGGTAACTTTTTTCTAGCCAGGGTATAATTATTTTTCTAATGTGGATAGATAGATCTTGATCTTCTAAAAACTAGAGCTGACATTAATTTTTCCAAAAGAAATTCCTTCTGTGAGTTTTCCTATTCTGAATTTTTAATCTTGCGAATACCTATATTTTGTTTAATGTTCATATTAAATTGTTCAAAAAATAACACTGCGAAATGTTCTGTTATTTTGAAATTATGTTAAAAAGCGTGTCCAGGTCAGGTTTAGTATTGTTTTCTGATTTTTAATGACAGCTTACACAATGTTCTGTTTCTTATAATTTTTGTTTAAAAAAAAAAAAATGTTTAGATTTACTTTTGTTTTCTAACATTATGAATATGCCCAGTTTTTATATATATTGATAAAATTTTGTAAAATGTATATCCGCATTTTTGGGGATAAACGAAAATGCTCTAGCATTGCCTGCAAAAAAGAGCCATAAGCCTTGATTGTGTTTTCCCAGAGCCACTTCATATACAGGGGATGGGGGGGGGGTTCAAGAAAATTCAAGGGGGGATTATTAAATTGAAAATTCTAGTGCTCTTTTTGAAAAGTTATCAAAGGGCGACCAGGCCCCTCCCTTACCATTACAACTGAGATGGTCTTTATTAAGATGACGAAGAAAAACTAACTAGTTTAGTAAAAGTATTGTGGGTAGTTAATAGTACTACGTGGAAGCGGACTCAAGGATGAAAATGTTTTTTAAGGGGTATGCGAAGTGAAAAAGAATGGGAGCCCCTGTCGTAAAACATTGCATATAAACTTATATAAAATTCTAGATAAGTCGTATAATAAACGATATAAGATAAGATAAATAATAAACGATTATTTGTTCCCTTATTTTAAATAAACTCATGAAAATTTTACGAACTTTTTAATACGGATCCATAATTCAATCCAATATTTTCATCCTCTTGACACTATTCATTTTTGATGTGAAAGCTGTCATTTATCAAATTATAAATCAAAAATTCAGATTTATATAACATTAATCACATTTATAAACCACATAAAATATCATGCTAGAAATCAGGGTTAAACTTGACTAGCGATTGTGATAAAATGTGATCTAGGAAATATAAAGTACCAAGTTTATTTAGATGAAAATATTTTTTGTCCCCATGAAGCCATTCCAGGTCTATTCTTACCTGGACACCACAACTTTTTAAGATTTCCCTTTTGGCTCTTTCAAAATTACGAAGTTTTTAAGGCAGTATAACAGTTTCGTCAGCGTTGACATATTGAATCATCAGCTGCCTAAGTAAAGAACGATCATGACACACATGTGTTTTTTTTTTTAGACCAGGGCATTTCGTATAGAAGGAGTTGTCGTGGTAACTTCGAAAAGGCTCATTTGATTGAAAATTAAAAGGGCTAGTACCCTTTTTAATAGTCGAAAGTGATTGGAGGGCAACCCATCCCCCTCCCGCGCTCACATATTGAATCATCAGCTGCCTAAGTAAAGAACGATCATGACACAATGTGTTTTTTTTTTTTTAGACCAGGGCATTTCGTATAGAAGGAGTTGTCGTGGTAACTTCGAAAAGGCTCATTTGATTGAAAATTAAAAGGGCTAGTACCCTTTTTAATAGTCGAAAGTGATTGGAGGGCAACCCATCCCCCTCCCGCGCTCACCATTTCCCAAACACGTCCAGTCAAAAATTTGAAATAGCAAATTTTGTTCAACATAGTTGAAAGGTCCGGAAATTATGTCTTTGATGATGAAACCCCCCCCCCCCCACAGCCCTCAAGGCAAAGGTTTGTAAGTTATGCCCAGGGAGCATATAAGGTTTCTATAGAAAGGGTGGTCGTATAAGCTTTAGAGGAGACTTATTGGATTGGTAAACAGAAGTTATAATGCCCTTTTTTAGAGTCTAAATGAACGGAAGGCAGCTACCCCCCCCCACCATTCCCCCAAAAATATCTAATCAAGTTTTGACATAACCATTTTGTTCAGCGTAGTTAAAAGGTCCGAAAATTATGTTTTTCATGATAACAACCCACCCATCCCCCACAGCCCTCAGGGTAAGGGTTGTAAGGTCTGTTGAAAGGTCTAGTTGAAAGGTCTGGAAATTTGAGGATGACAACCACTCCCCCAACAGCCCTCAGGACAAGGGTAGTAACTTATGCCCTGGGGGCATATAAGATTTTTATAGAAAGGGTGGTGGTGTAAGCTTCGTAGAAGGCTTATTGGATAGGTAATCAGAAGTTCCCATGCCCTTTTTAACAGTCAAAGTGATTGGAGGGCATATCCCCTATGCCCATCATTTCCCCAAGCATATCCAATAAAAACTTGAGTAGCTTTTGTTCAGCGTAGTTGAAGGTCAGTAATTGCATATTTGAAGACGACCCTGCCCCCCCCCCCCCACACACACACACAGCCCTCAGGGCGAGGATTGTAAGTTATGCCCGGGGGCATTTAACGTTTAGATAGAAAGGGTGGCAGTATAAACTTCGGAGGGGGCTCAATGGATATGAAATCAGAAATTCTAGTGCCTTTTTTAAGAGTCAAAATGGCTGGAGGGCAACTGCCCCCCCCACCCCCTTCCTAGGGGGTGGGGGCCATATGTACAAAAGAAGTCCCAATACCACATAGGAAAACCTTATGGATTGACTCAACCCCCCAGGGTCCGGTGGTAAGGGTGGTAACTTATGTCCCGGGGCATATAAGCTTTTTATTGAAGGGAGGTTTGTGTGAACTTTAGAGGGAGCTCAGTTGATTGGAAATGTATAGTTCTACTTCCCTTTTAAGAGTCAAAATTGACAGAGGGCAACTAGCCCCCCTCCCTTACACCCTCTTTTCCCCAAACACATCCGATCAAAATTGTGAGATAGCCATTTTGTTCAAAATAGTCCAAAGAGCATATAACAATTGCCTCAGGTGGACACAACCCTCCAGAGCCCAATCGTGACAAAAAAATCGTGACAAAACAAAATACGTTTTGAATGTTTTCCTTTTTTTTTACTTTGACAAATAAAAAATTATTAAAACTTTAAGGAATAAACATCAGTATTATCACATTTGTTGGTTTTTTTTCAGTAAAGTGCAAATTATGTTCTGGTCTTGAGAAGGCATGGTGGTTATCAGCTCTACTCATTTTAATTTTTCTCGTTTTTAGTTTGACACGGCTATTTATTGTAAATAACTAAAAAAAACAAGTTTTTTTTTAACTGAAAGTAAGGAGCGACATTAAAACTTAAAACGAACAGAAATTATTCCGTATATGAAAGGGGCTGTCCCCTCCTCAACGCCTCGTTCTTTACGCTAAAGTTTTTTATTGTTTTAAAAAATAAAATTGTGAGAAAAAGTCAAACTTAGCGTACAGAGCATATACGGAATAATTTCTGTCCGCTTTATGTTTTAATGTCGCTCCTTACTTTCAGTTAAAAAAAACTTGTTTTTTTTAGTTAATTTCTGAACGTTTTCGAATTAATGCAGCTTTGATTTTGGCTCACCGTACATGAATAATTAAAACGAAATTCGCATATTAATTTTCCTTTTTTTGGCTAATTGGCTTTCTCGAAATTTTGTTCTGACGTACCTTAGGAATTAACTTACGTAAAGAATTTCTATATTCGTATGTTTTTATTACGTTTATTAGGGAGTTCGCTCCCTAGTCAATACCTCGCTCTTTACGCTAAAGTTCGAATTTTGTTCGAATCACAAACCCCTGAATCACAAAGGCCGGTTAATTAGAATAGATAGCTCTTTCGAAAGTACTAAAAAACTTTAGCGTAAAGAGCGAGCTATTGACTAGGGGGCGAACCCCCTCATATACGTAATAATTTCTGTTCGTTTTAAGTTTTAATGTTGCTTCTTACTTTCAGTTGAAAAAACTTGTTTTCTTATTTAATTTCTGATCGTTTTTTAAATAATGCTGGGAAATCTGGCACCCCCTTCGTAGAAATGTCCCTTCCCCCAAGGAAATATGCTCCATTGAAAGATCCTACCCCGTAACGCCTATACTCTGAACCCGACCCCCCACTAGAAAGAAATTCCTCCTGAAAACGCCTGTATACTTCCCAATAACCAATACTATATGTAAACAATGGGCAAAGTTTATAACTTGCAGCCCTTCCCCCGTGAACAGTGGGGTATTAAGTCATCCTCAAAGACATATTAATTAGACTTTCGACTATTCTGAACAAAATGGCTATCTCAAAATTTTGATTGGGTGAATTCGGGAAAAAAATGAGAGTGGGAGGGGGCCAAGTTGCCCTCCAATTTTTTTGGTCGCTTAAAAAGGGCACTAGAACTTTTAATTTCCGTTCGAATGAGCCATTTTACGATATTCTAGGACTACTGAATCGATACGGTCACCCCTGGAAAAAAAAAAAAAAACAAAAAAAAACGAACAAATAAACACGCATCTGTGATCTTTCTTGTGGCAAAAATACAAAATTCCACATTTTTGCAGATAGGAGCTTGAAACCCCTATCATAGGGTTCTCTGATACGTTGAATCTGATGGTGTGATTTTCATTAAAGTTCTATGACTTTTAGGGGTTGTTTCCCCCTTTTTTCGAAAATAAGGCAAAATTTCTCAGGCGCGTAACTTCTGATGGGTAGAAATAAACTTGATGAAACTTATATATTTGAATTCAGCATAAAAATTTGATTCTCCTGATGTATCTGTTGGTATCCAAATTCCGTTTTTTAGAGTTTCGGTTACTATTGAGCCGGTTCGCTCCTTACTCACAGTTCGTTACCACGAACTCTTTGATTTCTGTTCTTTTTTAGTTTCATTTATTTATTGATAGCTATTTGTGGTAGTTTTACGTTTGAAAGATTATTTGACTTTAGTTCTACTCATTTTTGGCCTAATAGAGCTTATAAATTTTCTTTGAAAAACATGTTTTGTGGAAAGTTTTTCTAATTAATTAACATAAATAAGCAAAGATAATTAGTTAATTTGACAACGCTTTTCGTCTTATAAAATTCAAATTGTTTGAATTTTTTAATTTTGTCAAAATCTTTGAGTCAAAAATTTTGACAAAATTCGTCCATCAAAAATTTTTGACTCCCAAAAACTACCACACCATTGAAGGATAGCTACTTCTTCTTAAGATTTTTGGGATAAAAGTTTTTAGTTTGGTTTTTGTTGATTTTTCATCCACCTTTTTTTATATGTTTTTTTTATGTCACCTTTTCTTTTTTTTCTTTTTTTTTAAACGTGGCACCCGCTACCACCAAAAACTGCGTAACTGCATATGGAGGACTGCACAATGACTGCACAATAGTTACGCAATCATTAACTTTTGAATTTTATTTTTTTCTATTTTACATAAGTTTCCACTTAACTAATTAAAAAAAAAACGGATTTCATTTTCATTGCCTATTCGATGTCCATTCATTGCCCATTCATTTCATTTTCATGGCACTTCGATGATTTTGCAAAATGTGATTTTAAAAAGACTAAATTGGAGACTTCTAATTAAAGTAAAAGGGAAGTTGTGTCAATGTTTTTCCAAGCGAATAGCCAGCAAATGTTCCATTAAAGGTCACCTTTTTTTCAAAAGAAAGATGAGATTTTACTGCAATGCGGCTTGCTTTTAAAATTGTTGAAGCAAAATTCTAGGATCATACTTGAGTACTTTATGGGGGGAAATTAATTGGTGAAGCTCCCGCCCCCATCCGTTCTCAATGGATTAATAAGATGTCTATTAAAAAGCAAACTTAAATTGACACACTTTTAGCTACCCTTAACTCCCCTCCCAAACAAAAAAAAAACTGCAAAGGCATAATATCTGATATAGAGTTATATACTAGATACTAGAAAATACATCAGCGACTAGAATAAATTACTAGAAAAGATATTGAAGGAAGACGACGCCAGAGGACGGAATTTTTTTTGCCGAAAATGGATTTAACATAAATGTGAGTGGCCGGTTTTAAGATGCGTGTATTAGTTCGAAGAGTCTTGACTTACGACTATTGCCAGGTGTTTGGCGTAAATGAGACCAGATGAGACCAGGCGCCTCCAGGTTGACCTACCGCAAACCAGGCTCGCGACTTCTTCCACTGGGATGTGGGCTTGGGTGAGGAGGTCGTTGTCTTTGTTTTTCAACCTACTGAGGGGGGGGGGGTCCTCTGAGACGTTCCGATTCCTGCAGGACGGGATCGAAGTTAAACCCAACTCGTACTGGGGCGTCATGTGGCTTACGAAGGAGGTGGCCGCACCAGCGAACAGTGTGCTGGTTCAAATAGTATATATGATGAAAACTCCAATTACAAAGTTAATCGCCCCTTAAACCCCGTATTCTGTGCCTTTACATTCTACAATTAATACTACTACTAACAACTCACCGCAGCACCAAGCCGCCTGAGCCCAACACAGCTACGCACGCTCCTCCTCTATTCCAATCTATTCAAAGCCTCCCTCTTTACATTCTCCCAGGAAGTTCCTATTAAATCTTTCTTTATGACAATCTCCCAACCAAACTGCGGACGACCTGCTTTCCGTTTAGCCCTTGACGGTTGGCCAAAAGAACAATCTTCGGCAATCTGTCATCCTTCATCCGCAGAACGTACCCAAGCCATCTCAGCCTTTCTCTAATTATAGCCCAAGAAAGCGGGATTCAACCTCACTTTTCGTAAAGCCTACTGTTTAAAATGTGGTCAGTCAGCCGGGTACGAAGAACAATCCATAGGCAAATTCTCTGGAAAACATCAAGCAAATCTTCCTCCGCTTCTCGGAGCGCTCATGCTTCGGAACCATACTTGACCGCTGTCATCACTGTACCTTCCAATATTCTAATCTTAGTTTGCAGACTTATCTTCCTATTCTTCCAAACTTTTTTCAACTGTGAAAAAAACCCTGAGCCTTGGCTATTCTATTTTTAACATCTTCACTGCTCCCAGCGTCTTTCCGAATAATGCTACCAAGGTAAATGAAGCTGTCCACCTGATCAATCTTTTCGTTACCCAAGGTCACCTTTTTATCTCCACTTATTCCTAGCCTTAGTGACTTAGTCTTCCTAACATTAATTTTCAAACCTTTTTAGCACCCTGAACTCAAAAACTTCAAAAAGTTCAAAAGGTCATAAAACTGAGTACCAAAGGTGTTTGATAACGCAGGCACTTCTGAATTTTTATCTAAGAGTGAAAATTTGGTCGACAGATCCTCTAACCTTTCTAAAACCGCACTGTTCTTCTCTTGTAACTTTGTCTACAGTATCTCCCAGTCTATAAATTATCATATTGTTCAGTAATTTGCTGGCTACAGAGACCAGGGTAATGCCTCGATAATTACCACACTCACTCTTTTCACCTTTCTTATACAGTGATTTAATTAGGGTTTTCTTAAATTCACTAGATACTTCCCCTTTTTTGGAAAATTATATTCATAATGTTCAGTAACCTATTTCTTTTCTCAAAGCCACCATATTTAAGAAACTCTTTTAACACACTTTCAGCACCTGGACTCTTATTATTTTTTAATCCTTTTAGTACTGTCACTAATTCTTCCTCACAAAATAAATGTTCCTTCACATCCAAGGTATCACGTACCTTTTCATTTTACTCTGTATCTTTTCCTCTAACCCTATCTCGGTTTAGCACATTCTGAAAATGTTCTGCCCATCTCTCTTAACTCTTTAACTCTCTTAACTCTTTCCTTATCACTAATTGTGGTCCCGTTCCTATCTTTAACTGGGACAAATCCGGATTGCTACTTCCTCTCAAATTTATTAACATGCCAGCACAATATTTTACTATTATCCCGTCTAGCTGCATCTTCCAGATCCTCGACAATTTTATCCATGGTCTCCACTTCACACCTTCTTAGTTCACCAACTTTCTTACATTCTTTACAACTTTCGTACACCTTCTGCTTTCATCAACTTTCTTTACATTTCTCTTGTTTTCATATGATCTATCACTCAGATAATTCTTGTACAAGCCCCTTCTCCTCTCAATTAAACATAAAGCTTTTTCACTAATATTCCTAGCTGCAGTCCTAATTTTCTTCCCTAAGACACAATCAGCAACTTCACAAATGGTTTACTTAAAATTATTCCATTCATACTCTACAATGTCAAATTTTAAACTCTAGTCTAGTTTAGTATTCAACTGCTCCTGGAAAGTTTCTCTTAAATTCTCATCCTGAATTCTACCAACATCAAAACTGTCTGGGAGGTACCTACCCTTCCGCGTCAGCATCAAAAATTGTTTTCAGTTTCCTGAAGTTTTTGAAAAACATTAAATACTGTCTAGTGACACCAATCAGCCATGGTACTTGGCTGAAAAAGTTTTATGCCAGATTGAGATGTGCGACCCATTTTCCATTTCTGAAGTCACTAGATTTATTCAAGCACTTTGACATCTACTATGTTATTTGGTTTTCAAGACACTAGAATTTTAAGTTGTCGCAAATTGTTCTCAGTCTACAAAATTTGATTTGAGAAAAATCTAATACTGTCATTTGGCAACAGTCAGCCTTGGTACTTGGCGATATTGAGATGATAACCTCGTTTCCCTAAACCTAGGTCACTAGACCTCTCTGGACACTTTGGACATCGGAAACACTATCTTATTTGATATTCAGAGCTTACAAGACCTCAAGAGCTTTTGAGGCATCATGAATTGTTTTCAGTTTCGTGACCAATCTGAGAAGAATCAAGTACTATTTCAACGTGGCCGACTGACCGACAGAAAGTTAGCGGCGCGGTGACATACAAGAAATTGTACGAGCATTTGATATTTATGACGCCCACAAGATGGTTCGTCCCTGTTTTATTAAATTTGCACCAGAGCGAGGGTCTATAGTTCTGGGAGAAACTATCACGGCCCTTACAAGTTAACCGTATTGTATATGGAATTTAAATATTTTACCGAAAAACAAAGTCTCAAAACTATGACGCCCACAGCCGTCTCGTATCTATGACAGTAATTGAGAAGGCTTTTTAGACTATGGTCGTCAAGAATCTTCCGAAAAACCTTAACAATCCGAAGCCCGTTAAAACTTTCTGCATTTTCTAGCTGGTAATTCTACTTCAAGCATCGCCAGTCTAAAGGCTGGAAAGGATGAATGGCGTGGTGCCATGTTTGACATAGCCGAAACAATTGCACTTGCGGAAGCTATAGGTAACTTTAATCAAGGTGAAGATGCAAAAGTGAAATCAAGTCCATATTTTGGCATGATTCGTTGTACTCCCCAGAACGTCGACAGCTCACATTCAAAGTTGTCAACGAAATGTACGGAAGTATCTCAAATACAGTCGCTCAGTGCTTTCTGCTTGAAGTTTGAAATCAGAGAACACATTCAAAAGCCACAGATAGTCTATCTAAGATTGACTATGAGCGGCTACCCGTGTTGACTTAGAAAACGGCTATTGGTTTTCGCATGTATTTTTCCCCCGACGAGCTCGTTGGGAAGGATTTGTCACATAAATTCGGGAAGAGTCTCATTTGAGAAGACCCCAAAAAAGACCCTAAAATTTTCAATTTATGACTGAATGAGACCCATTACAAGTCTCTACGACCATCCCTTCTATATAAAGTGGCCAGGGGAAAATAAAACTAAATAAAAGACAATGCATCGGAAATACATACAACATTGGAATATTACATTCCTTACCAGCTATGATGATCTCCGTTTCATGGCCCTTAAGCCAGGAGGCTCAATGGAGTGTTGAGGGCCAGCCATTCTTTGCTTTTTCACACCTTTCATACTTACTTCCCCAGATGTCTCAAGGTACCTATTTAGAGCTGGGTCGACTCTGGCTGAGCTTACACAGTCACGCCACTGACCCCCATCCGAAACCAAATAATCGGGAACACCAGGAAGTACATGGCTATTTATGGCTCTTTATTACGACATCGATGAAGCGGGCACGTACATAGGCTTTTTCTCGGGAGGGGCACAATAATAAAAATCCAGGGAGGGGGGAAATAATAGAGAAAATACTTGAAAACTGGAGTAAGAAGTACTCGGAAATCCAAGAAATTTAGGATTTCAGTTGAGCCTGGACCCGAAGGCCCCCCCCCCCCGGGTTCGCCCTGGATAGTTGCCTCTGATTTACGTGTACTGGAATTCTTGAGAGATTTTCTGTCGATTAACAGCATATTATGGACTGACATTTGTTTACTGAGTTTTTTTATACTATATTATTACTTGAAACTACATTTATTATTATTATTATTACATTACATTATTATTATTACATTTCAAAGCCATGCACATTTTCGCTACTTTGATATTATAAAATTATGCTATTCAATATGGGCGACTTTAAAATGGTGCAGTCCATAGAGAGACAGTTTATGACCAAAAGCTTAATAGTTCGTTACTTTTGATACCCCAGAAGTGTAAAATATCCATGTACCAATGTACACAAATGCCTTCGACCCAAAATGCCTACAGTAAGTTTTAAATCAAATTAATTTCCTTTTGCGACACAAAAACATTTTTTTTGTGAAAAAAATATAAGTGTTTGCCATCAAGATGTCACTACTTTGGCCAATTTGAAAAGTGGGGAAATTCGAAATAGAGATTTCGCTGATTTTATTTATTTATTTTTTTTTTTTGGATAAAATTTCGATATCAAGCATTTGGTTAAAAATATCCACAATTTTTTAGTGTTTGCTTATATACGCAAGTATAACGAGCGGTCTTAAGAGCGTTTCTGTATTTCATCTTTTTCATCACTTCAATGGCAAAAGAGTGTTTTCTTGTAATTTCTGGAGATATTCGCCATATTTCAAAATGAGAGAACGTGACGAAGAAAAAAACGAGAGAAATCACAGACAGTAAAAAAAAATAAGAGAATAATGCAAATATCTTGGTCGAGACCTTCGCTCAATCGTCCTTACTGTCGAATTAAGATTACAAAAAAAAGAAAGGAAAACTTCAGAAAAAAGGTCCAAAGGAAAATATCAACAGAGAAACCTTAAAAAAAAAAACAAAGAATAAAATGAAAGTGTCTGGTTGTTTATTTTAGTGTAGGCTTTTTAAGAATGTCTTTATATTCTTCTGCGGACTCTTATCGGTATTTTCGTATTATTATTTTTCGGTACTTCTATGATATACGCCCTACCTAATGTTCTTCTAATATGTTTCTCTGACACTCAATCCTAGTGAAATATACCAAAGTAAGATAAAAATATAATACTTTAGAAACAAATTTGGGCTATATATTTGCATATTAGGGGGGGGGGGGGGTAAAATACATTGGGTCTGCATGCCTAATGTGTTAGGTACAATTATTCTACATATTATGTAGTAAAAATTGTTTTCTAATTTCACACTGTCCAAATATTTTACCCCCACCCCCCTAATGTGCAAATACATAGCCCAAATTATATATTTTCCATCTATTCTGTCACTTTTCTTTGCCTTGTCTCACACTAAGCTGAAAGAAACTAACAAAAAAAAAACAGTTTTTATAATTCGTTAATGAATGAACAACTGAGCGGTAGGGCGTTTATCATACAAGTACCGATTATTCTTAATTTTGCATTGAAGACGTTTGTGAGAAAGTCTCGACCAAATATTTGCATTGTTCTCGCTTTTTCACTGGCTTTGATTTTCCTCTTCATTACGTTTTTTTCTTCTTTATGTTTTCTCGTTTTTGCATACTTGGCCAGTGTGGTCTCAGACATTATTTTGATCAATTTATTTTCTGTGAAGTAAAATTTCTACTTACATGATCGGAAGAGATGAGGCGTATAAGAACATCTTTTGGCAAATTGAGAAAACCCTCTGTCCTCATACACTCTGATGCATTTTCTCCAATATATCCAATACATTTTTCAATGAAAGGCAATGGAGATTTTGCACCTAAAAAAGCGTAAAATAAACAAATAAAATACAAAAATAAAATAAATTAACTGTCAGAATGAGGATCAAAAGTTTTAAGTACAGAAGACAATGAAAATTAAATCTAAATCTGGCAGTTATGCCATTTCTAGTAGTGGGCACCTAATTTTTCAAAAGAAAGGTGAAGGGAGGGGGATTGGCAAAAAAAAAAGCTAAAACTATAGTGCACTAAACAGATTAAGACGGTGTAGCTTTCCTTTGAAGGTGTGGCTGTCAAAGCCATATCCATGAGGGGTTACCTGGTTTGACCCCCCCCCCACCCAAGAAAAATGTCTGACTTGTGAAACGTAGCAAAAAACATGTATATAAATTTTTATGCGATTTCTTAAGTTTTTGGAAAAACTCAATCCAAAAAATTACCCCCCCCCCCCCGAACAAAAATCCTGGATTTTTGGTAGATGTCTTTGAAAATCTACAGATTGGTTACTTTCGAGTTTTTACTGAAAAGCACTGTCAAATTCAACTACTTAATTTTATTTATTTGTTTTCGCGGTTCAACTTGGCAACACTGACGAAACGTGAGGTTGACCTAAAAGCTTCCTAATTCCAAGACGACCAAAGGAAAAACTTATAAAAATCGCAGTTTTCAGGTACGTATAGACCTAAGATGGCAGTATAAGTAGACTAAGAAAATACCGATTTAAAGAATTTGATTTTAAACTACAGAAAAGCCCAGTTAAGAGTAACCTTTGGTTCCCATTGATAGCGATTTTTTAATGCAAAATGGCTATTGGGTATTGAAAAATCGCAAAAATTTTCACACAGAAAGGTTAAATACAGTCGTCGAAACGCAAAAAATATCATGAGTTATAGGCCTATACTATGCTCATTTCCCTGGAATTAATCCCAGGCCTCGCGTATTAAAATCTTGTGTTAAAGGACTCAGCTCTCATGTCGTTTGTTAAATCAAGGAGGCACACCTGTGCCTCTTTAAAGAGGCGACCCACCACAATGTTAAACGACTTCCGGTCCTAGCGGTCGCAGAGAGACGGCGGTGATCGCTTTTTGTAGCCTAAGCTCAAACTAAGAAACATGCAAAAATTCACCCTCCTCCGACTTTATCTTCATGGGGGAAAGTGGGCTGGAAGTTTCGACCCTCCCACAACAGCCCCTCTTTAACGTTGTCTGATCGGGCTAAAATTTAGAGGATAAGCTTTCCTAGGGCCTGGGAGCTTATCCTCAAAATTTCAGCTCAGTCCGATCACTCCTTCCCTGTTTTCCAAAAACCAAACATAGCCACTTAATGTTCATCAAGTTATTTTTTTTTTATCAGCCACGCCTACAGGCTACAGTTGGCAACGGATCCGGGTGAATGAGGACTCATTCGAAGCGGAATTTGACCTGTTAGGGCCTTTTGATAGTTTCAGACCGAAAAAATTATCCCCCGAGTTTACATTTATGAAAAACCTCGTTTTCCTATAAGAGCCCATGTTAATTTTTCCCACCACAGCCCCCCTTTAACGTTGTCCGATCGGGCTGAAATTTAGAAAATAAGTTTTCCTAGGGCCTGGGAACTTATACTCAAAATTTCAGCTCAATCCAATCACTCCTTCCCTGTTTTCCAAAAACCAAATATCAAGTTTTTTTTATCAGCCACGCCTACAGGCTACAGTTGGCAACGGATCCGGGTGAATGAGGACTCATTCGAAGCGGAATTTGACCTGTTAGGGCCTTTTGTTATTTTCAGACCGAAAAAATTATCCCCCGAATTTACATTTACGAAAAACCTCGTTTTCCTATAAGAGCCCATGTTAATTTTTGAAATTCCTAAAAGCATAGTATTTCATTATTAAATTAGATCAAAATAGTCCTCTTAACCTGACAAAACCGACTGCAAGCTTCCAAAAATTCCAGCTCTTTCCCAGAAGTTTTTTTTGTCGAAAAACGAAAATCTTACTTTGTATTTGCTTGCTTACGTCGAAACTAGATTGCAGAGACTAAAAATAATTTAACAAGAGTCTCTCATTATACAGTGGTCACTATTCCTGTCTGTCATGCAGAAGACCCGGGTTCGATTCCCCGTCAGAGTAAATTTCTTATATATTGAATTTAAAGTCGTATCTCTTAAATTTAAAGTTTAAAAAAGAAACTCATTTTCTTTTTTAAATCCAATCTATTAAATCCTTCGGCTCAACAGGCGTCTCCAAAAGAATATCACAGTCGGCCTTCAGCTTACAGGTAAGTCTCCACTGCTTTGATAACATGCCGTATACCCGCATGCTCGAAGAAAAGTTGAAAAAAGGAAATCTTACTGTGCATTTGATTTGAGTATTCAGGAATTAAAAGCCTTAACACAAGAATCTTCAAAAGTGGCGGGTTTGGGGGGCGGCAGCCCCCCAGCTTTAACTCCTGACACGATCAGCTAACAGTTAGTCAAGCAATAATAAGTAATAAACTGTACAAAAACGTGCAGAACTTATTTGAAAAAACTACGTTTTCTAAAGAGTTAAAGATGCTGAGTCACAAGTTCGAACCTTAAAACGTAAAGGGATTAGGAGGTACAGTTGGGGGGCTGCCGCCCCCCAAAACCCCTGCTTTTGCAGCCTCTTTTGTTAAGGTTTTTTAAGTCCTGTAGCCTGCAATCGGTTGGTCGTAACAAGTTCATCACATTATAGCTTGTTTTCGGTTAGAGAAAAATCTGTAAAAAAATCCAGCAAACAGGCTCAGTACTGTTTCTAATCAAAGAGATGCAATAGGATGTTCTTACGGTAAAAAATTCAAGCAGACTTCGTTCGTGTTGCAAAGCATTTCTTTGCAAGGGAAAAAGCGGGGGTAGAGGGGGGCGGTAGACCCCCAAAATAAAAATATTAACAAAAGAGGCTGCAAAAGCGGGGGGTTTGGGGGGCGGCTGCCCCCCCCCCCCCCAAACTGTACCTCCTAATCCCTGTACGTTTTAAGGTTCGAACTTGTGACTCAGCCTCTTTAACTCTTTAGAAAACGTAGTTTTTTTCAAATAATATTAATAGAAACATCTGATAAACATGATTTGTTTTACAGTTACTTGCACTTTATTGTTCTATAAAGCTTTCAATTCAAAATAACGGTTGCATTTTTTAACAGTTCAGTAGAAATACTTCAACGCAGCCATAGAACCGTTGTGACGTATAAACTTGCAGCATATAAAAAACGGAGGAAATTTGACGGAACGTGCAGAAACAGCTGTTTTTGCGTGAAATCGCAACAGTAAAAGGCTGTTGAAGAATGAATTGTTTTCTAAATATGATTTTAATGATAACTGTAATAGGATATATAGTTGATAAAATAAATTCGTATCAAATCATCAAATTTTGTGTTTTTTTTTATTGAGGTGTGTTAAGGAACGAGTTGAGTGTTAAGTTAGTGGTAGAAAGGTATATGATTTTGTAGCTACGTTTTCTTTTTAAACCCCTTCTGAGGTTTATGTTTTTTTTGTGGATTTCATTCGTTATCCCTCCCCCATATCATGCTGTGGCATTTGGAGGGATGTGTTTATGGTAAGTTATTTTACTAGTAATTTATAATAAATTTTAACAAAGTGGGGACCCCGGGTAAATATGTGGAAAACTTGTAACTAACTTAGACGCTAGATAAGAAAGTGAGAAAATAAAAAGACCATAAGAAACTAATATATATAATAAACAATAGATAAATTACAATAAGAAAATAAATACAAAGAAAAAAATTATAATAAGAAATGACCTTATAATAGATAAGAAAATAGAAAACTAATAAAAGAAAACACTAAATAAATAAACTAGATAAAAAAGCAAACAAGAAAACCTGTCACTGAAAGCTTTTGGAAAGTCTCGTATAATGGTGGATAAAGCTTACCTAGCAGGTTACGCATCTGATGAAAAAAAAAAAAAAATAAAAGTGCAGAAAAAAGGAAGTAAACCATTACACGATTCCAAAGCATTTTAATATAATTCGCAAAACTTTTCACACATTTGCAAAAATATTTGTAATTTACAAGAGATGAATTTCTTATTTCAATGTTTATTGACTGTATATAACTGTATAGTTACTTTAATTGACCTTGGTCGATAGTTACAGAGCAACATGAATAGGATGAAAGCGAAACGCTGACTTAAAGTATTTTTTATCATAAATTTTTAAGAATCTTACCACTGAATGGATGAAGTTATAACACCCTTGACAGTCCAGTAACTGCAATAAAATGTACTTTATGCTTTACTCAAAACAAAATAAGACGGAAACACATGTCAAATATTATTCTTATTTTGATTTATGACTTGATTCTAGGATTTTGTTTTTTTAATCCGTGATGCTTAAAAATAATGGATTAATTATTGTATTTCGCAGGACAATGAGGGAACAGCAGTCCCTAAGGGTCCTGAAACGGGCGAGAAAGTGTTGTCAAATTTAACTATAAATTCTGGCCATTCATTTTTACGATCTAACATGGCAACACTGACGGCATAAGAGTACTGCCCAAAAAATTCATAATTTTTAAATAACGAAAATAAAAACCTTGAAAATGGAAACTTTCAGGTATGAACAGACAAAAGATAAGTTTAAGGAAAAAGGATCGTTTGAAAAAAAGGAAACGAAGGAAATAAAAACAAGTTTAAATACTTTAACAAAATCACTACAGTGATTTGTTTTGTCACAGTAGTTGACTTGTTTTGATACTGACATTTTAAACTTTGTTTTAACGTTTTTTTCAATCCTATATACCATTTTGATCACTGCTAATTTCATGTCTGCCTTAAACAACTAAGTTTCCTCGATAGTAAACACACGAAACATTTAAAAAACTTATTATTTCTACCCTTAAAATTACAGACTGGGCCGATATTTATACGAGAATTTGAACAAAAAGAAAACATCAAAAATTTGTACAAAAAAAAAAAAAAAAAATAGAGACTAGTCTTTCCTTTGATAAAAGTTGACGTTGGTTTCATTGGCTAATTTTTGTGACGCGTTTTCGCAAGCCAATCAGATTTATTCAGCTGCGCATGTCTCAGTTGCCTTTAATGTACGTGTGTCAAACACTAATGTTGAACAAAAAATATAAACTGACTAGCAAATGCAAATTGTGGACAGGCAAATAGCTCCACCGTTTAACAACCTTATTGGGTTCTTTAATAAGAAATGATAAGCCAGTAAAATCAGCAAAAAATTTGAGTCAAAGCTTTTTTTAAAAAAAGTAGACACTCTTTTTCTCTTAGCACCTATTTTGTCCCATGATGGCTTGGATATTACAGTTAATTTGAGATTTACTGAGATTGGTGGTAGCAAAGCCTAAATTCGAGTACATAACGAAAAATTAATACTATAGTGGAAATGGATTGTCTACGTGTCCTATAATATACAGCCTATATTTACCACTACTTCCAACACTTTGGTCCTGAATTTCAATAGCCTTAACAAGATAGAAGCAGGCGTTTTTGACTGATAAGCTTGAGCTTATGAATGTTTCACATGAAATTCTGAGGTCTTCAATCCCCATTTCACTTGCTAACATCATCATCTCTAATATAGTTCCTTCAAACAGCGTAATCTGAAAAAAAAAATCATGTTGTTATTTGCTCGTATTCTTGCTACGCATATAATAGTGATTCTAAAAATGTTAATATAATTCATGAAAAATCCACAGACAATACCACAGTTTATAGAATTAGCAGTATGATCATTCTCTATCTCTCCCATTATAAAAACCAGGACAGGGGTGCGAGTGCTCCGGAGAACGTTTTTGCAGATAGAAACATAGGCGTTATCAGATCTTTTCGCGGGTAGACAAGTCAGATTTCTCTTGGACACAAAACAAGTGGAAACCCGCTATTACGAATAATGCACTTGGTAACCATTTCTCAGTGATTGACGATAACAAACTAATCCGATAAGGCAGAAACAAGTGGGAGGAGCTTTTTGTTCGCACCGAGACCGAAGACCAGAAATTATCTGCGATAAGCTTACTGTCTATAAACTGTGGACAATACCAACAGGAATAATTAAGAAAATGCCGTATACTTAACACGTATTAAATAACTGTACTTTAATAATAAAAAAACGGACCAGGCCCAAACTCAATCCGACATATTTTACTTTGCCAATTAATTCTTTTGGGTTTGCCAATTGCCAATTTACCGATTTTAACATTTTCTAGGCAAATTTTAAAAGGTGTTATCCATACATTAATGATTAGTTTTCGAACAAAGATGGAAGTCTTGACTTACTTGACTTAAGTCCCATCGGTCCTTGAAGGTCGTCTTGGGGCCTCTTTCTTCGTAACGGCGTGGATGTGCCTTTTGTATGCTTCACGGTCTTCTGCTAGGCGAAGAAGGTCCGAGAGGCAGTGAGGTGCAAAGTTTTCCTTCCACCTTTTTGGGGGACGACCACGAGGACGAGAACCGTGAATTTGGCCTTCGAAGGTGATTTTTCGGAGACGGGACCGACTCATCCGTTGTACGTGACCGAGCCATCGAAGTTGCTGGAGCTGGATCTTCATGAGAATTGTTTGTTGTACTTTAAGGCGCTCAAGAAGTTCGACATTTGAGAATCTATCAAGGTAAGTGATTCCGCCGATGCGGCGGAGGCACTTAGTTTCAAATGCAGTAAGTCGACGGTTGTCATTTACCTTCAGTGTCCACGTTTCACATGAGTAGATTGCGATTGGGATGATCAGGGTATCAAAAAGTCGTGTTTTAGGCCGCAGAGACAAATCCTTGCTTCGCCATATGGGCATAAGGGCCTTGAAACTGGAACTCGCGAGGGCGAGACGTCTTTTAATGTCTTTTGATAGACTGTTGTCGCTGGTGATCAGACTACCGAGGTAAGGGAACTCGTCAACCCACTGGATACTCTCTCCACTAATTTTCAGGTCTGGCTTAACTGTATCCTGCGGCTTTCGTGAGGAGCACATAGCCTTTGTTTTTGATACATTTATGATCATTCCAAAAGAACTAGTGGCTTCGAAGACGTCGTTAGCAACGGCTTGTAGATCCTCGGGTGTTTCAGCCATTTCGTCGATATCGTCGGCGTAGACTAGCTTATCTATCTGAACACCCCCTATATGTGCGCCACAAGTTGTCTCCACCAGGGATAAGACTGCTGTGAGGAAAAGGTTGAACAGCTCTGGAGACAAAAGACATCCTTGATGGACACCTGCAGAAGTCTGGAAACTGTCAGTGAGACCTTCACTAGTCATGACGCGACTCCCAAATTTTGAGTACATATCTTTGATAAGATCTACTAGGTTTCGTGGGATTC
This sequence comes from Artemia sinica, assembly GCA_027921565.1. Taxonomy (NCBI): domain Eukaryota; kingdom Metazoa; phylum Arthropoda; class Branchiopoda; order Anostraca; family Artemiidae; genus Artemia; species Artemia sinica. Next base: position 45,467,489 of record CM051276.1, on the reverse strand, counting down.
CGTAATGGAGGAGGATATGCCATAGGCCATTTCTCCAAATAAGGTCAAATGCTTGCCTAAAGTCGATGAAGAGCTGATACAGGTCGCGACCGAATTCCAGATATTTCTCTAAAATTTGGCGAACAGTGAAAATTTGATCAACGGTCGATCTCCCAGGGCGAAAACCGGCTTGGTATTCTTGGATGACTAAGGATGACACGGCTCTGATCCGTTGGAGTATAATTCGGGTGAAGATCTTGGCAGTTTTACTTGTTAGGCTAATAGGACGGTAATTATCACATACTGCCTTTGACCCCTTCTTGTGTAGTGGAACAATTGTGGTTTCGCACCAAGAAGTTGGGAAATGACTCTTTTGCCAGGCACCGGAGACAAACTTGTGGAAAAGATCTATATGTGGTTCACAGCGGACTTTCAGCAGTTCTGCCTGTATACCGTCTGGGCCAGGGGTCTTGTTAGTCTTCAGCGCTTGGATGGCATCCTCGACCTCAGAACGGAGAGGAGGTGGGCTGGGATCTGAGACAGTAACGGGAAAGAGGTCCAGGACAGCAGGGTTTGGAAAGATATCAGGATTAAGCTTTTCTTTGAAATGTTCCATCCAACTCGACCGGATACCTTCTGTGCTTTGTATCTGAGAGCCATTTTTATCTAGCAGTGCACAAGAACTGAGGCTTTTCTTGCTTGTTAGCTCACGAACTCTCTTATACATGAAGTATGAATCGCCTTTCTTAAAATCAGCCTCACACTGTTCACATTTGTCTTTAATGTAGGTGCGATGGGCTCTACGGGTGGCTTTTTCTACAGCACGCTTCAACTGCTTATATCTGTCCCTGCTCTCTCTGTCTGACCAGTTATTGTGTTTTCGTTTCTCAGCACATAATAAAATGATTTCGTCGGTTATCCAAGGCTTTTTATCACCCTTTTTGGTTCCTAGGGCGGACATCGCTACTTTGCTGATGATCTTAGAGGAGTCTCTGACCAGTTTATCGATATCCTCTTTAGATAGAGTTACAGGAATATTAGAAAGAAGGTCCGATATTTGAGTAGACAGTTCATCGATGTAGGTTTGGCGAGTTTGAGGGTCTTTGAGAAGATGTGTGTTGAAACAAGCGGGTCTATTATTCAGCTTTGCGGAAGATTTCAGGCGTATCTTTAGTGCAGACATGACCAGGGAATGGTCGCTGTCAAAATCGCCACCTGCGAGGGTGACAGTATCTAGCACAGATGATTTCCACCGCCTAGAGACGAGCACGTAATCAATAAGATTATGGGTTTTTCCATCCGGCGAAGTCCATGTCGCCTTACGACGTTCTCTATGTTTGAAGAGAGTATTGGTAATGGCTAGATCCCTGTCTCTGCAAAATTCAATGAGGCGTTCTCCCCTCTTGTTAAGTCGTCCAAGGCCAAATTTACCCATAACATCTTCATTTCCAGCAGAATCGTTACCAACAATAGCATTGAAGTCGTGAATGACAACAACAAGGTCTTTTTTGGGAACTGCGTCAATTAGGCTTTGCAGTTGAGGGTAGAAATTGTCAGATTCTTCATCTGGTTTGCTGCAGTCAGGAGCGTAGACTTGTATGATCGTGATGTTGATCGGTGATCCTTTCATTCGTATCATAATCAACCGTTCTGACACAGGCGTTACGGAAATCAGGGATCTTCGTGCCTTAGTCGACATCAAAAAGCCAACACCTTGGCGATGGACGCCATCGGTTCTCCCAGACACTATCAGACTAGTGTTGCCGATCCATTCTTCGCCGGTGCTAACTTCGTCGGTTGCCCCGGACGCGGTAGTATTGGTTCTCGTTCTTGATCGTTTGTACTTCATATTTTATAGGAAACAAGGTTTCTTGGCTAATTTCAGGACGGCGGTAAGCCACTCCTCTCCATCCCTAGCAGGGGCCGGCTATATCTACTACCGATAATGCGCCCTTCTGGCGTCCTGCATCACCTGCAATTTTCCCATTGCTGGGAGAAGGTTTGTGACGTATCCATACGCCGTATGGATACGCCGGACGTATCCATACGCCGATGGGCCCTGCCCAGTGCACATAAGAGGGGCCTTCCACCTCCTCCGCCTGAACTTGTGGCCCCTAGACGTGGGTGCTCCAGCTATATTTCAAGACCCCCAGAGACCGGGTCCTCCCTTGGTCCGCGCCTCCCTACCAGGAGGTGCCCTGCATATCTACAGGACGTTCCCCTATCCGTCACCTGGAGACGCGCTGAGTGGCCTGAGTGAGACGCGCTGGATGGAAGTCAACAGGGTGAAATTACACCTTTTCAGAAAATCAGGAGCAATCGCACCTCTGGAAGGATGGAGAAAATAGGATCTTTAAACTATTGCCATTTGACACTTTTGGTGCCACTTTTGGCACCATATTGCCATGCCATTTGACACCATATTGCCATATGCCATTTATGACACCATATTGCCATGCCATTTGACACCATATTGCCATATGCCATTTATGACACCATATTGCCATGCCATTTGACACCATATTGCCTTATGCCATATGCCACTTATGATACCATATTGCCATTGGACACCATATATGACACTCTTGGGTGCAGGTCTCACAATGGAGTGGATTAGAAAACTTTGGGCTGGGTCTGGTATCAAAAAGTACCATTTTTGTTTGTCATTATTTCAGCCTCAAAAATTAAAAGAGTTGAATACAAAATGGATTCAAAGTGAAAAAAAGAGGAAAATTTGATAGTAAACTTCTCAAGAAGTTGAAATCCGAATCTCGGAAGAAAGAAGGTGAGCAAATATGTACAAAGCCCAAGGGGCATCAGAACATTTTTTTAGGTGGTTGGGGGGGGGGACTGTTAGAAAAAACAAATTTCTGCAACCTATGATCAAAATTCTTCACATTTTGTGCTTTAAAGGGGGGGGGGGGGTCATTACTTAAATATCAGCATATATATTTCAGTTTTTCAAGAGGGGGCGAGCGAAGAATTTTTTGAAGAGGGGAAAAGACGGTATATAACACTAATTTTCACCCATATCCAGGGATTTAACTTTTCTATAAGCCAATTCTTTTTCCAATTGGAGAAATTGCACCTCCCTCCAATACCGTCCAACAAATCAGACATCATCCCTTGTGAATAATAAATATGTATAAGCGGAAAAGAGCCGATACACAAACTCACAAATCATTTTAGCTTGGAGATTATTCCAGTCCGACATAGACTATCTCCCGACGGGGAATACAAATCTTCCGGACCAAAAACTCCTCCATTCTTGTCAAAACTTTTTATTATAGCGCTTTTATCAGCAGCGGTATAGAAGAGAAAAACAACTTGGGAAAAACTTTCGACATATTCAATATCTGGATTTCATGAAATCCCAGTCAAATCCAGGTCACGTGGACTTTCCATCATGAAATTCAATATAAAAAGAAAAAAGGAAAAGTGATTTCTAACTTATCGTTTAGCTTCTTTGTAGGTGATTTATTCCACTATTTTGACGGAGAGGAACTTTTTTGCTGTTTTCTCAAGCTTAAGTTGGTGTTCAAGTCAGCTAAATGAAAGAGGTTTTTTCATATACTTGAAAGATAAAACTAAATGGACGGGGAAAAAATGGAACTTATTAAATTCTTTAAACTTCTCTGGCTTGAGGTGGAGTAGCCTATCCATCATTCGAGACTGTCAGGCCAAAGAAGATTAAAACAAATAGAATAATTTCAGGGAATAAATTCCGTAATTTAAATAGTAAAAAATTATACAAAAACCAAAAAATAGCTTCCTAGGGAATATCTTTTTATGTTCCTTGCTAAAATTGGATTTTTAAAATCAAGCAAATTAGAAATGTCCAGTTACAGACGTTAAAGTTTATATTAATTCAATTCAATATTTTATTCTGATCAAAGTATCGTAGATTACAGGAACAGCAAATAAAAAGAAAAAAGAAGAAAAATCCAAATTAAATAAACAACAAACAGAGAAATACATAATGTACAAACAGCCTGTATCCTGTGTTTTCCTGAATAAGCAGAAAGACATCGAATAGAGGCCCAAAAAGTTATTTTATATAAAACATAATTGACTTGACTTGACTTTATTTAACAAAAACATATACATAAATTTTGTACAAAGGAGAAGAGAGGAATCTCGTAATGTCTCCTTTATCAAACAATAGGGGAAAAAAAAATTACACTTCCCGCTAACATAGCTTCAGAAAGAAAAGAAAATTTGATAAGAACATAACAGAATTTAAAATAAATTTAAAAAAGAAAAGAGAAAAAAAAAAAAAAAAAAAAAAAAAAAAAAAAAAAAAAAAAAAAAAAAAAAAAAAAAAAAAAAAAAAAAAAAAAAAAACACATAACTTAACTATCGACTCACGGAGATAGGGATGGGATTTACTTAAAAATTTATAAATAAATCAATAATACAATCAATCCCCGCTACTGTAGGCTGAAAGGACCATCTTTTTCAATTTCTTTTTAAATATGTATAGTGATGGTGATTCACTTACTAATTCAAATAACTTATATTTATATAACTTATACTTATATATATTTAATAACTTATAACTTATATTATTATAACTTATACTTATATTATATATTCATTATTTAATTGAATATAATACAGATTATATTAGATATTATATATATTATATATATATGCTATATAATTATATTATATAGAAATTCGAACATTATTTGAAGAAATTTTTGGTATTATATTGGCACTATAATTGCCTTATATAGTTGTGGTAATCTGTTGGCACTAACAATATACTGTGTTTCTTCCTCGAAAAGATTTTAATTTTTCAAATGCTGATTGTCATATCTACGACCACGATCCGTTAGGAATTAAAAATGGAGGATATGACCCACAAAACTGTAAGAAAATTTTACAGTTGCTATTCCTCTTGTAGGAATAATATAATTTCCATTGCTTGGAAAAAATCTAAGAGGGTTGTCAGAGCAAGACTGATTTGAGATAGAATGGAATGAGTTTTTCTTTAAATTAATTATCAGAAGAAAGGAGTCACTCGCGCAGTAAACTAAGAGACGCCAACAATTTAAAGAATAATTTCACGCACAAAAATAACATAATGTAGCAGCCAAAAAAAAATGCTAAAAATTTGAAAAGAACTTCCTAAGAACTAATTTTCTTATTTTCGAGGCTGGTAACAGTTTCGGGCCCTCCTAAAATTATAATTTTTTTTACCTTTGCTTCGATAATTTCTAGCTTTCTATATAATTCACTTATTTCTGGTAATAAAATCCGAGCTGATTTTATTTCAAATGAACGCTGCGACGCTACCTTCTTCTTCTTCCATGTCACATGGTCGGCGGTTTCAAATCTACTCAATTTATTATAATTTACAAAGACAATTTTCACTATGTATTTTTATTCAAACTTCTCAAATCATAGGCAGCGCAGTAGCTCTGCCTAAGTAAAGAACGATGTTGGCACAATGTATTATTTATTTTTTTTTTCTTTAGACCAGGGCTTCGTATCGAAGGAGTTGTCGTAGAAACTTCGAAAAGGGCTCATTCGATTGGAAATTGGAACGGCTAGTGCCCTTTTTAATAGTCAAAAGTGATTGGAGGGCTACTAACACTCCTTCCACACCCACCATTTCCCCAACACCACCAATCAAAATTTTGCGATAGCCATTTTGTTCAGTGGAGTTAATTTCCAGATAGAAATTATGTTTTTGAGGAGGGCACTACCCAAGAACCCTCAGGGCAAGGTTTGTAAGTTATGCCCTGGGGGCATATAAGGTTTTTATAGAAAGCGTTGTCGTAGAAACTTCAAAAAGGGCTCATTCGATTGGAAATTGAAATGGCTAGTGCCCTTTTTAATAGTCAAAAGTGATTGGAGGGCTACTAACACCCCTTCCACGCCCACCATTTCCCCAAACAAATCCATCAAAATTTTGAGACAGCCATTTTGTTCAGCGTAGATGATTTCCAGATAGAAATTATGTTTTTGAGGAGGAATTCCCCCCACAGTCCTCAGGGTAAGGGTTTTAAGTTATGCCTGGGGGCATATAAGGTTTTTATTGAAAACTTTGTCATAGAAACTTCAAAAAGGGCTCATTCGATTGGAAATTCAAAGGGCTAGTGCCCTTTTTAATAGTCAAAAGTGATTAAAGGGCAACTAACCTCCTTCTCACGCCCACCTTTTCACCAAACACATCCAATCAAAATTTTAGATAGCCATTTTGTTCAACGTAGTTGAAAGTTCTGGAAATTAGGTCTTTGAGGATGACAACCCCCCCCCCCCCAGAGACCTCAGGGCAAGAGTTGTAAGTTATGCCCTGGGGGCATATAAGGCTTTTATAGAAAGCGCTGTCGTAGAAACTTCAAAAAGGGCTCATTTGATTGGAAATTGGAATTGCTAGTGCCCTTTTAATAGTAGAAAGTAATTGGAAGGCAACTAACACCCCTTCCACGCCCACCATTTATCCAGACACATCCAATAAAAATTTTGAGATAGCCATTTTGTTCAAAGTAGTTGAAAGGTCCGGAAATTATATCTTTGAGGATGACACTCCCCCAGGGACTGTCAACCCTCGGGGTAAGAGTTGTAAGTTATGCCCTGGGACCATATAAGGTTTTTATTGAAAGCTTTGTCGTAGAAACTTGAAAAAGGGCTCATTCGATTGGAAATTCAAAGGGCTAGTGCACTTTTTAATTGTCGAAAGTGATTGGAGGGCAACTAACCCACCTCTCACGTCGAAATTTTCCCCAAACACATCCAATCAAAATTTTTAGATAGACATTTTGTTCAACGTAGTCAAAAGTTTTAGAAATTAGGTCTTTGAGGATGATAACCTCCTCAGAACCCTTAGGACAAGGGTTGTAAGTTATGCCCTGGGGGCATATAAGGTTTTTATAGACAGTGATGTTGCAGAAACTTAAAAAAGGGCTCATTCGATTGGAAATTAGAAGGGCTTGTGCCCTTTTAATAGTCGAAAGTGCTTGGAGGATAAATAACACCCCTCTCACACCCACCATTTCCCCAAAAATATCCAATCAAAATTTTGAGATAGCCATTTTGTTCGAAGTAGTTAAAAAGTCCGGAAATTATGTTTTTGAGAATGATACTCCCTCCACAGCCCTCAGGGCAAGGGTTGGAAGTTATGCCCTGGGGGCATATACGTTTTTTTTTATCGAAAGCGTTGTCGTAGAAACTTTAAAAAGGGCTCATTCGATTGGAAGTTGAAAGGGCTACTACCCTTTTTAATAGTCGAAAGTGATTAGAGGGCAAGTAACCCCCCTCTTACGCCCACCATTTCTCAAAACGCATCCAATCAAAATTTTGAGACAGCCATATTGTTCAACGTGGTTGGAAGGTCCGGAAATTATGTCTTTGAGGATGACACTCTCCCCACATCCCTTAGGGCAAAGGTTGTAAGTTTTGCCCTGGGGGCATATAAGGTTTTTATTGAAAGTATTGTTGTAGAAACTTCAAAAGGGTTCATTCGATTGGAAATTGAAAGGGTAGTGCCTTTTTTAATAGTTGAAAGTGATTGGAGAGAAACTAACCCCCCTCTCACACCCACCATTTCCCCAAACACATCCAGTCAAAATTTTGAGATAAGCATTTTGGTCAACGTAGTTGAAAGTTCTGGAAATTAGCTCTTTGAGGATGGCAACCGCCTCACAGCCCTCAGGGCAATGGTTTTAATTTACGCCCTGGGGGCATATAAGGTGTTTATAGAAAGCGTTGACGTAGAAACTAAAAAACGGCTCATTCGACTGGAAATTGAAACGGCTAGTGCCCTTCCCTTTTTAATAGTCGAAAGTGATTGGAAGGCTTGAAATTTTTATAATCAATTAAAAAAAAACTTTTCACAAAATAAGTTTTTCAAAGAAAAGTAAAGAACTCCATTAAACAAAAAATGAGCAAAAATAAAATCAAATAATCTACCAAGCGTGAAACTACCACAAATCAGCATCAATAAATAAATAAAACCCAAAACGAACAGAAATTAAAATAAATAACCGAGTCAAACTCAAAACGAGCAGAAATTAACATAAGTTGGGCTCAAAGCCCCTATGCCTTCCCAAGGCCAGAACATAATTTGCACTTTACTGAAAAAAATATAAATGTTTTTGCTTTTATAACTTTAATAAATCAAATAATATTAACATTTTGATTACTAAATATCAGTATATGCATATTAAACTGACAATACACATTCATTTGTATTTTTTTTCAGTAAAGTGCAAATTATGTTCTGGCCTTGGGAGGGCCAGTGGCCTTAGTCGCTCTCCAATCACTTTCAACTATTAAAAAACGCACTAGCCCTTTCAATTTCCAATCAAATGAGCCCTTTTGAAGTTTCTACGACAGCGCTTTCAATAAAAACCTTATATGCCCCCAGAGCATTACTTACAACCCTGCCCTGAGGGCTAGAGGGGGGGGGGGTATCATCCTCAAAGACCTAATTTCCAGAACTTTCTGCAACGTTGAACAAAATGGCCATCTGAAGATTTTGATTGGATGTGTTTGGGGGAATGGTGCGCGTGAAAGGGGGGTTAGTTACCCTCTAATCACTGTCAACTATTAAAAAGGGCACTAACCCTCTCAATTTCCAATTGAATGAACACCTTTTGAAGTTTTTACGACAACTCTATCTATAAAAACCTTATATGCCCCCAGGGCATAACTTACAACCTTTGCCCTGGGGCTCTGGGGTTTTTTCCATCCTTAAATACATAATTTCCAGAACTTTCAACTACGTTGATCAAAATGGTTATCTTTAAACTTTGAGTGAATGTGTTTGGGGAAATGGTGGGTGTGAGACGGGGGTTAATTACTCTCCACTCACTTTCGACTATTAAAAAGGGCAATCTCCATGTCCAATCAAATGAGCCCTTTTTTAAATTTCTACAACAAATTTCTATATAAACCTTATATGCCCCCAGGGCATAACTTACAACCCTTGCACTGAGGGCTCTGTTGGGGTTATCATCCGAAAAGACATAATTTCCAGAACTTTCGACTACGTTGAACAAAAATGGATATCTCAAATTTTGATTGGATGTGTTTGGGGCAATACTGGGCGTGAGAGGGGGGTTATCTGCCCTTCAATTACTTTCGAATATTAAAAGGGCGCTAGCCCTTTCAATTTCCAATCGAATGAGCCCTGTTTGTAGTTTCAACAACATCGCTTTCTATAAAAACCTTATATGCCCACAGGGCATAACTTACGACCCTTTTCCTGAGGGCTGTGGGGGTGGAGGCATTGTCATCCTTAAAGATCTAATTTCCGAAACTTTCAACTACGTTGAATAAAATGGCTATCGTAAAATTTTGATTGGATGTGTTAGGGGAAAAGGTGGGCGAAAGAGGGGGGTTAGTTGCCCTCAAATCACTTTCGATACTATTAAAAAGGGCACTAATAATTTGAATTTCCAATCGAATAAGCCCTTCTTCAAGTTTCTACGACAAATATTTCAATAAAAACTTATATGCCCCCAGGGCACAACTTATAACCCTTGTCCTGAAGACTGTGGGGGGAGTGTTCTAATCAGATGTATAATTTCCTGAACTTTAAACTGAGTGGAAAAAAATGGCTATCTCAAAATTTCGATTGGATGTTTTTGGGGAAATGGTGGGCGTGGAAAGGGTGTTAGTTGCCTTTCCAATCACTTTCGACTATTAAAAACGGCACTAGCCATTTCAATTTCCAATCGAATGAGCCCTTTTTGAAGTTTCTACGACAACGCGCTCTATAGAAACCCTATATGCCCCAAGGACATAACTTACAACCCTTGCTTTGAGGGCTGTGGGGGGGGGTTGTCATCCTCAAAGACCTAATATCCAGAACTTTCAACTACGTTGAACAAAATGGCTATATTAAAATTTTGATTGGATGTGCTTGGGGAAAAGGTGGGCGTGAGAGGGGGGTTAGTTGCCCTCCAAACATTTTCGACTATTAAAAAGGGCACTAGCCCTTTGAAATTCCAATCGAATTAGCCGTTTTTGAAGTTTCTACGACAACGCTTTCTATAAAAACCTTATATACCCCCAGGGCATAACTTACAACCCTTGCCCTGAGGGCTCCTCAAAAACATAATCTCTATCTGGAAATCAACTACGCTTAATAAAATGGCTATCTAAAAATTTTTATTGGATGTGTTTTGGGAAAAGGTGGCGTGAGAGGGGGGTTAGTTGCCCTCAAATCACTTTCGACTATTAAAAAGGGCACTAGACCTTAGAATCGAATGAGCCCTTTTTCAAGTTTCTAGGACAAAGATTTCAATAAAAACTTATATGCCCCAAGGGCATAACTTATAACCCTTGCCCTGAAGACTGTGGGGGGAGTGTGCTACTCAAAGGTATGATTTCCTGAACTTTAAACTGCATGGAACAAAAAGGCTATCTCAAAAGTTTGATTGGATGAGTTTGGGGAAATGGAGGGCGTGCAAGGGGTGTTAGTTGCCTTCCAATCACTTTCGACTATTAAAAAGGGCACTAGCCATTTCAATTTTCAATCAAATGAGCCCTTTTTGAAGTTTCTACGACAACGCGTTCTATAAAAACCTTATATGCCTCCAGGGCATAACTTACAACCCTTGCCCTAAGGGCTATGGGGGGGGGGGTGTCATCCTCAAAGACCTAATTTCCAGAACTTTTAACAACGTTGAATAAAATGGCTATCTTAAAATTTTGATTGGATGTGTTTGGGGAAAAGGTGGGCGTGAGAGGGGGGTTAGTTGCCCTCCAATCACTTTCGACTATTAAAAAGGGGACTAGCCCTTTGAATTTCCAATCAAATGAGCCTTTTTTGAAGTTTTACGACAACATCTTCTATAAAAACCTTATATGCCCCCAGGGCATAACTTAAAACCCTTGCCCTGAGGGCTGTGGGGGAGTGTCCTCCTCAAAAGCCTAATTTCTATCTGGAAATCAACTACGCTGAACAAAATGGCTATCTCCAAATTTTTATTGGATGTGTTTCGGGAAATAGTGGGCGTGGAAGGGGTGTTAGTTGCCTTCCATTCACTTTCGACTATTAAAAAGGGCACAAGCCACTCCGATTTCCAATCTAGTGAGCCTTTTTCGAAGTTTCTATGACAACCTCTTCGATACGAAGTGCCCTGGTCTAAAAGGAAAAAAAAATAATAAATAATACATTGTGCCAACATCGTTCTTATATGCCCCCAGGGCATAACTTAAAACCCTTGCCCTGAGGGTTGTGGAGGAGTGACCTCCTCAAAAACATAATTTCTATCTGGAAATCAACTACGCCGAACAAAATGGCTATCTCAAAATTTTGATTGGATGTGTTTGGGGGAATGATGGGCGTGGGGGAGAGGGCTACTGCCCTCCAATCACTTTTGACTATTAAAAAGGGCACTATCCACTCCAATTTCCAATCGAATGATCCCTTTTCGAAGTTTCTACGACAACTCCTTCGATACGAAGTGCCCTGGTCTAAGATCAAGAAAAAAATAAATAAATAATGCATTGTGCCCACATCGTTCTTTACTTATACAGCGCTATTGCGCTGCCTATAACAAAGAGCGATGTGGGTACAATGTTTTTTTTTTTTTTTTTTTTTTTTTTTTTTTTTTTTTTTTTTTTTTTTTTAGACCAGGGCACTTCGCATTGAAGAAGTTGTCGTAGTTGTCCTATTCTTAATGAAGTTTTTGAAACGAGGTAGTTGGGATTTATGCTGATCGTAATTTGAATTGGAAGGACGAAATTATAATTTGACATTGACACAACGAAATTATAATTTGACATTTATTTTTCTGGCTTCTGTGTAAAAGATTATTTAAGATACGATTATTCTAATATGGAATGCGCTAATTTTATTGATACACTTCATTTGTATTACCATTTTAAATTTTGGATATTGGTCAGTTATGGGATTGCCAGTTATTAACACTGACATATCAACTTTTGAACGATAATTTTTGCTGTTGTTCAAGCATAAGTTGCTTGTACAGGTTTCTGCAATGACGAGTTCAATGGCGTACCTTTTGTTTCGATCAGACGCCATTTTTGAGGGGTTTCCGAAATTCCAATAAATTGGTTTCAAACAACATTTTACTACTAAAACTGACAGAGATAATAACATGGGCGCCCATATGAGGGGGCAGGGGGGGGGGCTCTTGCCCCCCCCCCTGGCTGAATGATTCTGACTTATTTTTATATTTTTGTTCTGAGATTTCCATTATATAGCATTAAAAGTAGCAATTAGACGAAGTTTGCCCCCCCCCCCGGAATTCAGCTTATGGGCGCCCATGGATAATAATTACAATTCCTGAAATACCCAAAAATGGCCATTTTTTCTCACTAGCCAGTTTTTAAAGCGCGTTTTATTTATTTTTCTGTTACTATGGGCCGTGTTCGTTCTTTACTAGGTTGCAGCTGCCCCTGCAACCGGTATGTTGTGCCAACTTATTTCGTGGATATTTTCCCAACTATTTCTGATTATCATTCTTATCATACTAGAAATTTGAATAAGCTAGTATATGAGAAAGAGATACAGTAAAGTCAGTCCATGTGTTTCGTCAAGTGAGTGTAACCCTCTGGAATAGCCTAACCGACAGCATTTGGGGGATGTAAATCAATTTCTTCATTTAAATCACAGGTCAAACAGTTTCTCCTTTAACTAGATGCAGGGTGACAGTAGACTGCCTGTGAATATTGGGGCTTAATTTTTACTTCTTCTTCTTTTTTGTTTTTATGTCGTTGATTATATGAATTAATTAATTAATTGAGTAAAAATGTAAAGTTTATTTGACCTCGTAGTAGTGGCTATGTTTATCCAACTGATATTTTTTATGAACTGAAAAAAAAATTATGGAGCTAATACCTTTAATTTCTTTAAGGAAAGAAGAATATTTTGGAATGAAAACAAAATAAGGGCAGAAAGAATTAGATTCAATCTAGGCATGCATAGAAGAATCTATTTTTTAAGTGAGGGGATGAACCATACCGTCAAAAATAAATCTGAAAAATTTGATGAAAATTGCGGGAGACTTCAAGAAAAAAATAATTAAATCACAATATTTTGGGGAGAGGCCCGGACGATCCTTATGGAATGAAGTACATAGCCTATTGCTTTATCAGTCCTTCTAGGCCAAAGAATCAGCAAATATCTTAAGTGAAAATGGTCTAGCAATGTCGCTAAGTGAATTCCAGCTGCAGTGTCTGATCGAAAGCAAAGTTTTTGCTGACGATGAACGGTAAGTAAAAAGCAAAAACAAATCAGCCCTGTCAGGCCACCAAATCGGTAAATATTCTTAAGTGAAAGCAGTCTAGCAACGCCGCTAAGTCAATTTCGGCTGGTATGTCGGATCGAAGGCGACACATCTCTGGCGATGAACGGTAAGTAAAACGGGAAAAAATAGCCCTGTCCCAAGTCGGTAAATATTCGTAAATGAAAACAATAAAGCAAAGTCGCTAAGCCAATGCCGGCTGGTATGTCTGATTGATAACAAAGTTTTCGCTGGTGATAAACAGTAAGTAAAAAGTGAAAAAATAGTCCTGTCCCAAGTCGGTAAGTATTCTTAAATGAAGTCAGTAGAGCAATGTCGCTAAGTCAATTCCGGTTGGTTAGTCGGATCGAAAACAAAGTTTTCGCTGGTGATGACCAGTAATTAAATAATGAAAAAATAGCCCTTTCTCAAGTCGATAAATATTCTTTAATGAAAACAGTAAAGCAAAGTCGCTAAGCCAATGCCGGCTGGTATGTCTGATTGATAACAAAGTTTTCGCTGGTGATAAATAGTAAGTAAAAAGTGAAAAAATAGTCCTGTCCCAAGTCGGTAAGTATTCTTAAATGAAGTCAGTAGAGCAATGTCGCTAAGTCAATTCCGGTTGGTTAGTCGGATCGAAAACAAAGTTTTCGCTGGTGATGACCAGTAATTAAATAATGAAAAAATAGCCCTTTCTCAAGTCGATAAATATTCTTAAATGAAGTCAGTAGAGCAATGTCGCTAAGTCAATTCCGGTTGGTTAGTCGGATCGAAAACAAAGTTTCCGCTGGTGAAGAGTAAGTAAAAAATAGAGAAAACCAGCCCTGTCAGGCTACCAACTCGGTCAATATTCTAAGTGAAAACGGTCAAGCAGCACCGCTGAGTCAATTTCGGCTGGTATGTCTGATTGAAAGGAAAGTGTATCACTGACGATGATCGGCAAGTAAAAAGCACATTAAATCAGCCTTGTCAGGAAAGCGAAACATCTTAGGTGAAAACAGTCAAGCAACGTCACAAAGTGAATTCTGGCTGGTCTTATCGAAAGCAAAGTTTTCCCTGGTGATCAACGGTAAGTAAAAAGTAAAAAAAAGCCCTGTATCAAGTCGGAAAGTATTCCTGAATGAAAATGCCTGGCAAAAAAACTATAAAAAAAAATGCCCAGACAAGGATAGGCTAGGTATAAAAGGTTGGAGCTGTTACGATGTTGCAAGATTGTTTGGGGTCTCCATTCCATCATAAGCTCCTTCCTCCGTCCCTATCTCTAAAAGAAAAATCCTGCTTGCGGGGTCTCATAGTGGCGTCACGGGGAGCTTTTCACAAATTTGCTTAAAAGGAACCGAGACTGCAAGTGGGACTGCAGGGTCAAATGAGGAATCGAGTAAACTATAGCCTATTAAACACCACAACATTTGAACTGGATTCCGATCGATGGATAATTCTTCCTGGTTTTGTTTGTTTTGGTGGGCTCTTTTTGGGCTTTAAAACATCTTCCCACTTCGACAATATGGATACATATAGTGTATTTTGATCAATATCACCCTTAACATGCCTTGAAAGTTACAACTTAATACGCTTAACCATTCCTGGTGTCTTACAGATACGCCCTTTTGACAATCTGGATGCATATAATGTCTTTTAGTTTTGTTCAACAGTCACCAACATTTCCTGAAGGTTTCAAATAAAAACAATTGACTGTTAATGAAATATTGCATCTGTGCCCATTTGACTGGATGCAAATAGTGTCTTTCGATATAGTTCAACATTCCCTAGAATTTCAACTTGAAATCCTTAGCTGTTCCTGAGATATTCCAAACAAGCCCTTTTGGCAACCTGGATGCACACAATCTAAATCTTTTGATTTAGTTCGACATTCTCCTTATCATTCCTTGGAAGTACCAACTTGACAACTTTGGTCGCTCCTGAGATACTAAAGATACAGCATTTTGACAGCCTGAATGCAAGTAGTGTTTTTTTTTATTTATTTAGTTCAACATACCCTGGAAGTTCCAACTTAATACGTTTAGTCTTTCCTGTAATATTACAGCTACGCCGCATCTACAACATGGATACATAGTGTCTTTTGATTCAGGTCAAAATAACCCGAAAAACGCCCTGAAAGTTTCAATTTAGTACACTTAGCCGTCCCTGGTGTATTGCATGTACGCCCTTTTGGTAATCTGGATGCATATAGTGTCTTTTGTTTAAATGATGTACATAGTGTTTTTTTTTATCAATCTCATAATCTTCTGAAAGCTTCAACTTGGTATCCTTAACCAATCCCAAATTACTGCAGATATATTCTATTGATAACTTGCAAGTACATGGTGTCCTTGATTTAATTGAACATCCCCCTCAACATTCCCTGAGGTTTCATCTAATACCCTTAACCTTTTCAGACACAAACACATGATCAAAGATTTCTTCCTTTCCCAATAATAAACCATGCATACGAACAGCAGGCACCTTGCATAATTTACAGCCCTCGCCCCAGAGGCTGTTGGGAGGGGGAAAGGGGTCACGCCATCCTTGGAGGCAAAATTATTAGGTATTTCGACTATTTTAAGAAAATGGCTATCTCAAAATTCTAACAAGTTTCTTTTGGGGGGAGAGCAGCTAAAAAAAAGGTATTGGAGGGGGGTTGGATACCCTTTAATTAGTTTTGACTGTAAAAAGGACACTAGAACTTTCAGTTTCAACTGATTGAGCCCCCTCTGAAGTTTCTGCGATAATTCATTCCATAAAAATTGGTCTGGTGAAAAAAAATCCATAGGTCGCCTTTTCTCTTTACTTAGGCAGCGCTATTGCGCTGTCTATGATCTAGGGAAGAAAAATTAATTATTAAGTTCTTAACAAGATTTTAAGCTATATCAGCGCTCCAAAATTTTTAGTTACTCGAACTGTCAGCGTTAAGGTTTTTCAACGTAAATAAAGGATAATAGTACTTTTTCAACTCACCTTTCCTGTATAAACATAAACAAGAACATTTTGAAAAATCTCTGGTGTGTAGTTTGGTAGTTTAATCTTTGGCAATGCTGTCTGAATTGCAACTGATGGGAAAGAAACAATTGCACTGGATATTCGACAAACATCTCCACGTTTCAAATTTTGAAAACTCTTGCACCTGAAACGAAAACAAAAGTTAAAAAAAGAGAGATAGATACTATTAAATATTAACGCACCTTCCAAAAGTGAGACAAACTCAAAACATCAAGCATAATGTCACTAAACAAATGTCACTAAATGTCACAAAGATAATGTCACTAAACAAATTATCAGTTATAAAAAACAAATAAATACATACAAATTTGGGTACTTGTACGATAAACCCCGTACCGCTCAAATTGTTCATTCATTGACGCATTATAAAGAACCGCTTTTTTTCGTTAGTTTCTTTCAGCTTAGCGTGAGACAAGACAAAGAGAAGTGATAGAATAGACGGAAAATATATAATTTGGGCTAAATAATGGCATATTAGGGGGAGGAGGGGCTAAAGTATTTGGACAGTGTGAAGTTGGAAAACAGTTCTTACTACGTAATATGTAGAATAATTGTACCTAACACATTAGGCATGCAGACCCGCTATACTTTACGTAAGTAGTAACTATCTATGGAATTTGCCAACGCCCCCGTACCAAACAGGTTTCTGGTAGGTATAATCTGGCTTGGTAGGTACAATCTGGTTAGGTGGGTATAATCTGGTTTGGTTCAAGTTTTTCTGACACAATTTACCGGATTTCTAATTCACTGTATACATGTCTTTTATGACGCAGCCAGATGGGTTTTTGAAGCACTTTCATCATAACATGTTTTATTATTATTTTTTTGGCAATTGAAATTTTTTTTTGTGGGTACATATGGAATCCGGCTAATAGCCTGTAGCTTAAAGGTATCTGAGATCTCGCTCCAGTATCGCATACACTATTAGAGATATCAAAATGATATCTCATTTGCATTAAGCTAACTCAATTTGCGAAAAAGAAATTCCATTTATGGGATGTTATAATTAGAATGGTTTTAAGTTGAAAATTGTGACGTAAAAATAACTCTATTTGCGAATTTTTTGCGAAAAGGTATTTGCGTAAAGGTATTGCGTTGGTTAAGAATGCCTCACGGGTAATTAAAGAATGGGATGCTTCCATCAACAATACAAAGAATATACTCAGATACTTAATAGATTTGACGCCTACAAGAGACATTGGTAAAAGGTATTCAATAGCTTAATTGAAAAGTAACGATAGAATGACATTGTGACTTGACCTAGCTTTACCTCTCCGATGTGGTCTGTATAATACACAAGTAACGGTTGAAAAGTATTGTCAATTTAAAAAGAAATGGCTGAAAAGTGTTTTGAGGGGGATGGGTTGCATGGAGGGTTGAGTTGCACGAGGGTTCAGTTAAAGGGAGTACAGTTACACGGGGGTTCCGGTTATACAGGGGTTCAGTTACATGGGGGGGTTCAGTTGCACGGGGGTTGAGTTAAATGGGGCTTGAGTTCCACGAGAGTAGTGCTTTGTCGTGGTTTATCTTGTCACAGTTACATTCTCTTGATCTTTCAAAGTTCACTTTGATTTTAGTTACATGGGGGGTTCAGTTGGACGGGGGTTGAGTTAAATGGGGCTTGAGTTCCACGAGACTAGTGCTTTGTCATGGTTTAGCTTGTCACAGTTACTCTCTTTGGGCTGTTTGTGTTTGTTTGGGTTGTGTGTGTCTCTTTGGGCTGTGTGTCTCTTTGGGGTGTTTGAGTCTTTTTGATCTGTTTATGTTTCTTTGGGCTGTTTGAGTCTTTTGGTCTAGTGTGTTGTCTCTTTGGGCTGTTTGTGTCATGTTTGATCTGTCGTGTCTTTCTTTTGGATGTTTGTGTCTCTTAGGGACCGGTGGGCTGTTGTGTTTCTTTGGGCTATGTGTGTCTCTTTGGGCTGTTTGTGTCATTTTGATCTGTTTATGTTTCTTTGGTGCTGTTTTGAGTCTTTTAGGCTATGTGTGTCTCTTTGGGCTGTTTGTGTCATTTTGATCTGCGTATCTTTCTTTTGGATGTTTGTGTCTCTTAGGGACCGTGTGTGTCTCTTTGGGCTATGTGTGTCTCTTTGGGGCGTTTGAATCTTTTGGTCTGTATGTGTCTGTATGGGCGTTTTTGTCTCTTTGGGCTGTGTGTGTGTGTCTCTTTGGGCTTTGTGTGTCTCTTCGGGCTGTGTGTGTCTCTTTAGCCTGTGTGTGTGTCTCTTTGGGCTGTGTGTGTCTCTTTAGGTTGTGTGTCTCTTTGGGCAGTTTGAATCTTTTTGGTCTGTGTGTGTCTCTTTTGGCTTTTTGTGTCGTTTTGGGCTTTGTGTGTCTCTGTTGGATGTGTGCGTCTCTTTGGGCCGTGTGCATCTCTTTGAGCTGTATGTGTCTCTTGGGCTGTTTGAGTCATTTTGGTCTGTGTGTGTTTCTTTTGGCTGTTTGTGTCTCTTAGAGGCCATGTGTGTCTCTTTGGGCAATGTGTGTCTCTTTGGGATGTTTTTGAATCTTTTTGGTATGTATGTGTCTGTATGGGTGTTTTTTTGTCTCTTTGGGGCTGTGTGTGTGTCTCTTTGGGCTTTGTGTGTCTCTTCGGACTGTGTGTATGTCTCTTTAGCCTGTGTGTGTCTCTTTGGGATGTGTGTGTCTCTTTAGGCTGTGTGTCTCTTTGGGCAGTTTGAATCTTTATGGTCTGTGTATGTCTCTTTTGACTGTTTGTGTCGTTTTGGGCTTTGTGTCTCTCTGTTGGATGTGTGCATCTCTTTGGGCCATGTACGTCTCTTTGAGCTGTATGTGTCTCTTTGGGCTGTGGATGTCTCTTTGTGATGTGTGTCTCTTTAGGCTGTGTGTGTCTCGTTGGACTGTGTGTCTTTTTTGGGGTGTCTGAGTCTTTTTGGTCTGTAAGTGTCTCTTTGGGCTGTTTGAGTCTTTTAGGTCGGTGTTTGTCTCTTTGGGTTGTGTTTCTCTTTGGGCTGTCTGTGTCTCTTTGAGCTGTTTGTGTCTCTTGAGGCTGTGTGTGTCCCTTTGGGCTGTGTGTCTCTTTGGGCTGTTTGAGTCTTTTTGGTCTGTTTGTGTGTCTCTTTGGGCTGTTTGAGTCTTTTTGGTCTGTGTTTGTCTCTTTGGGCTGTTTGTGTCTCTTTGGGCTGTGTGTGTTTCTCTTTGGGCTTTGTGCGTCTCTTCGGGCTGTGTGTGTCTCTTTAGCCTGTGTGTGTGTCTCTTTGGGGATGTGTGTGTCTCTTTAGGCTGAGTGTCTCTTTGGGCAGTTTGAATCTTTTTGGTCTGTGTGTGTCTCTTTTGGCTTTTTGTGTCGTTTTGGGCTTTGTGTGTCTCTGTTGGATGTGTGCGTCTCTTTGGGCCGTGTGCATCTCTTTGAGCTGTATGTGTCTCTTGGACTGTTTGAGTCATTTTGGTCTGTGTGTGTTTCTTTTGGCTGTTTGTGTCTCTTAGAGGCCATGTGTGTCTCTTTGGGCAATGTGTGTCTCTTTGGGGTGTTTGAATCTTTTTGGTATGTATGTGTCTGTATGGTCGTTTTTTGTCTCTTTGGGCTGTGTGTGTGTCTCTTTGGGCTTTGTGTGTCTCTTCGGACTGTGTGTATGTCTCTTTACCCTGTGTGTGTCTCTTTGGGCTGTGTGTGTCTCTTTAGGCTGTGTGTCTCTTTGGGCACTTTGAATCTTTATGGTCTGTGTGTGTGTCTCTTTTGGCTGTTTGTATCGTTTTGGGCTTTGTGTCTCTCTGTAGGATGTATGCGTCTCTTTGGGCCGTGTACGTCTCTTTGAGCTGTATGTGTCTCTTTGAGCTGTGGGTGTCTCTTTGTGATGTGTGTCTCTTTAGGCTGTGTGTGTCTCGTTGGACTGTGTGTCTTTTTGGGGTGTCTGAGTCTTTTTGGTCTGTATGTGTCTCTTTGGGCTGTTTGAGTCTTTTAGATCTGTGTTTGTCTCTTTGGGTTGTGTTTCTCTTTGGGCTGTCTGTGTCTCTTTGAGCTGTTTGTATCTCTTGAGGCTGTGTGTGTCTCTTTGGGCTGTGTGTCTCTTTGGGCTGTTTGAGTCTTTTTGGTCTGTTTGTGTGTCTCTTTGGGCTGTTTGAGTCTTTTTGGTCTGTGTTTGTCTCTTTGGGCTGTTTGTGTCTCTTTGGGATGTGTGTGTTTCTTTGGGCTTTGTGTGTCTCTTTGGGCCACATCAGTTTTAAGTTCACCAAGACATAAAAAATTTAAAGTTCAGTTCTAAATTTTTCCATAGAAGATAGGTAAAGTTATACTATGATTGTGATTATTTTCCATGAAGATAAAAAGTTTCATTTTAATTCTAAATTTTCTTAAATTCAATTCCGACCTTTCTCAAAGAGATGAAAAAATTTAAAGTTCTGTTCCAAATATTTTCCCGGAAAAGAAAAGTTCAACTTCGATTCTGAATTTTCTCAATGAAAATGAAATAAGTTATTGATCAATTCTATTTTCATAAAATAATATAAAATTTTCCACTACAATTCAGATTTTTCTCAAAGAGATGACAAAATTTAAAATATTGTTCCAAATTTTTCATAGAAGATAGAAAAAGTTATACTTTGATATAATTCTAAATTTTCTTAAATTCAATTCCGACCTTTCTCAAAGAGATGAAAAAATTTAAAGTTCTGTTCCAAATATTTTCCCGGAAAAGAAAAGTTCAACTTCGATTCTGAATTTTCTCAATGAAAATGAAATAAGTTATTGATCAATTCTATTTTCCTAAAATAATATAAAATTTTCCACTTCAATTCAGATTTTTCTCAAAGAGATGAAAAAATTTAAAGTTCTGTTCCAAATATTTTCCCCGGAAGAAGAAAAGTTCAACTTCGATTCTGAATTTTCTTAATGAAAATGAAATAAGTTATTGATCAATTCTATTTTCCCAAAATAATATCAAAATTTTCCACTTCAGTTCAGATTTTTCTCAAAGAGATGAAAAAATTTAAAATACTTCCAAATTTTTCATAGAAGATAGAAAAGTTCAAGTTCTCTTCTGAATTTTACCAACGAACACAATTCAATTCTAATTTCTCAGAGAAAATAAAAAGCTTCCACTTCAGTTTTAAGTTCACCATGACATAAAAAATTTAAAGTTCAGTTCTAAATTTTTACATAGAAGATAGGAAAAATTTTCTTAAATTCAATTCCAAACTTTCTCAAAGAGATGACAAAATTTAAAGTTCTGTTCCAAATATTTTCCCGGAAAAGAAAAGTTCAACTTCGATTCTGAATTTTCTCAATGAAAATGAAATAAGTTATTGATCAATTCTATTTTCATAAAATAATATAAAATTTTCCACTACAATTCAGATTTTTCTCAAAGAGATGACAAAATTTAAAATATTGTTCCAAATTTTTCATAGAAGATAGAAAAAGTTATACTTTGATATAATTCTAAATTTTCTTAAATTCAATTCCGACCTTTCTCAAAGAGATGAAAAAATTTAAAGTTCTGTTCCAAATATTTTCCCGGAAAAGAAAAGTTCAACTTCGATTCTGAATTTTCTCAATGAAAATGAAATAAGTTATTGATCAATTCTATTTTCCTAAAATAATATAAAATTTTCCACTTCAATTCAGATTTTTCTCAAAGAGATGAAAAAATTTAAAGTTCTGTTCCAAATATTTTCCCGGAAGAAGAAAAGTTCAACTTCGATTCTGAATTTTCTTAATGAAAATGAAATAAGTTATTGATCAATTCTATTTTCCCAAAATAATATCAAAATTTTCCACTTCAGTTCAGATTTTTCTCAAAGAGATGAAAAAATTTAAAATACTCCAAAGAGACACACAGCCTAAAGAGACACACACAGTCCAAAGAGACACACACAGGGTAAAGAGGACATACACACAGTCCGAAGAGACACACAAAGCCCAAAGAGACACACACACAGCCCAAAGAGACAAAAATCGACCATACAGACACATACATACCAAAAAGATTCAAACACCCCAAAGAGACACACATTTCCCAAAGAGACACACATGGCCTCTAAGAGACACAAACAGCCAAAAGAAACACACACAGACCAAAATGACTCAAACAGTCCAAGAGACACATACAGCTCAAAGAGATGCACACGGCCCAACGAGACACACACATCCAACAGAGACACACAAAGCCCAAAACGAAACAAAAAGCCAAAAGAGACACACACAGACCAAAAGATTCAAACTGCCCAAAGAGACACTCAGCCTAAAGAGACATACACATCCCCAAAGAGACACACACACAGGCTAAAGAGACACAGACAGCCCGAAGAGACGCACAAAGCCCAAAGAGAAACACACACAGCCCAAAGAGACACAAACAGCCCAAAGAGACAAACACAGACCAAAAAGACTCAAACAGCCCAAAGAGACACACAAACAGACCAAAAAGACTCAAACAGCCCAAAGAGACACACAGCCCAAAGGGACACACACAGCCTCAAGAGACACAAAAAGCTCAAAGAGGCACAGACAGCCCAAAGAGAAACACAACCCAAAGAGACAAACACCGACATAAAAGACTCAAACAGCCCAAAGAGACACTTACAGACCAAAGAGACTCAGACACCCCAAAAAAGACACACAGTCCAACGAGACACACACAGCCTAAAGAGACACACATCACAAAGAGACATCCACAGCCCAAAGAGACATATATAGCTCAAAGAGACGTACATGGCTCAAACAGATGCACACATCCAACAGAGAGACACAAAGCCCAAAACGACACAAACAGTCAAAAGAGACATACACAGACCATAAAGATTCAAACTGCCCAAAGAGACACACAGCCTAAAGAGACACACACATCCCAAAGAGACACACACAGGTTAAAGAGACATACACACAGTCCGAAGAGACACACAAAGCCCAAAGAGACACACAGACAGCCCCAAAGAGACAAAAAACACCCATACAGACACATACATACCAAAAAGATTCAAAAACATCCCCAAAGAGACACACATTGCCCAAAGAGACACACACGGCCTCTAAGAGACACAAACAGCCAAAAGAAACACACACAGACCAAAATGACTCAAACAGCTCAAGAGACACATACAGCTCAAAGAGATGCACACGGCTCAAAGAGACGCACACATCCAACAGAGACACACAAAGCCCAAAACGACACAAAAAGCCAAAAGAGACACACACAGACCAAAAAGATTCAAACTGCCCAAAGAGACACACAACCTAAAGAGACACACACAGCCCAAAGAGACACACACACAGGCTAAAGAGACACACACAGCCCGAAGAGACACACAAAGCCCAAAGAGACACACACACACAGCCCAAAGAGACAAAAACGCCCATACAGACCAAAAGATTCAAACGCCCCAAAAAAACACACATAGCCCAAAGAGACACACATGGTCCCTAAGAGACACAAACATCCAAAAGAAAGATACGCAGATCAAAATGACACAAACAGCCCAAAGAAACATAAACAGATCAAAAAGACTCAAACACCCCAAAGAGACACACAGCCCAAAGAGACACACACAACCCAAAGAAACACAAACAGCCCAAAGAGAGTAACTGTGACAAGCTAAACCATGACAAAGCACTACTCTCGTGGAACTCAAGCCCCATTTAACTCAACCCCCGTGCAACTGAACCCCCCATGTAACTAAAATCATAGTGAACTTTGAAAGATCAAGAGAATGTAACTGTGACAAGCTAAACCACGACAAAGCACTACTCTCGTGGAACTCAAGCCCCATTTAACTCAATCCCCGTGCAACTGAACCCCCCCATGTAGCTGAACCCCTGTATAACCGAAACCCCCGTGTAACTGTACTCCCTTTAACTGAACCCTCGTGCAACTCAACCCTCCATGCAACCCATCCCCCTCAAAACACTTTTCAGCCATTTCTTTTTAAATTGACAATACTTTTCAAACGTTACTTGTCTATTATACAGACCACATCGGAGAGGTAAAGCTAGGTCAAGTCACAATGTCATTCTATCGTTACTTTTCAATTAAGCTATTGAATACCTTTTACCAATGTCTCTTGTAGGCGTCAAATCTGTTAAGTATCTGAGCATATTCTTTGTATTGTTGATGGAAGCATCCCATTCTTTAATTACCCGTGAGGCATTCTTAACCAACGCAATACCTTTACGCAAATACCTTTTCGCAAAAAAATTCGCAAATAGAGTTATTTTTACGTCACAATTTTCAACTTAAAACCATTCTAATTATAACATCCCATAAATGGAATTTATTTTTCGCAAATTGAGTTAGCTTAATGCAAATGAGATATCATTTTGATATCTCTAATAGTGTATGCGATACTGGAGCGAGATCTCAGATACCTTTAAGCTACAGGCTATTAACCAGATTCCATATGTACCCACAAAAAAAATTTCAATTGCCAAAAAAATAATAATAAAACATGTTATGATGAAAGTGCTTCAAAAACCCATCTGGCTGCGTCATAAAAGACATGTATACAGTGAATTAGAAATCCGGTAAATTGTGTCAGAAAAACTTGAACCAAACCAGATTATACCCACCTAACCAGATTGTACCTACCAAACCAGATTATACCTATCAGAAACTTGTTTGGTACGGGGGCGTTGGCAAATTCCATAGATAGTTACTACTTAGGTAGATCCGCTATATTTATTCTCTCCATTTGGCTGCTAGCCTCTTTAAATATTATCTTCCAATCTATTTCCATCCTTTTCGAGGACAACCAACTTTTCGTTTAGCCCCGACTGGATTTTATTTCATTACAACCCTAGGCAGTGGGACCAAACCACATTTTCATACAGCTTATTGTTTTGAATGTACATTACACTATATTATACATATGGCTATCTGTGTGGCTATCTATTCACTATAGGCCTATATATGGATATCTTTAAGTATACATCCAAGATCGTAGACATCCTCCAAAATCCTATATTGAGTTGCTGCTTGCGCATGACTTAAAGAGTATATCTCCGCAATTCATTTGCATGAATTATAGCTAACTACTACTACTGCTACTAACAACTCACCGCAGCACCAAGCCGCCTGAGGCCAAGACTAATACACATGCTCCTCTTCCGTTCCAATCTATTTAAAGACTCCCTCTTTACACCCTCCCATGAAGTTCCCATTTACTTTAAATCTTTCTTTATGGCATTCTCCCATCCCAAACGAGGACGATCTGCTTTCCACTAAGCCATAGACGGTTGGCCGAAAAAGGCAATCTTCAGCCATCTGTGATCCTTCATCCACAGAACGTGCCCTAGCCATCTCAACCTTTCTTTCATTATAACCTTAGGAAGCCGGATTGAACCACAGTTTTCGTACAGCCTACTGTTTGAAATACGGTCAGTCAGCCGGGTACCCATATCAATCCGTAGGCAATTCCTCTGGAAAACACCTAGTAAATCTTCAGCCGCTTTTCGGAGCACCCATGCTTCAGAGCTATATTGGACCACTGTCATCTCTTTACCTTTCAATATTTTAATCTTGGTTTGCAGACTTATCTTCCTATTCTTCCAAACTTTTTTTAACTGTGAAAAAATCACCCTGAGCCTTGGCTATTCTACTTTTAACATCTTCACCGCTCCCACCGTCTTTACTAATAATATTACCAAGATAAATGAAGCTGCCCATCTAATCAATATTTGTGTTACCCAACGTCACCTTGTCATCTTCACTTATTCCTAGCCTTAGTGACTTAGTCTTATTAAAATTAGTTTTCAAACCTATTCTAGCACCCTGAATTCGCAAAACCTCTAAAAGCTCCTTCATTTTGCTCTCACTTTCCTCTAGGATGCTTAGATCATCAGCATGATCTAAGTCCAGGAGAGTGTTTCCTCCCCATTTGATTCCGTGGTCTCCCATTGGCTTTCCTGTGCTCTTTAAGACAAAGTCCATCAAAATGATCTATATAAAGGGGGATAGAACACAACCCTGCTTAACTCCTGATTTAATACAAAACTAGCTGCTAACCTTATTTCCTACCTCAACCGCAGCAGTGTTATTCTCGTACATAGCACTAATCACTTAAATGTATTTGTCTGGTATACCATACAAGGATATAACCTTTGCTAAAGCTCTTCTATCAACCGAATCGAACGCTTGCTCATAATCTACGGAACTGAGGACCTAAGGTGTTTGACAACCCAGGCACTTCTCAATTATTAAACTAAGAGTGAAAATTTGGTCGACACATCCTCTACCTTTTCTAAAACCGCACTGTTCTTCTCTTAAAACTTTGTCAACAGCATCTCTCACGCTAAAAAGTATCATATTACTGAGTAATTTACTACCTACAGAGACCATACTAATGTCTCAACAATTACGACACTCACTCTTATCACCTTTCTTATACAGTGTTTTAATTAATGTTTTCCTACAACCGTTAGGTACTTCCCCATTTTCAAAAATCATATTACATTATAATATAGTGTAGTATAATATAATAAAATTATATTTAGTATTATAGTATAATTATAGCTAATGCTGTAACATCTATAAAGTTTATTTATTAAGAAAAATATTAGTTTGTCTGTTTAACGAATTTATTCTATTTTTGGAATTTGAAGATCCAAAATGGCTTTTGTGCACATTAGCGGGGCTGCATGCAAAATGTGTTAGCTATAATTATTGTACTTATTATGAAGTAAGATTTGTTTTCTTAACACGTTTCCTTCTCAATAAACTAAATTTTGCATTAATATCAATACGTTTTTTTTATCTTGTTAAAAAAAAAGAAAAGGAAAAATCTAATTCCACCTGACTGGATCTCCAGTGTGATATTTTAAGCCACTAAAAAGACTGAAAACTTTCTGAGTCAATAGATTTTTACAACTAGTCGTTCTATTCCACTGTGGTAGAGAAATGGCAGCAGCCAATGAAACAAAAAAAAGGAGAACCTTAAATGGATTTTTCTTTTTTTTGTAATTAAACGAAAAAGAAAATTTTGTTTAATTAATAACTCAATATATATATATATATATATATATATATATATATATATATATATATATATATATATATATATATATATTATATATATATATATATATATATATATAATATATATATATATATATATATATATATATCTATATATATATATATATATATATATATATATATATATACATGTATATATATGTATATATATATATATATATATATATATATATATATATATATATATATATATATATATATATATATATATATTATATATATATATATATATATATATATATATATATATATATATACATATATATATATACATATATATATATATATATATATATATATATATAATATATATATATATATATATATAATATATATATATATATATATATATATATATATATATATATATATATATATATATATATATATAATATATATATATATATATATATATTATATAATATATATATATATATATATATATATATATATATATATATATATATATATGTTGTTTTTTTTGGGGGGGGGGGATGGAAATTACCCCGAATAAGTGACACCGGTCTTGAGTAGTGTTAGTGTATAAGGTTTCAATTACACATGAAAATATACATTGAAATTGCTGTTGTTTTCAATTACACATGAAAATATACATTGGAATTGCGCAAGAAAAACCCATGGTTGTGTCATTAAACTCAAGCGTGAATATTTTAAAAGTTGGCACACTATAATGCATGTTATGAAACTAAAGTCGAGGTTTTCTAAACTTGGCAATGTATAATGTGGTCATACATGTTTTGAGAGTATGGACGTAATAATATGATGTGGTCAAACAGGTTTTTTTCTGTTTTTGTTGTCAATTGCAAAATGAATGTACGTCATGAAAATTTAACAAGAAATGGCTGAAAAGTGTTTTGATGGAGATGGGTTGCATGGAGGGTTGAGTTGCACGAGGGTTCAGTTAAAGGGGGTGCAGTTACACGGGAGTTTAGTTAAATGGGGTCGAGTTGCACGAGGGTTCAGTAGCACGGGGGTTCAGTTGTACGGGGTTTCCGTTATACAGGGGTTAAGTTACATGGGGGGTTCAGTTGCACGGGGGTTTAGTTAAATGGGGCTTGAGTTGCACGGGAGTTGAGTTGCACGAGGGTTCAGTTGCACGGGGGTTCAGTTACATACGGATTCAGTTACACGGGGTTTAGTTAAATGTGGTTGAGTTGCATAGTCTCGTTGGAAAAAATTGGAGTTCATACTTAAACAGTTCTATTAAGAGCTATTGCTATGGAAATGGCTCAATTTTGAATCGAAACTATGCTTTTCTGACTGAAGATACACATTTGAATCAGAAAAAGTGAAAATGTACACAGATGAAACAGAGAAGTGTGTTCTGGCCGTATTTTCTATAATTTCGTCTGAAAAATAGGAGTTCACACTTAAACAGTTCTATTAAGAGCTATTTTTATGGAAATAGTTCATTTTTGAACCAAAACTACGCTTTTCTCACTGAAGATATACATTATAATCAGAGAATTGTGTATTGATAGTATTTTCTATAGTCTCGCTGGAAAAAATTGGAGTTCATACTTAAACAGTTCTATTAAGAGCTATTGCTATGGAAATGGCTCATTTTGAATCGAAACTACGCTTTTCTGACTGAAGATACACATTTGAAATCAGAAAAAGTGAAAATGTACACAGATGAAACAGAGAAGTGTGTTCTGACCGTATTTTCTATAATTTCGTCTGAAAAATAGGAGTTCACACTTAAAAAGTTCTATTAAGAGCTATTTTTATGGAAATGGTTCATTTTTGAACCAAAACAACGCTTTTCTGACTGAAGATATACATTATAATCAGAGAAATGTGTTTTGATAGTATTTTCTATAGTCTCATTGGAAAAAATTGGAGTTCATACTTAAACAGTTCTATTAAGAGCTATTGCTATGGAAATGGTTCATTTTTGAACCAAAACTACGCTTTTCTGACTGAAGATATACATTATAATCAGAGAAATGTGTTTTGATAGTATTTTCTATATTTTCGTCTGAAAAATAGGAGTTCACACTTAAAAAGTTCTATTAAGAGCTATTTTTATGGAAATGGTTCATTTTTGAACCAAAACTACGCTTTTCTGACTGAAGATATACATTATAATCAGAGAAATGTGTTTTGATAGTATTTTCTATAGTCTCGTTGGAAAAAATTGGAGTTCATACTTAAACAATTCTATTAAGAGCTATTGCTATGGAAATGGCTCATTTTTGAATCGAAGTTTTGTTGTGCTTTACCTTGTCACAGTTACATTCTGTTGATTTTCATAGTTCATTTTGAATTTCTTTCATTGAAATGCAAGAGTTGGAATATTTCAGTAGTGTTTTGTTGTGCTTTACCTTGTCACAGTTACATTCTGTTGATTTTCATAGTTCATTTTGAATTTCTTTCATTGAAATGCAAGAGTTGGAATATTTCAGTAGTGTTCTGTTGTGCTTTACCTTGTCACAGTTACATTCTCTTGATTTTTCGAAGTTCATTTTGAATTTCTGTCGTGAAATGCAAAGAGTTGGAATATTTCAGTAGTGTTTGTTGTGCCTTACCTTGTCACAGTTACATTCTGTTGATTTTCATAGTTCATTTTGAATTTCTTTCATTGAAATGCAAGAATTGGAATATTTCAGTAGTGTCTTGTCGTGGTTTACCTTGTCACAGCTACATTCTCATGATTTCTCAAAGTTCATTTTGGATTTCTTTCGTTGAAATGCAAGAGTTGGAATATTTCAGTAGTGACTTGTTGTGCTTTACCTTGTCACAGTTACATTCTCTTGATTTTTCGAAGTTCATTTTGAATTTCTGTCGTGAAATGCAAGAGTTGAAATATTCAGTAGTGTTTGTTGTGCTTTACCTTGTCACAGTTACATTCTGTTGATTTTATAGTTCATTTTGAATTTCTTTCATTGAAATGCAAGAGTTGGAATATTTCAGCAGTGTTTTGTTGTGCTTTACCTTGTCACATATACATTCTCTTAATTTTTCAAAGTCCATTTTGAATTTCTTTCGCGAAATGCAAGAATTGGAATATTTCAGTAGTGTCTTGTCGTGGTTTATCTTGTCACAGCTACATTCTCAGGATTTTTCAAATTTCATTTTGGATTTTTTTCGTTGAAATGCAAGGGTTGGAATATTTCAGTAGTGAATTGTTGTGCTTTACCTTGTCACAGTTACATTCTCTTGATTTTCGAAGTTCATTTGAATTTCTGTCGTGAAATGCAAGAGTTGGAATATTTCAGTAGTGTTTTGTTATGCTTTACCTTGTCACAGTTACATTCTGTTGATTTTCATAGTTCATTTTGAATTTCTTTCATTGAAATGCAACAGTTGGAATATTTCAGTAGTGTTTCGTTGTGCTTTACCTTGTCACAGTTACATTCT
The DNA here is from genome assembly GCA_027921565.1 of Artemia sinica. Lineage (NCBI taxonomy): Eukaryota > Metazoa > Arthropoda > Branchiopoda > Anostraca > Artemiidae > Artemia > Artemia sinica. The sequence continues at coordinate 45,436,936 of CM051276.1, read as the reverse complement.
CTTAATTTTTCAAAGTTCATTTTGATTTCTTTCGTGAAATGCAAGAATTGGAATATTTCAGTAGTGTCTTGTCGTGGTTTACCTTGTCAGAGCTACATTCTCATGATTTTTCAAAGTTCATTTTGAGTTTCTGTCGTGAAATGCAAGAGTTGGAATATTTCAGTAGTGACTTGTTGTGCTTTACCTTGTCACAGTTACATTCTCTTGATTTTTCAAAGTTCATTTTGAATTTCTGTCGTGAAATGCAAGAGTTGGAATATTTCAGTAGTGTTTTGTTGTGCTTACCTTGTCACAGTTACATTCTGTTGATTTTCCTAGTTCATTTGAATTTCTTTCATTGAAATGCAAGAGTTGGAATATTTCAGTAGTGTTTTGTTGTGCTTACCTTGTCACAGTTACATTCTGTTGATTTTCATAGTTCATTTTGAATTTCTTTCATTGAAATGCAAGAGTTGGAATATTTGGTACTGTTTTGTTGTGCTTTACCTTGTCACAGTTACAATCTCTTGATTTTTCGAAGTTCATTTTGAATTTCTGTCGTGAAATGCAAGAGTTGGAATATTTCAGTAGTGTTTTGTTGTGCTTTACCTTGTCACAGTTACATTCTGTTGATTTTCATAGTTCATTTTGAATTTCTTTCATTGAAATACAAGAGTTGGAATATTTCAGTAGTCTTTTGTTGTGCTTTACCTTGTCACAGTTGCATTTTCTTAATTTTTCAAAGTTCATTTTGAATTTCTTTCGTGAAATGCAAGAATTAGAATATTTCAGTAGTGTCTTGTCGTGGTTTACCTTGTCACAGCTACATTCTCATGATTTTTCAAAGTTCATTTTGAATTTCTGTCGTGAAATGCGAAAGTTGGAATATTTCAGTAGTGACTTGTTGTGCTTTACCTTGTCACAGTTACATTCTCTTGATTTTTCGAAGTTCATTTTGAATTTCTGTCGTGAAATTCAAGAGTTGGAATATTTCAGTAGTGTTTTGTTGTGCTCTACCTTGTCACAGTTACATTCTGTTGATTTTCATAGTTCATTTTGAATTTCTTTCATTGAAATGCAAGAGTTGGAATATTTCAGTAGTGTTTTGTTGTGCTTTACCTTGTCACAGTTACATTCTGTTGATTTTCATAGTTCATTTTGAATTTCTTTCATTGAAATGCAAGAGTTGGAATATTTCAGTAGTGTTTTGTTGTGCTTTACCTTGTCACAGTTACATTCTCTTAATTTTTCAAAGTTCATTTTGAATTTCTTTCGTGAAATGCAAGAATTGGAATATTTCAGTAGTGTCTTGTGGTTTACCTTGTCACAGCTACATTGTCACGATTTTTCAAAGTTCATTTTGAATATCTGTCGTGAAATGCAAGAGTTGGAATATTTCAGTAGTGACTTTTTGTGCTTTACCTTGTCACAGTTACATTCTGTTGATTTTTCGAAGTTCATTTTGAATTTCTGTCGTGAAATGCAAGAGTTGGAATATTTCAGTAGTGTTTTGTTGTGCTTTACCTTGTCACAGTTACATTCTGTTGATTTTCATAGTTCATTTTGAATTTCTTTCATTGAAATGCAAGAGTTGGAATATTTCAGTAGTGTTTTGTTGTGCTTTACCTTGTCACAGTTACATTCTCTAATTTCAAAATGTCCAAAGTTAATCATTGATATTAATAATGTATCATAATATATTTTTGTATTAATATTCTACATAGCATTATTTCATTAAAAATATTACATTGTTATGTGTTCATTATTTTTTAGAGTAAGCTAGCATATCAAGCGTTTAGAATGTCCATTAAAACATCAGAGATGTAAGAAAAGGAATTTGCGTACATCTATTGTCAGACACACTATTTCCGTAAAATCTGAGCTATTAAGGGTTTTTGACCGTAAACTCTAGTTTTTGTAAGAAAATTATGGAAAATACAATTCTCTGGTTCAAATGTGAAACTTAAGTCTATTTTTGGATCGAAAAATAAAACTATTTCCTTAAAATCTGAGCTAATAAGGGTTTTTTGACCGTAAACTCTAGTTTCTTGTAAGAAAATTATGGAAAATACAATTCTCTAGTTCAAATGTGAAACTTAAGTCCAGTTTTGGATACTCATAATGATGAGGACTGATGGTTCTAATTCAATATTTTTTTTTCATAAAACAAACTATTTTTTTTAAACTTCGAAATTATTCAACTTTATTTATTTTTTATCTTTTTCTTTTGTACATATCTTAAAATGACAAAATATCTTTCTTGAATTCACCTCTTGGATACACAATATAGAAATTATAAAAAAAAAATGTAATTTCCAGACTTCATTTGCATGCAAGAGATACCGAGAGTTCTATGACTCCTCCCCGCAATGAATTCTAAGGGTTTTATGACTCCTCCCCAAAATGAATTCAGATGCTTTTAGGAGTCATCCCCCTTAGCCATAACTCCATTCGACCTTGAGCGAAGGTATAAAAGTTTGATGATGTATTTCTCTTCTTAACAAGTACATTAATACCTTCCAAGATGATAGGACTCTATGACACAGAATTTATCGGTTTGAAAAAATCATCTTGTGGTGTTATATTTGAATGTGCATTTTTATTATTGTCAATGGAACTTGAAGAAATTGACTGTTATCATTGGATAGTGAACTACAACATGTATGAGTATGATAAAAGCTTGTGGAGTACTACATTACATCGTATAAACAGACTGGGATTCTACGATAGAGTGATTACACCACTTAATAATAGTGGTCAGGAACTGAGAAATGTCCGGGAGGAAGTCAGTGAAATTTGCAGCTTTTTCGGGGTTGAAGCACTCTATGTAAAGGGTAATGTACCTACAGATAAAGTTTTAATTCAAAAGTGTGACCCTAGGATTCCACTTTTCAATCTAGAAGAATTTAAGTGTCCTAAATTTGAAGGGGTTTATCATCGTCCTGAAGACGAGGTCAGGTTCTTCGCGCACTGGATACCTAAGGTCATACCTGATCGTGATAAATGCATTAGACATGGTAAAAACTATTCCATATCATGGGACCATCGTTTCTGGATGTTTAAGAGTGAACGTGTGTATGACTATGTGTCATAATATAATTTTGTATTAATATTCTACATAGCATTATTTCATTAAAAATATATTATGCATTACATTGTTATGTTTTCATTATTTTTAGAGTATGCTAGCATATCAACAGTTTAGAATGTATATTAAAACATCGGAGATTTGAGAAAAGGAATTTGCATACATCTATTGTCAGACACATGAGTAACATTGACAAAATCTAGGTATCAGAATGAATAAATTCTTTATCAACATCCGTTGTTGGATATGTCATTATGTCATTATGAAAAAATTGTAAGTAGGTAAGTAAGTAAGTAACAAACTCTTTCTTGAATTCACCTCTTGGATACACAAAGAAGACATTTCATTCAAGAAAATATGAAAATATTTGTAAGTAAGTAACACACTCTTTCTTAAAGTCACCCCTTGGATACACAATACAGATACTTTATTCAAGAAATTATGAAAAAATCGCAAGTAAGTAACAAACTCTTTCTTGAATTCCCCATTTGGATGCACAATACAGAAATTTAATTCAAGAAATTATGAAAAAAAATGTAAGTAAGTAAGTAACAAACTCTATGCTTTTTCTGCATCAATTGTCGGATATGTTGAATAAAATATGCAAAGTCGACATAGCTTTATTTCATTTTTAAGGTTAATTTAGACGAGGTTACGTGCGCGCACGTAAATTTAGGACACTTAAATTCTTCTAGATTGAAAAGTGGAATCCTAGGGTCACACTTTTGAATTAAAACTTTATCTGTAGGTACATTACCCTTTACATAGAGTGCTTCAACCCCTAAAAAGCTGCAAATTTCACTGACTTCCTCCTGGACATTTCTCAGTTCCTGACCACTATTATTAAGTGGTGTAATCACTCTATCGTAGAATCCCAGTCTGTTTATACGATGTAATGCAGTACTCCACAAGCTTTTATCATACTCATACATGTTGTAGTTCACTATCCAATGATAACAGTCAATTTCTTCAAGTTTCCATTGACAATAATAAAAATGCACATTCAAATATAACACCACAAGATGATTTTTTCAAACCGATAAATTCTGTGTCATAGAATCCTATCATCTTGGAAGGTATTAATGTACTTGTTAAGAAGAGAAATACATCATCAAACTTTTATACCTTCGCTCAAGGTCGAATGAAGTTATGGCTAAGGGGGATGACTCCTAAAAGCATCTGAATTCATTTGGGGAGAAGTCATAAAACCCTTAGAATTCATTGCGGGGAGGAGTCATAGAACTCTCGGTATCTCTTGCATGCAAATGAAGTCTGGAAATTACATTTTTTTTTATAATTTCTATATTGTGTATCCAAGAGGTGAATTCAAGAAAGATATTTTGTCATTTTAAGATATGTACAAAAGAAAAGATAAAAAATAAATAAAGTTGAATAATTTCGAAGTTTAAAAAAAAAATAGTTTGTTTTATGAAGAAAAAAAATATTGAATTAGAACCATCAGTCCTCATCATTACGAGTATCCAAAACTGGACTTAAGTTTCACATTTGAACTAGAGAATTGTATTTTCCATAATTTTCTTACAAGAAACTAGAGTTTACGGTCAAAAAACCGTTATTAGCTCAGATTTTAAGGAAATAGTTTTATTTTCGATCCAAAAATAGACTTAAGTTTCACATTTGAACCAGAGAATTGTATTTTCCATAATTTTCTTACAAAAAACTAGAGTTTACGGTCAAAAACCCTTAATAGCTCAGATTTTACGGATATAGTGTGTCTGACAATAGATGTACGCAAATTCCTTTTCTTACATCTCTGATGTTTTAATGGACATTCTAAACGCTTGATATGCTAGCTTACTCTAAAAAATAATGAACACATAACAATGTAATATTTTTAATGAAATAATGCTATGTAGAATATTAATACAAAAATATATTATGATACATTATTAATATCAATGATTAACTTTGGACATTTTGAAATTAAGAGAATGTAACTGTGACAAGGTAAAGCACAACAAAACACTACTGAAATATTCCAACTCTTGCATTTCAATGAAAGAAATTCAAAATGAACTATGAAAATCAACAGAATGTAACTGTGACAAGGTAAAGCACAACAAAACACTACTGAAATATTCCAACTCTTGCATTTCACGACAGAAATTCAAAATGAACTTCGAAAAATCAACAGAATGTAACTGTGACAAGGTAAAGCACAACAAGTCACTACTGAAATATTCCAACTCTTGCATTTCACGACAGAAATTCAAAATGAAATTTGAAAAATCATGAGAATGTAGCTGTGACAAGGTAAACCACGACAAGACACTACTGAAATATTCCAATTCTTGCATTTCACGAAAGAAATTCAAAATGAACTTTGAAAAATTAAGAGAATGTAACTGTGACAAGGTAAAGCACAACAAAACACTACTGAAATATTCCAACTCTTGCATTTCAATGAAAGAAATTCAAAATGAACTATGAAAATCAACAGAATGTAACTGTGACAAGGTAAAGAACAACAAAACACTACTGAAATATTCCAACTCTTGCATTTCAATGAAAGAAATTCAAAATGAACTATGAAAATCAACAGAATGTAACTGTGACAAGGTAGAGCACAACAAAACACTACTGAAATATTCCAACTCTTGCATTTCACGACAGAAATTCAAAATGAACTTCGAAAAATCAACAGAAGTAACTGTGACAAGGTAAAGCACAACAAGTCACTACTGAAATATTCCAACTCTTGCATTTCACGACAGAAATTCAAAATGAAATTTGAAAAATCATGAGAATGTAGCTGTGACAAGGTAAACCACGACAAGACACTACTGAAATATTCCAATTCTTGCATTTCACGAAAGAAATTCAAAATGAACTTTGAAAAATTAAGAGAATGTAACTGTGACAAGGTAAAGCACAACAAAACACTACTGAAATATTCCAACTCTTGCATTTCAATGAAAAAAATTCAAAATGAACTATGAAAAATCAACAGAATGTAACTGTGACAAGGTAAAGCACAACAAAACACTACTGAAATATTCCAACTCTTGCATTTCAACGAAAGAAATTCAAAATGAACTATGAAAAATCAACAGAATGTAACTGTGACAAGGTAGAGCACAACAAAACACTACTGAAATATTCCAACTCTTGCATTTCACGACAGAAATTCAAAATGAACTTCGAAAAATCAAGAGAATGTAACTGTGACAAGGTAAAGCACAACAAAACACTACTAAAATATTCCAACTCTTGCATTTCAATGAAAGAAATTCAAAATGAACTATGAAAATCACAGAATGTAACTGTGACAAGGTAAAGCACAACAAAACACTACTGAAATATTCCAACTCTTGCATTTCAATGAAAGAAATTCAAAACGAACTATGAAAATCAACCAAATCTAACTGTGACAAGGTAAAGCACAACAAAACACTACTGAAATATTCCAACTCTTGCATTTCACGACAGAAATTCAAAATGAACTTTGAAAAATCAAGAGAATGTAACTGTGACAAGGTAAAGCACAACAAGTCACTACTGAAATATTCCAACTCTTGCATTTCACGACGGAAATTCAAAATGAACTTTGAAAAATCATGAGAATGTAAGCTGTGACAAGGTAAACCACGACAAGACACTACTGAAATATTCCAATTCTTGCATTTCACGAAAGAAATTCAAAATGAACTTTGAAAAACTAAGAGAATGTAACTGTGACAAGGTAAAAAACGACAAGACACTACTGAAATATTCCAATTCTTGCATTTCGCGAAAGAAATTCAAAATGAACTTTGAAAAATTAAGAGAAGGTAACTGTGACAAGGTAAAGCACAACAAAACACTACTGAAATATTCCAACTCTTGCATTTCAATGAAAGAAATTCAAAATGAACTATGAAAATCAACAGAATATAACTGTGACAAAGTAAAGCACAACAAATCACTACTGAAATATTCCAACTCTTGCATTTCAACGAAAGAAATCCAAAATGAACTTTGAAAAATCATGAGAATGTAGCTGTGACAAGGTAAACCACGATAAGAAACTACTGAAATATTCCAATTCTTGCATTTCAATGAAAGAAATTCGAAATGAACTATGAAAATCAACAGAATGTAACTGTGACAAGGTAAAGCCCAACAAAACACTACTGAAATATTCCAACTCTTGCATTGCACGACAGAAATTCAAAATGAACTTCGAAAAATCAAGAGAATGTAACTGTGACAAGGTAAAGCACAACATAACACTACTGAAATATTCCAACTCTTGCATTTCAATGAAAGAAATTCAAAATGAACTATGAACATCAACAGAATGTAACTGTGACAAGGTAAAGCACAACAAAACACTACTGAAATATTCCAACTCTTGCATTTCAATGAAAGAAATTCAAAATGAACTATGAAAATCAACAGAATGTAACTGTGACAAGGTAAAGCACAACAAAACTTCGATTCAAAAATGAACCATTTCCATAGCAATAGCTCTTAATAGAATTGTTTAAGTATGAACTCCAATTTTTTCCAACGAGACTATAGAAAATACTATCAAAACACATTTCTCTGATTATAATGTATATCTTCAGTCAGAAAAGCGTAGTTTTGGTTCAAAAATGAACCATTTCCATAAAAATAGCTCTTAATAGAACTTTCTAAGTGTGAACTCCTATTTTTCAGACGAAAATAGAAATACGCAAAACACTTACTGATTCAAGGACATCACTTTCTCTGATTCAAATGTATATCTTCAGTCAGAAAAGCGTAGTTTCGGTTCAAAAATGAACCATTTCCATAGCAATAGCTCTTAATAGAACTGTTTAAGTATGAACTCCAATTTTTTCCAGCGAGACTATAGAAAATACTATCAATACACAATTCTCTGATTATAATGTATATCTTCAGTCAGAAAAGCGTAGTTTTTGTTCAAAAATGAACCATTTCCATAAAAATAGCTCTTAATAGAACTGTTTAAGTGTGAACTCCTATTTTTCAGACGAAATTATAGAAAATACTGTCAGAACACACTTCTCTGTTTCAGCTGTGTACATTTTCACTTTTCTGATTCAAATGTGTATCTTCAGTCAGAAAAGCATAGTTTCGATTCAAAAATGAGCCATTTCCATAGCAATAGCTCTTAATAGAACTGTTTAAGTATGAACTCCAATTTTTCCAGCGAGACTATAGAAAATACTATCAATACACAATTCTCTGATTATAATGTATATCTTCAGTCAGAAAAGCGTAGTTTTGGTTCAAAAATGAACCATTTCCATAAAAATAGCTCTTAATAGAACTGTTTAAGTGTGAACTCCTATTTTTCAGACGAAATTATAGAAAATACGGTCAGAACACACTTCTCTGTTTCAGCTGTGTACATTTTCACTTTTTCTGATTCAAATGTGTATCTTCAGTCAGAAAAGCATAGTTTCGATTCAAAAATGAGCCATTTCCATACAAATAGCTCTTAATAGAACTGTTTAAGTATGAACTCCAATTTTTTCCAGCGAGACTATAGAAAATACTATCAATACACAATTCTCTGATTATAATGTATATCTTCAGTCAGAAAAGCGTAGTTTTGGTTCAAAAATGAACCATTTCCATAAAAATAGCTCTTAATAGAACTGTTTAAGTGTGAACTCCTATTTTTCAGACGAAATTATAGAAAATACGGTCAGAACACACTTCTCTGTTTCAGCTGTGTACATTTTCACTTTTTCTGATTCAAATGTGTATCTTCAGTCAGAAAAGCATAGTTTCGATTCAAAAATGAGCCATTTCCATAGCAATAGCTCTTAATAGAACTGTTTAAGTATGAACTCCAATTTTTTCCAACGAGACTATGCAACTCAACCACATTTAACTAAACCCCGTGTAACTGAATCCGCATGTAACTGAACCCCCGTGCAAATGAACCCTCGTGCAACTCAACTCCCGTGCAACTCAAGCCCCATTTAACTAAACCCCCGTGCAACTGAACCCCACATGTAACTGAACCCCTGTATAACCGAAACCCCGTACAACTGAACCCCCGTGCTACTGAACCCTCGTGCTACTGAACCCTCGTGCAACTCGACCCCATTTAACTAAATCCCCGTGTAACTGTACCCCCTTTAACTGAACCCTCGTGCAACTCAACCCTCCATGCAACCCATCTCCATCAAAACACTTTTCAGCCATTTCTTGTTAAATTTTCATGACGTACATTCATTGTGCAATTGACAACAAAAACAGAAAAAAACCTGTTTGACCACATCATATTATTACGACCATACTCTCAAAACATGTATGACCACATTATACATTGCCAAGTTTAAAAAACCTCGACTTTAGTTTCATAACATGCAGTATAGTGTGCCAACTTTTAAAATATTCACGCGTGAGTTTAATGACACAACCATGGGTTTTTCTTGCGCAATTCCAATGTATATTTTCATGTGTAATTGAAAACAACAGCAATTTCAATGTAAATTTTCATGTGTAATTGAAACCTTATACACTAATACTACTGTCTTGATTAAACATATATATTTTGAATCGTGAAAAATAAAAACTTCTACACAATATTTTCTTAGCCAACAGCTGAATTTCCAAATTATACATATTACAGGGCATGCGTTACTATTTACTTAACAACAACGCAACAATCAAAACAAGTTAGTTGACTCAAACAAAAGAGACACCAGCTACGTTAGAACACTATCTACCAATACAACTCATCATAATTAAGAAACATTATTTTTGTGGGAAGGGGGGAGGGTAACAATGTTTCGACATTAAGATCTATGACGTTCTTTTTTTTCTTTGTAAATTACTTCTAAAATTGCTTTTTAAAATTTTTCTTTTTTACGCTAAAATTTTGTAGAGGAAACAACTATATAAACAGTAATTAGTTTTTTTTGTGGATCTAAAATTTTGAGGGAAAGTAAGAATCAAATAAAAATCTGAGAAATATGGGAAAACTATTGAAATATAGGCCTATATTTTAGGAAAAATCCCTCAAATAATGAGGTTTCGTGGGAAGCTGGGTTCTTTAGACGCCTAAGTTCGTGTACGTGTCGTGTACGTCTCTATGTACGTGTCTGATACAAATTCGGCGATAGTTTTGCAACTACAAATCTTCGAACGAAAAACAAACTTTTATATTGAAAATTTGTTTATTGCTCGGGTTCCCAAAATTTAGCCGATAAACTAATTTCTTTTTGTAAGTTAGAATTGGAAAAGAGAGACATGGTTTCACCTGAAGATTTTCCTTGCAAATGCAATATTGAGGGAGACGATCAACTAATTTCAAGCATGAAACATGAACGGAGGATTCAAGGATCAATTTCCTGAAATTGCTTCCGTTGCCATAGCAACAGTAATTTCCATTATTTTCTTTGAAGGAAACAACATTTAATGTTCCCTCTCAAATGAGGCCGCAGGCAGAGTGAAAAGAATATTAACGCCCTTTGAAAAATAGCCAATTTCCGTAGCTGTCTAACACAGATTTCAGCCTTCATTTTCCCCAAAAGCTGTCACGGAATCCAATTCCTATGTCACAACCTATTATCATTTCAACTACGCTGCAGCACCTTCACTGACGAAATTTGGGGAAAATATAGGCACATGTGTAGAATTTTATTCTGGGAGAGGGAGGTAAATTGTAAAAAAAAACAAGATAAATTTTAGTAAATAAGGAAACTATGGGACTGGGGTAGAAATTGTAAAAATATCCAGATTTTTTTGGAGGCTAGTACCGTATTAGGGGATCCTATTCTACGTAAACAAGTGCAAAACCGTTAATTTACACACTACTTTTGATAAATGCTGCCTTAGGCTAAGAAAAGAAAGTTGAAAGTAAAGAAGAATACATTGACATCAATTACCAATTGTTTTCCTCTTAGTTTTTGTCAAAACGCTAGGCTACACATAGAGCCATCTCTAGGAGTAGTGGTCCCTTGGGAAAAATAATTAGAGCGCCCCCTCCCGACTCGAATATATGCAAAAAAGCCGAATCAAAGTGAAAAGTTTGGCCAAAGCTTGGTCAAAGCAGGAGTTTAACTAATCCTCCCTTCCCCCTCCTTTAACCATAAAAGTTGAAAAGCCTACTGCGTCATTTTCGTTTTATTGAAAACTATTTGTATTGTGATCAGTATGTTTTAGTTATTAAAAATGACTATAATAAGGAGATGACTGGAAAAAAACTAATGAAAATAAACTGAACGGTTAACATACGCTATAATAAAATTAATCCCTAGAAACTCAGAAATTCAAGATTTTTTTACTTTACTTTTTGCGTTTAATATAATTTATTTTCAGGGGCTCTTTCCCCGAGGGCTATTGTCAACCCCAAAAGCATAATTAATTGACCTTCGGGCTGTTTTGAACAAAATGACTGCCTCACAATTTTGATCGGATGCATTTGGGGAAAAATGAGCATGGAAGAGAGGCTAGTTGCCCTCTGGTGAAATCGAGTGAGCCTCATTCGAAGTCTATGCGATCACCCCTTCTATATGAAGTGCCTCTGGGATAAAAAAAAAAAAAAAAAAAAAAAAAAAAAAAAAAAAAAAAAAAAAAAAAAAAAAAAAAAAAAAAAAACATTGAAGCCTTGTGGCCATTTACTATAGGCAACGCTAGTGCGTTGTCTCTGATAGTTTTCCAGTACCAGAAACGGTAGCATGAGCGCCACCTGGAAATTTTTCAATGGGAGGGGGGCTTACCTAAAGCTCCATTTTAATTTACTGACATTTAAAAGGGAATATTTCTCATTTTCCTATTCTTACTCATTTTTTAATGTCTTCTTATTTTAAAGTGAGCGGACCATTACCTATCCCCCCCCTTTTGAACCTATTACTGGTATATTGATCCTATTGAGGCTAATTAGCTAATTAGATTCCTTTAAAAAAATTTAAACACAAGACTATCCATAAGGGGGTCACTTTAACAAGAGTTTTCAGTAAATCCTTCCCTTAGCTAAAAAAAAAAAAAAAAAAAAAAAAAAAAAAAAAAAAAAAAAAAAAAAAAAAAAAAAAAAAAAAAAAAAAAAAAAAAAAAAAAATTATGAGATCGGTTACTGAACACCCCATAGGAATACTTGCCCAGTTGCTATACTTTTCTCTCCCTTCTGTGTTGTTGTCTTCTTTTAGAATTTTGTGAGTAGAAAGTAAAGGAAAAAATCAGCTACGACTCTCTGCTGAGTATTTCTACGGAAAAAATCAGCTGAGTATTTCTACTGAAGACGGATGCTGTATATGTAACCGAAATATCTGGACTTTTGTACCTGTTTTTTCACTGTCTAAATAAATGGATTTATCTCCATTTGAAAGTTTATTTGTTCATCAGCTACGACCCATCTCCCATCCCCACATATCCCTTTAAAATCTTTCAGATCACTGAAAAATCGCTACAGAGAATAAATTTAAATTGCAGATATATTAAATGATAAGGAATGTGCGTCTTCAGGCAATTTTGAAAATCCGAATTAAATATCTCTCTCCCACATATATGGATCTTTTTTTTTTTTATTGCTGTTCCTTGCTTTCAGTCGAAAAAAAAATTTATTTTTAAGTGTATGTTTCATTTAAGTGTTTGTTGGTGATGGCTGATGCAAGTTCATTATATTTGTGCTTTTTATGATAATCGCCGGTGTAAGTTTATTATATTTGTGTCATGGCCATATTTTTGGCTTTAATACACTTGTCTATCTACCTATCTATCTTCTGCACACTGCAGGTTAAGTATATCAACGATTATTTGCTGCTCTGTTAGTCATGAGATTGCCTTTAATCTTAAAAATGGGGATGAAATGTTTTAAAAGATCTAACTGGCCCTAGAAATAAAATAATTCGATCGAATTTTTCTCCATTTACCCCCGGGCAAGTGAGCAATCATTAGTTATAACGCACATAAGTTATAAATAAAAATGTTGATTTATTGGGAAAAATGAGTTTAGTGGGAAAGATTCCACTAAACTCTCTCTTCGATCAGGGCTATTTTGCTAAATTAAGAACAATTTCGTAAACCCCCTCCCTCATATAAATTAAATTCTTAGCTGGCTCAACATATAAAGTAAAAAAAAATGAATAGGTATTCATTTAAAGGACTTAAAGGAGAGAATAAGAACTATAGTTTTTTTAAGGGAGAGAGAAGGAGGGAGAGAGGGAGAGAGAGAGGGAAAGGGGGAGAGGAAGAGAGAGAGGATATATATATATACCATATTTATTTGTGAGTAATAATTGTGTATGTTGTGTATGACGAAAAATAAGCCGAGGTGTAACAAAGCAAACAAATTGAAAATGATAGCGATGATGATTGGGTTTTGGATTTTGACATGGATAAGGTCATCAATACCTACCATACCTTTGAAAATCAAATATATGGACCGGATAAATCGTTGGCAATTAAAAGAAACAAAGTTTTGGCTATATGTCATTCATAATGACAAAAGACAAGCCAAGGCAAAAGAAGAAGTTTTTGTCCCACCACCTGAACAACTAAAAGAAACAAAGGTGGTTGTCAATGCCTTCCATACCTTGTAAAATCAAACACCTGGACTAGATAAATCATTGGAAGAGAAAGAAGTTTTTGTCCCACCACCTGAACAATTAAAAGAAACAGGTTCGGCAATATTTCTTTCATAATGCCAAAAGACAAGCCAATGCAAAAGTTAAACTTCCAATAAAAAAAAAATGTAATTTTACAAAGGCACATCTTCTAATTTAAGGTCCATTTGGACGTCATGACATCAAGCAAAGGCTCATATTGTCTGCGTTTAGAAGACAAGCGACAGTGAGAATCTATATATAGAAGCCTGCCGTGTGCCCTGTACCTTTGTTAAAAAAAACTAAGGTTTGGCAATAATGACGAAAGATAAGCCAAGGTGTAACAAGCCAAACAAATTGAAATAATAGCAATGATGATTGGGTTTTGTATTTTGACATGAATAAGGTCATCAATACCTACCATAATTTTGAAAATCAAAAATATGGACTGGATAAATCGTTGGAAGAATAAGAAGTTTTGTCCCACCACCTAACAATTAAACAAACAAAAGCTTTGGTGATACGTCTTTCATAATGACAAAAGACAAGCCGAGGCAAAGTGCTACGGCCCGGTACTACATATATATATATATATATATATATATATATATAATATATATATATATATATATATATATATATATATATATATATATATATATACATATATATATATATATATATATATATATATATATATATATATATATATATACATATATATATATATATATATATATATATATATATATATATATATATATATATATATATATATATACACATATATATATATATATATATATATATATATATATATATATATATATATATATATATATATATATATATATATATATATATATATAGATATATATATATATATATATATATATATATATATATATATATATATAAATGAGTCAATTGATACTGTTTGTTGTAGCCGTCTGTATTCAGAGTTTGTTTTTTCCTGGACGGCTACATGTTAAATGTATCTTGATTTTTGTCTTGTTTTTGTAGTTTCTTTTTAATCTAATTCAATTATATTAAGGGGCAGAGTCAACAAAGCTCTTTGTGTCATATATCCAGTCTACACGATTAACAACTTGGTCAACAGACCTATTCCACTTAATGTGAGCGCTTATTTTTTTTTTATTCACAAATTAGAAAAAATCGCAGCTCTTGAGAATTTATCGACATTTTCCCACCCTTTTCTTCCAGTTATCCATGAGAAAATAATTTAAACCCCTGAGCATATGGTTAATCTAACACAAGTCCCAGTTCCTTTAAAGTATCGAGGCCAGTAAAAATACAATCTGACGATGTAAATTGGTCAAGTGGATATTTAAACATCATGCATAGCTTAAATAAGAAAAAAAAATCAAGAATTAAATTTTTTAGAGAAAATATAAATGGGGAGCTTTCCCTAGCTCCCCACCTGAGGTTCAACTGAAACTAATTGTAAGTGGGGAAAAAGTGATGGGACCACAAAACGTTGCAAATGCTTTGGGTGCCTTTATTTTGCGGAGATGGGCAATAAGACAGGAGATTCAGTAGGAAAACCTGCTAAGGGTTTTAAAGATTACCTAGGTCCGGCGTCAATTAACTCAATAGCACTCGCACCTGTCTCTCCTTCTGAAATCCTGCTAACCATACGAAATCTAAGACGCAATTCAGCTTCTGGAGTTTGACAAAACAACACACTAAAGTGCTAAAAGCAGTTGCCTCGTCAATTATAGAGCCTCGTACTTACTTAATAAATTTGTCCTTGCAAAAGGGCACTTTCCCAGTACTACCAAAAAAAGATAGAATAATTCCATAAAGGAAGTTTCTTGAGTTGATCTGGCTAATTGCAGACCTTTTCCGTTCTTTCAGTTTTGTCAAAAGGTTTTGAAAAACGTTTGCAGCAGCAACTACTCAAATTTTTGAGAAGAAGAGTTCCTTAATAATCGTCACTGTGGGTTCAGGCAAGGGCAATCCACCAAAGGTGAGCTAACTACGTTAGCTTATGGACAAACAAATCTCTGGATTCTGGCCTACAGCCTGCAGCGGTTCTTGTTGATATTAAATAAAAAAACAAGTTTTTTTAAACTGAAAGTAAGGAGCGACATTAAAACTTAAAACGAACAGAAATTATTCCGTATATGAAAGGGGCTGTCCCCTCCTCAACGCCTCGCTCTTTACGCTAAAGTTTTTTATTGTTTTAAAAAATAAAGTTGTGAGACAGAGTCAAACTTTAGCGTAAAGAGCGAGGCGTTGAGGAGGGGACAGCACCTTTCATATACGGAATAATTTCTGTTCGTTTTAAGTTTTAATGTCGCTTCTTACTTTCAGTTTAAAAAACTTGTTTTTTTATTTAATTTCTGATCGTTTTTTAGTTAATGCAGCTTTTATTTTGGCTCACCGTCATTGAATAAGTAAACAAAATTTGCATAAAAATTTTACTTTTCTTTTGCTAAATGGGTGTCTCTAAATTTGGTTATGACGTAATTTACAAATTAACTTACGTAACTAACTTCTATATTCGTATATTTTTCTTCTGGCAAAAAATACAAAGTTGCAGATTTTTGCAGATATGAGCGTGAAACCTATGTAATAGGGTTTTCTGATACGCTGAATCTGACGGTGTGATTTTCATTAAAATTCTTTCACTCGTAGAGGATGTTTCCCCCTCTTTAAAAAATCGGGTAAATTTTCTCAGGCTCGTAGCCTTTGATGAGTAATACTAAACTTAATAAAATTTATATATTTAGAATCAGCATTATAAACACATTCTTTTGATACATTTACTGACATCAAAATTCCGTTTTTAAAAGTTTCGATTACTGTTGAGCCGTATCGCTTGTTTTTTTTATTGTTTCTTTTTTATTACGTATATGCTATTACGTATATGAGGGGTTTCTCCCCTTAGTCAATACCACGCTCTTTACGTTAAAAGTTAAAAAAAATTTGATTCACAAACCCCTGAATCACAAAGGCCGTTTAATTAGAATAGATAGCTCTTTTGAAAGCACTAAAAAAAAACTGTAGCGTAAAGAGCGAGGCATTGACTTGGGGGAGAACCCCCTCACATATGTTATAATTTCTGTTCGTTTTAAGTTCTAATGTTGCTTCTTACTTTCAGTTGAAAAAACTTGTTTTTTTTATATTTAATTTCTGATCGTTTTTAAATAATGCTTGGAAATCCGGCGCCCCCTTCATAGAAATGTCCCTTACCCCAAAGAAACATCCTCCACGGAAAGATTCTCCAGAGTAACCCCCTCCTCTAGCCCCCCCCTCCAGAAAAAAGTCCTTCCTGAAAATGTCTGTATACTTCCCAATAACCAATAAATAATGCTGGCAAGTCCGGCGCCCCCTTCATGGCAATTTCCCTTCCCCCATGAAAACTTTCTTCATGGACAGAACCTCCAACATAACCCACGACCCACACCGAACTACCAGAAAAAAACCCTCCTGAAAACTTCTGTATACTTCCCAATAACCAATACTATATGTTAACATTGGGTAAAGTTCATAACTTTTAGCCCTCCCCCTGTGGACTTCGGGAGATTAAGTCATCCTAAAAGACATATTTATCATATTTTCGGCCATGCTGAACAAAATGGCTATCTCAAAATTTTGATCGGCGACATTAAATCTTAAAACGAACAGAAAATTATTCCGTATATGAAAGGGGCTGTGCCCTCCTCAACGCCTCGCTCTTTACGCTAAAGTTTTTATTGTTTGAAAAAAAGAGTTGTGAGAAAGTCAAACTTTAGCGTAAAGAGTGAGGCGTTGAGGAGGGCACAGCCCCTTTCATATACGGAATAATTTCTGTTCGTTTTAAGATTTAATGTCGCTCCTTACTTTCAGTTTAAAAAAACTTTTTTTTTTATTTAAAGGCCGCGAAAGCGGGGGGTTTGGGGGGCGGCAGCCCCCCAACTGTGCCTCCTAATCCCTGTACGTTTTAAGGTTCGACCTTGTAACTCAGCCTCTTTAACTCTTTAGAAAACGTAGTTTTTTTCAAATTTAAAAAAGCAACAAGCCTATTGGACAACTGCCCAAATACAAACAAGGTAAATAAAAGCAAAGTCAACCACCAGAGATAAATTTCCCCACCATTCTGCGAAACTGTTGGTAATCAGCGCACTCTCTAATATCCAGGGGAGTAGAATTCCACACCTTTGGGCCAATATACCTCCAACCAATTCCTGCTCTAGTTGTTCGCCTAAACTCCTGCGAGAAATTAACCTGAGTGATGTCGGATGTGAACGACGCTGCGAGTTAAGAGGGGAAATTCCATGGAAGTCTGATGCTAACTGACCAAAAACGGTATTGTGACATATCTGGGATATTGCAATGAAATGAAGTTGATGTATAGAAAAAATTCCAGCTGATCCAAAAAGATGAGTAACATAAGACCTATTATCAATCTGAAAAAGTATCCTTAACGCTTTATTTTGTGAAATTTGAAGGGTTTATAAATTGAAGGATAAGTGGAAGCCCACACAGAAACACAATATAGAAAAAAAGGGTGGACCAGAGAAAAGTAAATAAATAAGATCGCAGAAATAAGATCGTGTCGGAGAGTAGGAGTGATGACCGTTCTGAGTATTTATGATTAAAAACGTAAATGTTGTGGTTCTCAAACCCACTGAACACAAAACATATGTCACCACAAACCCACTGAACACAAAACATATGTCACCGAAAGGCTTGAGATGGTGCAACTTTTCTTTGAAGTTTTCGACGTTTTTGAAAATAAATGGATAGTATATTTTTGATTTTTAGTGACAAAAAGCGTTGTCAAATTTGATGTCATGCTTATTTATTTTGAAGGCTAAACATGGCAACACTGAGAAAAAATCTGGTACTGCCATAAAAACCTTGCCGTTTTGAAACGACCAAAAGAAAAATATTAGACAATCCCGGTATTCAGATATAAATAGACCTAAAATGGGCCCAGGGGACGGACAAGTTTTAATTTGAATGTCCTTGGTGCTTAGAGCTACTTTTCACAACAACTACTACTACTACTAACAACTCACCGCAGAACCAAGCCGCCTGAGGCCGACACAGCTACGCAGGCTCCTCCTCCATCCCAATCTATTCAAAGCATCCCTCTTTACAACCTTCCAGGAAGTTCCCATTTCTTTTAAATATTTCTTTATGACGTTCTCCCACCCTAGACGAGGATGATCTGCTTTCCATTTAGCCCTAGATGGTTGGCTGAGAAGTACAATCTTCGGCAATCTCTCATCCTTCATCCGTACAACTGGCCCTAGCCAGTTCAAATTTTCTTTCATTACATCCCTAGAAAGCGGGATTGAACCACATTTTTCGTACAGCCTACTGTTTGAAATACGGTCAGTCAGCCAGGTACCCAGAACATTCCGTAAGTAATTTTTCTGGAAAACATCTAGCAAATCTTCATCTGCTTTTTGGAGCGCCCATGCTTCAGAGCCATATTTGACCACTTTCATCACTGAAGCTTCTAATATTCTAATCTTGGTTTGCACACTTATCTTACTATTCTTCCAAACTTTTTTTTAACTGTGAAAAAACACCCTGAGCCTTGGATATTCTACTTTTAACATCTTCACTGCTCCCACCGTCTTTACCAATAATACTACCCGTATTCATGATTATACAACCTAAAGCATCAGATTAATCAAAGATCTTTGTCTCGTGCAAATTTAGTCAACATAATCCAAGTTACTCAATAGTAACCGAAACTCTAAGAAATAGTCTTGATAGCAACAGATACATCAAAAGGATCGAATTTTGATGCGTATTCCAGATAGCGTATTTAAACTCATCAGTGTTACCCACCGAAACTCACGAGCCAGAGAAAATTTGCCCAATTTTGAAAGGAGGGAGGAGTAACCCCCCAAAATTCAAGTGATCTTAATAAAAATCACACCATCAGTTTCAGCATATCAGAGAACCTTACTGTAGAGGTTTCCAGCTTCTATATATAAAAATGTGAAATTTTTCATTTTTTGCCAGAAGAAAGATCATGAATGCACATTTGTTTATTTTCTTTTTCCCAGGTGTGATCGCATCGATCCAGCGATCCTAAAAGATTGGGAGAGGGCTCACTTGATCAGAAATCAAAAGTTGTAGAGCCCTTTTTAAGTGACCAAAAACATTGGAAGGTAGCTATCCCCCCTTCCACGCCCCTTTTTTCTCCAAAGTCGTCGGATCAAAACTATGTAATAGCCATTTTGTTCAGCATAGTCAAAGATCTAAAAGCTATGTCTCTGAGGATGACTTGACCCCCACAGCCCCCAGGGGAAGGGCTGCAAGCTATTAACTTCGCCAATTGTTTACATATAAAATCAGTTATTGGGAAATAAATCGATATTGTTCTGGGGAGGGGATTTTTCTGGCGGGGAAGGGGGCAATTACGAGGATCTTTCCGTTCAGGAGTTTGTCGTGGGGAAAGGGAATCTTCCATGGAAGAGGAGCTGGCTTTCCCGTCATTACTTAAAAAACGACTAGAAATTAAATTAAAAAAACAAACAAACAAGTTTTTCAACTGAAACTAAGGGAGCAACCTTAAAACATAAAACCATAAGAAGTCATTACGTATATGGAGGGGGGGGTTAAATTTCATTTAGATTTTGGAAGGAAGTTGCAGCTTGCAGCTCCTGATAATTTGCTTATATTCTCTACCTCCACCTCATGCCCTTCAAACACATGATTCACCTCCTGAGCAAATATTTGCTCCACAATATCAGTTAGTTTTCACAATCTACTTCTGTTCATGTTTACTATCTGAAGGACTAGATTCAACACAGCCGTCATCATGATAAAAAGCCTTAGTTAATACAGCTCTTCTGTTTCATGTGAGATTTTGCCTTTTTATATTTGCACCTTAGAATTAAGTTTCAGTTATTGAGAGTTTACCTCCATTCTCCCCCTCCCTCACCATTCTTTTTTCGTACATAATTAAAATCCTTGGCTCATAGCTGTTCCAAAAATAATTTAAGTTCCGTTCAGTTGCTTTTCACGACCTGCTCCTGCTCACGTTCACTATCCGCAGGATCATGTTCACCGCTCTTTGTGTCATGTGCAGAGTTGCCAATAATAACAGAAGTGCTATTTTGGCACTATTTTAGCACTGTTACAGTCAATTTTTTGACTCTAGAACCAAAGATCGCTGTGTAGCACGCAAATATGGGCAATTATAGCAAACTAGGAACTGACCGTGGTGGCACCTCTGGTCATATGACTAGTCAGCACTATCAACAGCCATGGTTACAATACTCATTCTGAGGCACATATCAGCTTAAACGTTTTTTACGCCTTAGATTTAAGCTACAAATTTTAAAACTTCATTGACCTTTCCCTTAATAATATAGTGTGACTTCTCAGTTTGAGACCTTATTTTCAACCCCCTTTAAGCTTAGCCGTATCAAACGATTGATGTCTGAAGGAGATGGTTAACAGAATTCACTGGGTTATTTATTTACAACTTTATGAAAGGCATGTCAAATGAAAAATTGTCACTAACAGTCTACGTCATATACGCGGGAGAAAAATGTGACTAAAAACTCCAAAAACACAGTTTTTTGGCTAAAACTGTTTATTTCTTCGCTCAAAATTATTTTCCAGACTAAATAAATAAAAAAAAAAAAAAAAAAATGCAATCATAATGTTCCACCACTTATAATCTTTGTGCCATCCTTTTCTAAAGCTATGTGTCACATTTAAAAAAAATGTCGTCTGTAATATAATTATTATGATTTATATAATCTTTTATTATAACTTTTTATATAATTAATTATTATTATAATTAGTATGTGCATACATAATTTTCTTTCTATAAATTATATAATATATAATTTCTGTATATAGTATATATTATATATTTATGTCATAATTAATATTATATAATATATAATTTTCTATTTCTGTATATAATATATAATTTTTGTTTCACAATTTGGGTGCAGTGAGTTATTAGAAACATTAGCCCAATTTCGGATTCAATGTATGTATAGCAAACTCAAAACTATAATTTTTATTTTGGTGAGCCCATTGTTGGGGATGACTTTTCATGTGGTATACTAATGATTATTTTGTTAGGCTTGTTTTCCTGAATTACTAGACGAGTTTCTCAACAAACAAATGAACAAACCCCTCCTCCGCTTCTGCATGGCTCCTGTGTTGCTAAGCAATACTGTATATATTCTCAGTAACTCCAATAAACATTGCACGCAACACGAATTATGAATCTTAAGAATCGACTTTTCTTGATCCTCCCTCTATCCCTTGAGTATATAATTAAAATTATTTGTATGTAGTAGCTCTAATGTAAGCATCAATCTTTTTAAGTTATAACCTGGTTAAGCCTTTGTCATTTGAAGGAACAGAGTAAACAGAACTCCCTAGGGAACAGTTTCTAAGTCAGAATTCTTCTAGTACAGAATACTTTGAATTCACTAGGGAACAACTTCTTTGATTCTCTCCTTGACTAGAATCTTAATGCCGAAAATTTAATGTCTTCTGATACCGAGTTCACAATTTTTTTGATTAATTTCTGAAAGGACCAATAAAAACCATAAAAAGTAATAGTTATTTTACATCACTCACAGAAACGATCAAAAACTGAAAAATACAAGCTTGTTCCATTTTTTCATTTTATGAAGCAAAATATTATATTTATGTCCCGAATGGACGCTACATAATACAGAAAAACTTTGCAGTAGAATTTCAGACAAACTCTTGATTTGGACGTCATTTTCAAGAAGAAGCAGATATCGTTGCAAGATTTGAGCTAGGAAATACTCGGAAATTCAAACTGATTTTAGCTTTGAATTGAATAAATTGTTAACAAATTTAGTCGTTTTATGAAGAATAGCAGTCACAAAGTTTAATTAAAGGTAGTCTAATATTGTTTACAAATTGTTTGAAAAAAACAAATTATGCTTCTTCTTGATGATAAACGCAAATTTGGAAGGTATTCGAGAGTTTGGAGAAACGAAAAAAGCTAAAAAAATCTTTCTCCTGGCAAAAAAAGCAAATTTTCGCATTATTGTATATGGGAGCTTGAAAAGCCTATAGTACGTTTCTCCTATACGCTGAATGTGATGGTGTGGGTTTCATTAAGATTGCTTCACTTTTTGAGGCTTTTTCATCCCTTTTAAAAAAAATTGGGCAACATTCTGGCATCATACGATGCCAGAATAAAATAACGAGCGCGAGACTGCCTTTCTAATGCCAAACTGAGGCATAATAACGTAAGCTATGCAAATATTTTAGAATATGTTGTTGTTTTTTACACGTTTTATACAGTTTTCATTTTTCATTTTTTGCATGTTTTTTGGTTATTCTGTTTTTTTGTGTTGTTTACTTGGAGCTGTTCTTTTAATTAAATAAATTACATATCTATCTATTATGAAACAGACGAAATTAGAACTGTAGGCTTGATCTGAAGCATAAATACATAGCCACATTTTCATTTTATACTTGGAATTAAATAATGAAAAAAAAACAAGTTGTTTCAACTGAAAGTAAGGAGCGACATTAAAACTTAAAACGAACAGAAATTATTCCGTATATGAAAGGGGCTGTCCCCTCCTCAACGCCTCGCTCTTTACGTTAAAGTTTTTTATCGTTTGCAAAAATAAAGTTGTGGGAAAGTCAAACTTTAGCGTAAAGAGCGAGGCGTTGAGGAGGGGACAGCCCCTTTCATATACGGAATAATGTCTGTTCCTTTTAAGTTAACGTCGCTCCTTAAATTCAGTTAAAAAAACTTGTTTGTTTTTTATTTTTTGAACATTTTTGAATAAATGTAGGTTTTGATTTTGGCTCACCGTACATGAATAATCAACACCAAATTTGCATATTAATTTTACTTTTATTTGGTTAAATGGTTTTCTCGAACATTGTTTAATTTTATTTACGAACGTTTTTATTAGTAATAAATATACGTAACTTACGAATTAACTTACCTAATGAATTTCTATAATCATATATTTCTAATACGCATATTAGGGGGTTCGCCCCCTAGTCAATACCTCGCTCTTTACGCTAAAGTTCGAATTTTGATCCAATTCTTTAAAAATGACCCTTTAACCACAAAGGCCGTTAATTACAATAAATAGCTCTTATGAAAGTATTAAAAAATCTTTGGCTTAAAGAGCGAGGTATTGACTAGGGGGAACACCATAATATACGTAATATTTTCTGTTCGTTTTAAGTTTTGATGTTGCTCCTTACTTTCAGTTGAAAAACTTGTTTTTTTTTATTTAATTTCTGATCTTTTTTTAAATAATGCTGGGAAATCCGGCGCCCCCTTCATAGCAATATCCCTTCCCACATGAAAACTTCCTCCATGAAAAGATCCTCCCACATAACCCCCGACCCCCCCCCCCCCCCGACTACCAGAAAAAATCCCCCTGAAAACGTCTGTATACTTCCCAATAACCAATACTATATGTTAACATTGGGTAAAGTTCATAACTTTCAGCCCTCCCCCGGGGACTTTGGGGGATTAAGTTATCCTAAAAGACATAGTTATCATATTTTCGACCATACTGAACAAAATGGCTATCTCAAAATTTTGATCGGGTGACTTTGGGAAAAAAAGAGCGTGGGAGGGGGCCTAGGTGCCCTCCCTTTTTTGGTCACTTAAAAAGGGCACAAGAACTTTTAATTTCCGTTCTAATGAGCCCTCCCAAGATATTGTAGGACAACTGGGTCGATACGATCACCCCTGGGGGAAAAAAAAACAAACAAAAAACAAATCAACACGCATCCGTGATCTTTCTTCTGGCAAAAAATAAAAAATTCCACATTTTTGCAGATAGGAGCTTGAAACCTCTACAGTAGTGTTCTCTGATACGCTGAATCTGATGGTGTGATTTTCATTAAGGTTCTATAGCTTTTAGGGGGTCTTTCCCCCTTTTTTCGAAAATCAGCCAAATTTTCTCAGGCGCGTAACTTTTGATGGGTAGGACTAAACTTGATGAAACTTGTATATTTGAAGTCAGAATTAAAATCTGATTCTTTTGATGTTTCTATTGGTAACAAAATCCCGTTTTTTAGAGTTTGGTTACTATTGAGCCGGGTCTACGCGTTTCCGTCTCACCTAGTATCTAGACAAAGCTTCTGAATTATGATCTTACACATGGTGAAACCTGCTCCAACTCTTTAGCCATCCTCAACCAACATTTGTTCCATTTGTGGTCGAATTTGCAAAAACATCCAGCTGGCTCCAGATCTTGCTCAACTAGCATTCATCAATTTCGTAACTATCCTCCTAGTCTTCTACGCCATTCGTGTAAGTCTACTTCATGTGGTCCAGAAAGGAGTACTTTTATAATAAGGCCATCACCAGGGCAAAGTAATGCGTGTCCAGTGGAGCCGACGGTAACAGCGTCGACGGTTTTCGTCGCCCAGGATCTGATCTGACAGCCGGATACGTAAGATTAAACACTGGCAACGGTGCTCGAAGATCTCCAGAATGCTCCCATGCGCCACTTTGATGGGACAGGATTTGATGCCGTAGAGAAGATCTGCCCTAACTGTCGACTTATGAATGATTATCATTGTTCTTAAGCTTTATCTTGACGAACACAGAAACTTTTGCGGAGTTGAGCGGGCACTGCTTAAGTTCTAGATTTTCTCCTTTCTACATTATTTCCACTTCAAAATACCTAGAATACCTAAAACCATTCACGAAATCCCCATGTTCAATTTCAAAGTCCCTAGAATCCCCCTTTTTTTCAATTGTCCAAAAAGCAAAGTATAAAGATTGCTATTCGTAGTTTTAGAGGGCATTCCCTAGTTCGGCATCCGAACTATGGAAAAAACCCAAAGTTTTCGACTCAAAACAACGGTCAAACTTGAACTCGATCTTCTATAACTTCTCCGTAATTTCATATTTTAATATTATAGCTATAATATATTATTTAATATTATATTTTTATAATTATAGCTAGGTTATGAAAATCTCGGATCAGAATTTTCACTCAAGATTTTCCGAAACTCTAAAATAAAAAGCAAAGAAATAGAAAATTCACAGAAGCTCTATAACCTGAAAAACAAACAATCAATATTAGTCCCCAAATGAAGCTTCACCAATAAGAAAAAATGAAAAATCTTTGTTTTAGAGGAAATCTCCTGAAAATACCACTAGCAGAACGTTACTTTTGGGATGGCCCATTTTTTTAGAGAAAAAAGTGTAAACAAAACGGTTCAAAGTTCTTTGATGAGTTTATAAATTTATGCTCAAAACTGTATATCTATGGGGGATTTTTCAGGAAGGAATAAAAACATACTTTTGGACCATTTTCAATTTTCCAGGGGAAAATTTTTCTCAGTCCAGACCAAGGTCACAGCGATTCCTACTCCGACGAACCTCTCATGTGCAGGAATGATAGTAAGGGCATTACAGTTTGGGTATTCTTAAATGTACCATCTAGACAGAAAAGGGCAGAATACTTTTCTTTAAGCATAAAGACAAAGTTGCAAGATTATAAGTAAAAAAAAGGATATTTTCTTTCTAAAATTTAACTTGCTTGTTTAATGGGAAGAGACATAGCGGAGACAAAAAAAAACTAGCCGGCTAAAATTATTTGGAGAAACATGAACAAATTGCTATAATAAATCAGTCTTAGCCTTTCCCTGGGCCATGGAAAGGAACTCGCAATCTACCACGCTCAGATATGACAGTTAATAAATTACAAGTACAATACGTTAATTATACAGAGTGGGGAAAAGAAAAAGAGAAAATGTCCCATGAAAACCATAACAGACCTCATTTTTCTACTTAACAATGTTTAAAAGCGGGACGAGCCTTATTAAAAACTGTAAAGTTAATAGTTTTAATATTCAAAGTCAACATAATTTACAGAAGTTTTTAGATTAGGATCGGGTCCTAAATAATTCTGGGACAAAATCGTCAAGGCCAGCAGACAAAGATAGAACTCAGGCCGGATTCAAAAACAATTAAAGAAATTAAAAAAAAAGACAAAGAAAAATATTTTCAGCTATTAAATCTAAGAAAACGAGACACTTAGCTAAGATTTCTGAAGCTATTTCTTATGCAGTTTTTTAAGCTGCGTCGAATGGTACAACCCAAAAAATACCCTAAATATTAATTATTAATTTAAATATAGGTAAGGCTCGACTCCTTGTGCCGTACTTAAAAGAAAATTCATACGAACGCTTTCACACGCTTGCTACAGGTTTGTTACCCAAACTGGGCATTTGTTACAATACACAAGCTTTGCACAAAGACTGAAAAAGACTGAATTCTTAGCTAAATATTAAGAAAAGCAATAGGTAAATACGCCACCCGCAGTTACCAACTCGCTGCATTTTCTACATTCAAATCTGTTGTCATTATAGTGCACATCAACCATGCCGTACAGAGGAGGATTGAGGGGGCGGCAATCCCCCTCTTAATATAGGATAATTCTTAGTCATTTTAAGTTTAAGTAAGGTTTTTTACTTTGAACTGAAAGACTAGACAGTTTGCCTAATTTCCGTCCGTTTTAACTTTTATATTATAATAAGTGACCTTTTTATGGCATGATTCCTGGCAATACCACGATGTCTCGGCCAAAATGTTTCAAATAGGCATTTTTAGAACCGGTGTCCGATTTAGAAATTGCTAGGATTGTTCAGAACTAAGAAAAAGTATCCTCATTTGGCCCTGGCGCTATAATTACGAAGGTTGGGTTCGTTCTTCCTTCCATCATTTCTTCGCTAAAAAACTCATTAACCTTTTATTCTATAATGGCACTTTCCAGAATACTGTGAAGCATTCTCGAGCAACCGTATTATATAAACACTCGTCACGAATGAATGATCCCACTAGTTATCGATCGATTTCTCAACTGCCAATATATAGTACAATTTTAGAAAAAGCCATGCTTTCTCGTCTTGAT
Source organism: Artemia sinica (assembly GCA_027921565.1). Classification (NCBI taxonomy): domain Eukaryota; kingdom Metazoa; phylum Arthropoda; class Branchiopoda; order Anostraca; family Artemiidae; genus Artemia; species Artemia sinica. The sequence continues at coordinate 45,409,472 of CM051276.1, read as the reverse complement.
GCGTTTCAGGTTTCGACGGATTTGCTTCATAATTTCCAATTTAGCGTTCGAGATGATCCAATAGATCATGCTAGAGCAAAACTTTCAAAAAGTCCGCAATCTACACTCGATTCCGGGTGATTTTTGCAACTTCATTCTTGGATTTTCGTAAAGCATTTGACTCTTTAGCTCGTATTATTAATCTGTGGAAATTATCCTAGTTGGGTTTAAGATGGAGTGAACTCTCTTGCTGCAGTCATATTTGTCTGGTTATATTATCTCTGTTGATTCTCTTCTTCAGTCACCGTTAGAAGTTGAATATGATGTCCCTCAGGGGTCAATTCTAGACGGAAGTCACTCAGAAATAAGTTGGGACTATATGGTGGGTATTCCAAAATTCCCCATTTAAATCGCTCAAAGAGCCGTTGGGTTACACGAGCATTGTGAAGATACGCATTCTCATTGATCAAAATGAACTCAAAATGGCTTATGTTTTGAATAACTCTCTAGAGGCGTCAGAATTAAATTTCACGCTAAGAATCTGCACCCCTAGCACCCTCATTACGTTAAGAATCTTACCACTAGCCTAAGAATTTTACCTTACCACTTATCTTACCACAATGAATCTTATCTTATCACTAGCACCCTTATTACGTTAAGAATCTGCCCCCTAATTGTCACCCTTTAGCTTCACAGGTTTCACAAACAATAGACCTTTTTTGTCCAATAATAGTTGCCGTAGCTTTGCGGCTGCTGGGTGTTTGTTTTAATTTACGGGGTTAGTTTTGGGAATTTGTGTACATTTTCAAACCCCTCCATGTAGTCTCAAATTAGTGCCGAAATACTTCAACCTTAGTCTGAATTGAAGAAGTGGCTTCGAGGCTGACGAGGAGCTCAAAGAAACCGTTACGACTCACTTCAAATGATAAGCGGCGACATTTTATGAAGAGAGTATTACAAAGCTTGCTCATTTACAACAAATATCTCATATCGTCAGAGTGATTTCTTAAAGAAGTAACCTCGAGCATTAAATCTTTTTTTTTTTACCAGTTTTTCCTTCATATCCAATCGGTAGCTGAAAAAATCAACAACCTTTTATATTTTGATAGTCTGATTTTTGCAAACCTACATTTCGTTATCGTCTTGTTCATACTACTACTACTAACTACTAACAACTCACCGTAGCATCAAGCCGCCTGAGGCCAACACAGCTACGCACGCTCCTCCTCCATCCCAATCTATTCAAAGCCTCTCTCTTTACACCCTCAAGATTCAAATTTCCTTTAAATCTTTCTTTATGATATCCTCCCACCCCAACCGTGGACGACCTACTTTCCGTTTAGTCCTTGACGGTTGGCCAAAAGGACAATCTGTCCTCCTTCATCCGCAGAATTTGCCAAGCTATCTCAACCTTTCTCTCATTATAGTCATAGAAACTGGGATAGAATCGCAATTTTCGTACAGCCTGCTGTTTGAAATACGGCCAGTCAACCGGGTATCCAGAAAAATCCGTAAGCAATTTCTCTGGAAAACTTCTAGCAAATCTTCATCCGCTTTTCGGAGTGCCAATGCTTCAGAACCATATTAGACCACTGTAATCACAGTAGCTTCCAATATTCTAATCTTGGTTAATCCTTTTCGTATTCGTTCTTTAATAATAATTAAAGAATAATAATAATTAATAATAATTTATTTATTAATAATAATTTTCCTTTAAAGGATAGTTTTATTTCTTTTGCTGACGATAGCCCTCTTAAAACCTCTGGTAAAACGGAGCCTGAGGTTTGTTCAAATTTGGAAGATATGGATCAGAGGATTCAATAATGGTTCGATACAAACTGTCTTATTTTAAGTGTTTCCAAATTGCGTTTCTTTATTTTCTCGAAGGTTTTTCAAGCTTATTCTCGGTTGTTATTTAGTTATCATTATTATTATTTTATTAATTAATTTATTATTTAAATTATTGATTCCAAAAACACTATTTAACCGTCGACAGTATGATTTGGTCTTATCATTAACTGATATAAATTATTTTTATTACAGAATATCCGTGAGCATAATCAGGGGCAGTAAGAGCTGTCCCGTAGAAAGATCCTCAAGAGAAAAAAAGTTGTAAAAAAAAAGTGTAAAAAAAAAGTTCTGAAAGAAGAGGGTTAATACTGATGATAGAACCTTTAGGACTTTTGGGAGAAGAGAACATGAGGTTCGTTCAAAATTGGCATATATGTAGGAGATGGTTCGATTATGTGTTGAAGTAAACTGCTGAATGTTACCACGTCCATGTTTTAAACTCAACTTTTACCTATTCTTCTAGATTTAACTTGGGGCGAGTGTGAGGGAGGTGTTTTTGCCCCCTTTGTTTTGAAAAATGCCATTTTTTGGTATTTTCATTAAAATTTTTCCACTAAAAGTAATTAAATTTTCATTAAATTTAATTGTCATTAAATTACATTTTTTTTGGTATTTTCATCGAAAAGAACAAAATCCTAGCCCCTAGATTTTGAATTTTTGTATCTTTATTTTTAAAAGTCAAAATGAATCCCCCCCACCCACCCTCTAAATTTTCGTGAATTGGCGCTACAGTTTTTGACGTAAACGATTGACAAAAAAGAAAGTTAGTAGGAACTTCGGCATTTTGATAAATCAAAAACGTATTTTTCCTGGCTCAATAGTAAGAACCTTCCTCAAAGATTAATTAAAAAAAAAATCCGAAAAAGAAGTTTTTCAAAGAAAAGTAAAGGCCATTTTAAACTTAAGATCAGCAGATTCAAATACCTGTTAAAATTCAAACTCAAAACGACCAGAAATTACTACTGAAGAATAAATGACACCCAAAACGAACAGAAATTAAATAAACAATCATAGCCAAAAAAACATACAACAAGTAATAATATAAATGAATAAATAAATCTTAAAGCGAGTAATGCTTAAATTGAATATGCAAATCAAGCTTAAAACGAAAAAAAATATTTTGCTATTGAAGTATAAATGAAACCCAAAACGAACAGAAATTAAATAAACAATCAATGGAAACAAACATACAATAGATACTAATGTAAATGAATAAATAAATCTTAAAACGAATGAAACTTAAATTGAATATGCAAATCAAGCTTGAAACGAACAAAAATCACTACAAACAAGAGTTTGGTATCGCCTCCTTCTCTCACTGTAAGAGTCTAAAACCTACTGCGTCATTGGTGCTTTACTGAAAACCATATGTATCAGGAACAGTCTTAGAACAACCACTTCTCTTCTTCAGCGCAAACACAGTAATATAAACAAGGAAAATGCCAAAGAAAAAAACAAAGAACAAACGCGGAAAGGCAACAAAACCAATTAAACACCAATGAAAAAAACAGCCAAAAAATTAAAAGATAAATAAAATTAAATAAAAGACACAGTTATACGAAATAAAATCAAATACCTAGCTACCATCAGGTGAGTGATTCGCCAACATCCACGATTTGCCCAAAATCCAAAAATTCTGAACTGCCATCTGCATTTTCCTTCTTTATATTATTTTGTTTGCGCTGAAGAAGAGAGGCGGTTGTTCTCTCAAAATATTCGCTATGTGTGTTACTTCAGTATTTTCGTTTGGCCTTCAAAAATCCCATTTTTGATCGTTAATATTAAGTACAAACTATAGTTTCGGTATCGCCTCCCGCCTCCTTCTCTCAATGTAAAAGTCTAAAACCTACTGCGTCATTGGCGCTTTACTGAAAACAAATTGTATTACACATATTTTCTTTTTTACTTAATATTGAAAATAAACATTAAAATTACAATAAAATTTTGAACTGATGAGCTTTCAGCAATTAATATCATTATGCTTTCTAAATTTAGTTCTTTCTAAAATTGTTCAAGACGAATATAGTTTCACTACAAACAAGAGTTTGGATACTGCCCCCTTCCTTAACTGTAAAAACCAAGCCTACTGCGTCATTGGCGCTTCACTGAAAACGAATTATATTACAAATTTTTTTCTTTTCCAGTTCTTAAAGCATTGAAAAGGAAAATAAAATTACACTGAAACAAAATCTTGAACTGATGGATCTTTCAACAATTAATATCATTATATGTCCGATATTCAGCTTGATTTTGTTTATACTTTCCGAGACTGTTCAAGACACATATAGTTTTCAGTAAAGCTCCAATGACGCAGTAGGTATTAGACTTTTAAAGTGAGAGAAGGAGGCAATACCCAACTCTTGTTTGCAGTGATTTTTGTTCCTTTCAAGCTTGATTTGCATATTCAATTTAAGTTTCACTCGTTTTAAGATTTATTTATTCATTCATATAAGTACCTATTGTATGTTTGTTTCCATTGATTGTTTATTTAATTTTTGTTCGTTTTGGGTTTCATTTATACTTCAATAGCAAAATATTTTTTTTCGTTTTAAGCTTGATTTGCACATTCAATTTAAGCATTACTCGCTTTAAGATTTATTTATTCATTTATATTATTACTTGTAGTATGTTTTTTTGCTATGATTGTTTATTTAATTTCTGTTCGTATTGGGTTTCATTTATACTTCAATAGCAAAATATTTTTTTTTATTTTAAGCTTGATTTGCAATATTCAATTTAAGCATTACTCGTTTTAAGATTTATTTATTCATTTATATTATTAAATGTTGTATGTTTTTTTGCTACGATTGTTTATTTAATTTCTGTTCGTTTAGGGTTTCATTTATTCTTTAATAGTAATTTCTGGTCGTTTTGAATTTGAATTTTAACAGGTATTTGTATCTACCAGTCTTAAGTTTAAAATGGCCTTAACTTTTCTTTAAAAAACTTCTTTTTCGGAAAGTTTTCTTTAATTAATTTTTGTTCGTTTTTGACTGTAAAATGTTTCAAGTTTTTAAAAATTCCTTATTTCAAAATCATAATTTTTTTTTCAAAATCAAACGTTCATCGAAGTATCAAAAATAGTATCAAAGTAACAATATCCAAGTAAAAAAATGGGTTTGTGTCAACCTCTGAGTTTTTATTATCTGATGTTTGAACTATTTTTTAACAAAATGGCTATTTAAAAAATTTTATCGGATGGGTTTGGGGAGAAAGGGCGTGGGGGGGGGGCTAATTACCCTTCGATCTCTTTTGAATCTTTCAAAATGAACTAGAACTTTCCATTTTCAATCAAATGAGTCCTCTCTGAAGCGTTTACGAGCACCCCTTCTACAAGAATCATATATACCCCCAGGGCATAACTTAAAACGCCTGCTCCCGGGCCCTGGGGGGTTGTGTCGACCCAGGAGTTTTAATATCTGATCTTTGAACTATTTTTAACAAAATGGCCACTTCAAAAATTTTTATCGGAGGGGTTTGGGGACAAAAAAGGCGTAGGGGGAGGGGCTAGTTGCCCTCCGATCTCTTTTGACTCTGAGAAAGTGAACTAGAGCTTTTAATTTTTAATTAAATGAGCCCTCTCTGAAGTTTATACGAGCATCCTTTTCATAAGAACCATATACGACCCCAGGACATAACTTACAACGCCTGCCCCCCGGGCCCTGGCGAGTTGTGTCGACACCGGAATTTCTGTTATCTGACCTTTGAGCTATTTTTTTAAAAAAATATCTATCTCGAAATTTGTATCGGAAGGGGTTGGGGATAAAAGAGCGTGGAGGTGGGGCTAGTTACCCTTCGATCTCTTTTGACTCTTAAAAATTGAACTAGAACTTTCAATTTTCATTCAAATGAGCCCTCCCTGAAGTTTAAACAAGCATCCCTTCCATAAAAACCCAATATGTCCCCAGGGCATGGCTGGCAACGCCTGCCCCTGGGCCCTGAGGGGTTTTGTCGACATCAGGGTTTTTGGTATCTGACCTTTGAACTGTTCTTAACAAAATAGTTATCTCAGATTTTTTATTGGATGCACATGGGGGAAAAGGGGTGTGGGGGGGGGGTAGTTGTCCTCAGATCTCTTTTGACTTTTAAAAACTGAAATATTTTTATCGAATGGGATTGGGCAAAAAACGAGTGCGTGGGGGGGGGGGGGCTATTTGTCCTCGGATATCTCTTGACTCTTAAAAAGTGAACTAGAACTTTCAATTTCCAATCAAATGAGTCCTTTCTACGAGCATCCCTTTCATCAGAACCATATACGCCCCCAGTAATACTCTTACAATGCCTACCCCTCTAAAGCCTAAAGCATGAGATAGCCTAAAATTGCTACCTCAAAATTTGTAGCGGATGGGTTTAGGGAAAAAAGGGCGTCGGGGGGCTAGTTGCCCTCCGATCTCTTGACTCTTAAAAGATGAACTAGAAATCTCAATTTCCAATCAAATGAGCCGTCTATGAAGGTTATACGAGCATCCTTTTCAACCATACATGCCCTCAGGGCATAACTTAGAACGCCTGCTCCCGGGCCCTGGGGGGTCGCATTGAAACCGGAGTTTTTCTTATCCAATCTTTGAACTATTTTTAACAAAATGGCTATCTCAAAATTTTCATCAGATACGTTTGGAAAAGGAGGCGTTGGGAGGGGGGGGGGGGCTAGTTGCCCTCGGATCGCTTTTAACTCTTAATAAGTGAACTCGAACTTTCAATTTCCAATCAAATGAACCCCCCCCCCTGAAGTTTAGAAAAGCATCCCTTTCATAAAAACACGGATATAACTTACAACACCTGCCCCGGGCACTGAGGGGGGGAATTGTGTTAACACCTGAGTTATTGTTATCTGACTTTTGAACTATGCTTAACTGAAGTGCTATCTCAAAATTCTTATCGGATGCATTTAGGGAAAAGGGGGCGTGGGGGGGGGGCTAGTTACCCTCCAATCTCTTTTGACTCTAAAAAGTGAACTAGAACTTTCAATTTCCAATCAAATGAGCCCTCTCTGAAGTTTTTACGAGCATGCCTTCCATGAGAACCATATATTTCCCCAGGGCATTACTTACAACGCCTGCCCTCGGGCCTTGGAGGGTTGTGTCGACCCGGGGTTTTAGTTATATGATCTTTGAACTATTTTTAAGAAAATGGCTATCTCAAAGTTCTTATTGGATGGGTTTGAGGAAGAAAGGGCGAGGAAGGGGGAGGGCTAGTTGCACTTCGATTTCTTTTGACTGTTAAAAGTGAACTATATCTTTCAATTTCCAATCAAATGAGCCCACTTTGAAGTTTATAGGAGCATCCCTTCCATTAAAACCATATATGCCCCAGGGCCTTACATACAACGCCTGCCCCCGGGCCCTGGGGTTTGTGTCAACATCTTAGTTTTGTTACATGATCTTTGAACTATATTAAAGAAAATGGCTATCTCAAATTTTTTATCGGATGCATTTGGGAAAAAAAGAGCGTGGGAGGGGGAGCTGGTTACCCTACGCTCTCTTTTGACTCTTAAAAAGTGAACTATAACTTTCAATTTCCAATCAAATGAGCCCTCTCTGAAGTTTGTACGAGCATTCCTTCCATAAGAACCACATATGCCCCCAGGGAATAGTTTAAAACACCTGTCCCTGGGCCCAGGGGGGTTGTGTCGACACCGGAGTTTTTGTTATATGATCTTTGAAGTATTTTTAACAAAATGGTTATCTCAAAATTTTCATCGGATGCATTTGGGAAAAAAAGGCGTGGGGGTGCTAGTTGCCATCCGATCACTTTTTACTCTTAAAAAGGGCACTAGAACTCTCGATTTCCAATCGAATGAGCCCCCTCCAAAGTTTATGCGATGACCCCTTTAATATTAAGTGCCTCTTGGAGGAAAAAAAATAATACTAAAATATTGTAACCGTATGGCCTTTACTATAGGCAACGCTATAGTGTTGCTTCTGAAACAATATAATTTGCACTTACTGAAAAAAATACAAATGAATGTGCTTTGTCAGTTTAATATACATATGCTGATATTTATTCCTTAAAATCTATATTTTTTTTGATTTATTAGAGTTATAAAAGTAAAAAGATTTAATTTTTTCCAGTAAAGTGCAAATTATGTTCTTTCCTTGAGAAGACATAGGGATTGTGAGCCCTACTTATCTTAATTTCTGCTCGTTTTGAGTTTGATTCGGTTATTTATTGTAATTAATAAAAAAAAAAATTTCCAAAAAATAAGTTTTCCAAAGAAAAGTAAAGGCCATTTTAAACTTAAGCTCAGGAGATACAAATACCTGTTAAAATTCAAACTCAAAACGACCAGATATTACTATTAAAGAATAAATGAAACACAAAATGAACAGAAATTAAATAAACAATCATAGCAAAAAACATACAACAAGTAATAATATAAATGAATAAATAGATCTTAAAGCGAGTAATGCTTAGATTGAATATGAAAATCAAGCTTAAAACGAAAACAAATATTTTGCTATTAAAGTATAAATGAAACTTAAAACAAACAGAAATTAAATAAACAATCAATGCGAACAAACGTACAATATATATTAATGTAAATGAATAAATAAATCTTAAAACGAGTGAAACTTAAATTGAATATGCAAATCAAGTTTGAATCGAATAAAAATAACTACAAACAAGAGTTTGGGTATCGTCTCACTACAGAAGTCTAAAACCTACTGCGTCATTGGCGCTTTACTGAAAACAATTCTTTGAAATATTTTCACTTTTGTAACTTTAAGAAATCAAAAATTAATTAAGATTTTAGGGAATAAATATCAGCATATGCATATTAAATTGACAATGCACATTTTTTTATCAATAAACTCATTTGAATTTTTTTCAGTAAAGTACAAATTATATTCTGGCTTTTAGAAAGCATAGGGGTTTTGAACCCTACTCACATTAATTTATGCTCGTTTTGAGTTTGACTCTAATATTTATTTTAATTTTTGTTCGTTTTGGGTTTCATTTATTTATTGATACTGATTTGGGGTAGTTGTATGCTTGGTAGATTATATGATAGTCCGGACGCCGGGTGTTGAAAATGTGAACCATACCACGACGGAATAGGGCTGGTACGAGAATTAGCCTACCCTCCACCCCGTAAATTGACCAAGCGGATTCAAATATACCAATGGCACTGGCTTGCGAGTGGTGGAACACTCCGAAACTTAACATTTTATCATATTTTGGTGTTTCATGCAAGAAAATGCATGTTCCACAAAGTTTGAGGTGCAGTTTTCCACTCAAGTAGAAATGCCTAGAAGCCATAGAAAGTTTTCATAACAAACTAACACGATTAGTTACAAAAAATGGCAGAGTTAAAAAAAATGGCGAAACTATATGAGTCTTGAACAGTCTTTGAAAGTATAAACAAAATCAAATTGAACATTAGATATATAATGATATTAATTGTTGAAAGATCCATCAGTTCAGGATTTTTTTTTCACTGCAATTTTTATTTCATTTTCAATGCTGTAAGAACTGGAAATTAATAAATTTGTAATATACGAGTAATTCGTTTTCAGTGAAGCACCAATGACGCAGAAGGCTTTAGGTTTTTACAGTTAAAGAAGGGGACAGTATCCAAATTTTGCTTGTAGTGAAACTATATTTGTCTTGACCAATCTTGAAAAGAAACTAATAAATTAAACTGAATATTTGATGCATAATGATATTAATTGCTAAAAGCTCATCAGTTCAAAATTTAACTGTAGTTTTAATATTTATTTTCAATATTAAGTACAAAAGTAAACATTTGTAATATAATTCGTTTTCAGTAAAGCGCCAATGACGCAGTAGGTTTTAGGCTTCTGCAGTGAGACGATACCCAAACTCTTGTTTGTAGTTATTTTTATTCGATTCAAACTTGATTTACATATTCAATTTAAGTTTCACTCGTTTTAAGATTTATTTATTCATTTACATTGATATATATTGTATGTTTGTTCACATTGATTGTTTATTTAATTTCTGTTCGTTTTAAGTTTCATTTATACTTTAATAGCAAAATATTTGTTTTCGTTTTAAGCTTGATTTTTATATTCAATCTAAGCATTACTCGCTTTAAGATCTATTTATTCATTTATATTATTACTTGTTGTATGTTTTTTGCTATGATTGTTCATTTAATTTCTGTTCATTTTGGGTTTCATTTATTCTTTAATAGTAATTTCTGGTCGTTTTGAGTTTGAATTTTAACAGGTATTTATATCTCCTGAGCTTAAGTTTAAAATGACCTTTACTTTTCTTTGAAAAACTTATTTTTCGGTAAGTTTTTTTTTAATAAATTTTTGTTAGTGTTTGATTGCAAAAATTTTCAAGTTTTTATGGCATGGAGGGGTGCTTACTGTCCGATTATTCTTGACTTTAAAAAACGGATCTAGAACTTTCAATTTAAATCGAATGAGGCTTTTTTCAAAGTCTGTACGATTACCTGTTTGATAAAAACCTTATAGATGAACAATAGACAGCTTGCATAACTTGTGGACAGCGATTGACAACAATGAATGGATTGAAAAAATAGCTCCAATAAGGGGGTTTAGACCATTTCACTTGCTGACACAAAGGGATCACGACTGTTTGGAATTGACCTTAACAGGAATTTGCGTGCCAAAGCAATTTTGCATCTATCACAGAGTATGTATTTTAACCTTATAATTGGATAATTATAATAGATTTCCTATGTGTTCTTCCCATACAAAACCCCTTCCCATAAGTTATAAACCCCCCTTAATAAGTTATGCCCCAGGGCATAACTTACAACGCCTACCCCTGGGCCCTGGTGGGCTGTTTCGACACCGGAGTTTTTTGTTACCAGAACTTTGAATTATTTTAACAAAATGTATATCTCAAAATTTTTATCTGATGCATTTAGGGCGTGGAGGAGGGAGAGGGGCTAGTTGCCCTTCAATCTCTTTTGACTCTTAAAAAGTGAACAAGAACTTTCAACTTTCAATCAAATGAGCCCTCTCTAAAGTTAATACGAGCATCCCTTCCATAAGAAATAATATGAAGCATTCGGAGAATCCTTAAATTACAACCCTTGCCCTGAGGGCTTTGAGGGAGTTGTAATCCTCAAAGACCTAATTTCCAGAACTTAAAACTACATTTAATAAAATGGCTGTCTTAATATTTTGATTGGATGTGTTTGGGGAAAAGGTGGGCGTGAGAGGGGGGTTAGTTGCCCTCAAATAACTGTCGACTATTAAAAAGAGCACTAGCCCTCGGAATTTCCAATCGAATGAGCCTTTTTTGAAGTTTCTACGACACCGCCTTCTATAAAAACCTTATATGCCCCCAGGGCATAACTTAAAACCCTTGCTCTGAGGGTTGTGGGGGATTGTCCTCCTCAAAAACATATTTTCTATCTGGAAATCAACTACGCTGAATAAAATGGCTATCTCAAAATTTTGATTGGATGTGTTTGGGGGAATGATGGGCGTTGGGGGGGGGCTAGTTGCCCTCCAATCACTTTCGACTATTAAAAAGGGCACTAGCCATTTGAATTTCCAATTGAATGTGCCTGTTTTGAAGTTTCTACGGCAACGCCTTCTATAAAAACCTTATATGCCCTCAGGGCATAACTTAAAACTCTTGCCCTGAGGGTTGTGGGGGAGTGTCCTCCTCAAAAACATATTTTCTATCTGGAAATCAACTACACTGAACAAAATGGCTATCTCAAAAGTTTGATTGGATGTGTTTGGTGAAATGATGGGCGTGGGGGGGCTAGTTGCCCTCCAATCACTTTCGACTATTAAAAAGGGCACTAGCCCTTTAATTTTCAATCGAATGAGCCTGTTTTGAAGTTTCTAAGACAACACCTTCTGTAAAAACCTTATATGCCCCCAGGGCATAACTTAAAACCCTTGCCCTGAGGGTTGTGGGGGAGTGTCCTGCTCAAAAATATATTTTCAATCTGGAAATCAACTACGCTGAACAAAAATGGCTATCTCAAAATTTTGATTGGATGTGTTTGGGGGAATGATGGGCGTGGGGGGCTAGTTGCCCTCCAATCACTTTCGACTATTAAAAAGGGCACTATCCCTTTGAATTTCCAATTGAATGAGCCTTTTTTGAAGTTTCTACGACAACGCCTTCTATAAAAACCGTATATGCCCCCAGGGCATCTCTTAAAACCCTTGCCCTGAAGGTTCTGGGGGAGTGTCCTCCTCAAAAACATATTTTCTATCTGTAAATCAACTACGCTGAACAAAATGTCTATCTCAAAATTTGATTGGATGTGTTTAGGGAAATGATGGGCGTGGGGGATGGGCTAGTTGCACTCCAATCACTTTCGACTATTAAAAAAGGGCACTAGCCCTTTAATTTCCATTCGAATGAGCCTGTTTTGAAGTTTCTACGACAACGCCTTCTATAAAAACCTTATATGCCCCCAGGGCATAACTTAAAACCCTTGCCCTGAGGGTTGTGGGGGAGTGTCCTCCTCAAAAATATATTTTCCATCTGGAAATCAACTACGCTGAACAAAATGGCTATCTCAAAATTTTGATTGGATGTGTTTGGGAAAATGACGGGCGTGGGGGGGGGCTTGTTACACTCCAATCACTTTCGACTATTAAAAAGGGCACTAGCTCTTTAATTTCCAATCGAATGAGCCTGTTTTGAAGTTTCTACGACAATGCCTTCTATAAAAACCTTATATGCCCCCAGGGCATAACTTAAAACCCTTGCCCTGAGGGTTGTGGGGGAGTATCCTCCTCAAAAATATATTTTCTATCTGGAAATCAACTACGCTGAACAAAATGGCTATCTCAAAATTTTGATTGGATGTGTTTGGGGAATGGTGGGCGTGGGGGGGGGCTAGTTGCCCTCCAATCATTTTTGACTATTAAAAAGGGCACTAGAACTCTCGATTTCCATTCGAATGAGCCCCCTTTGAAGTTTCTACGACAACCCCTTCCATATGAAGTGCCTCTGGGGAAAATAAATAAATAAATGATAATAAATAATAAAACATTGGAGCCGTATGGCCTTTACTATAGGCAACGCTACAGCGTTGCCTCTGATTTCTGTTCGTTTCGTGTTTCGTTTATTCATAGATGTTGATTTTGGTAGTGTTACGCTAAGTAGATTATTTGATTCTATTTCTGCTCATTTTTGGTTTAATGAGGTTCTTTACTTTTCTTTGAAAAACCTATTTTGTGGAAAAAGTTTCTTTTAAACTAATTTCTGTTCGTTTTGTTTGGTATAGTCTTTTTCAGGGAAAAAGAAAATGATAGTTTAAATCTTCTCAGTTATTTTTTTAAGAATTTATAGTTTGACCTGCTATTTGTATGCTGGAAAAACTTTTGAAACAATTTTGAACAACAAACACCCTTTTGAAAATCTTGACACAAATAGTATTGTTTAATTTAGTTTTATACCTCCTCTAGTTGACCTGAAAAATAAAACTTAATACTATTCCCAAAAATTCTATCAATGGTCTTTGACAGCTTAGATACACTTACACTCTTTTGATTTAGTTAAATTTTAAGAGCAGAAGTAGTAATAAAAGTATAAAAGTTTGAATAAAAGTTTGAGCTTAATACCCTCAGGTATTCTTGGGATATTGCTGAGATGTCTTATTGGTAACCGGCATACACAAAGGGCGTTATGGGCAAATTGCATAACTGTGGGGGTTGACCTATCCCATAACCCTACAGATATAGCTACAAGACCGTTCCGCTATGCTAAACAAAATGGCTGTCTTAACATTTTGATTAGAAGTTTTTGGAAAATTATGAGCTAAAGAGGAAGACTGATTGCCCTCCAATCACTTTTGACTCTTAAAGGGCACTAGAACTTTTAATTTTCAATCAAATTAGCTCCTTTAAAAAATCAATGATATTACTAACCATGATAGAGCAGCAGCTTATGATATTGCTTATATATCCTTTTAATACCTGCATGAATATACGTTATCTAATGCCCTTAGTATGATTAGTTACAGCAACTGTAGAAGTGATATTAAAAGCATATACATAGTGTCTTCTGACTAGTTCAAAATCCGCCACAACTCTTACTGAAAGGTCTAACTTAATAATTTAAGCCGTTATTATTATTTTACTTTGTCACTCTTTTGACAATTTACATGATCATAGTTCGATTAGATTTAGTTTAACATCCGCCTAAATCTTTCTTGAAAGCTTCACCTTAATACCCTTAGCTTGTATAGTAGTAATAGTTGTGGTAGCAGTAGTAACATTAGTAGCAGTATGCACATAGAACCTTTGTTTTTTTTCAAAATTCCCTTCGACACATGATGAAAGTTTCAATTTAAGTAGAAGCAGTATTATTATGATGCAAATATTGTCTTTTTGTTAGTTCAACATCCACCACAACACGCTTTGTAAGTTTTAGTTTCACACAGAAAACTGTTCCCAAGATATTGCTGATATGCCCTTTTGACAACCTGCATACGGATGACGTGTTTCGATTCAGTTCACCTTCCCCCTAAAAATTCTCTGAAAGTTTTACCTCCATGCCCTTAGGTAGTTGTAATAGAAGCCACAGGAGTAGTATTAGCACTTAAGTCAAAACAATTAGCCATTGCTCTGACATTGTTGATATGTCTTTCGATAACCTGTATATTCATATACTTCCTGAATAATGATCTTAGCCTTACAAGTAGTTGCAATAGAAGTAGCAGTTGGAGCAACAGTGACAGTACTAGTAGAACTAGTAAATATATCAGTGGTAGTAGTATTAGAAATAATCTGCACATACTGCCTTTTGGTCAATTGATCTTCCCCTTTAAGCATTCTAACCTAAATTTAGCCTTAAGAGTACTAGTATCACAATAGTTGCGGTGGTAGTGGGAGAAGTAGTTGCGGTGCTAGTATGATAATAATAATAACAATTTATTTATAACCCACTTTTATACAAAACAAGCGGAGTAAAGTACACTAAAAGGGGAAAAAAAAAATCAGATACACAGAAACAAAGATAACTTAAACCTTAATCACTGATAAAAACACACGGATAATATTATGGTTTGGGCCTAAGGACACAAAGGCATGTCTTGTTAAATTATTACTAACTAATTCAAACGATTGGATAATGTCGGTAGCACCATGCTTCTCAATAATACGTATATTACGATATGAAGTGGGAAGGTAGAGTAAAAATTTGCAATATCTAAAATAAGTGATACGGATCTGGCGCAGATCATGCTTATTCAATAACGAATACATTCCACTTAAAAACAAGACAGAACGGTCACAATATGCGGAATACATTTTAGCTAAGGCTCGGCGCCATATTTGACAGTGGTCAAATATGGCTCTGAAGCATGGACGCTCCGAAAAGCGGATGAAGATTTGCTAGATGTTTTCCAGAGAAATTGCTTAAGGATTGTTCTGGGTACCCGGCTGACTGACCGTATTTCAAACAATAGGCTATACGAAAAATGTGGTTCAATACCGCTTTCTAGGTCTATAATGAAAGAAAGGTTGAGGTGGTTAGGGCATGTTTGTTCGGATGAAGGATGACAGATTGCCAAAGATTGTTCTTTTCGGCCAACCATCTAGGGCTAAACGGAAAGCAGGTCGTCCCCGTCTGGGTTGGGAGGACGTCATAAAGAAAGATTTAAAGGAAATGGGAACTTCGTGGGCGGGTGTAAAAAGGGAGGCTTTGAATAGATTGGGGTGGAGGAGGAGCGTGCGTAGCTGTGTTGGCCTCAGGCGGCTTGGTGCTGCGATGAGTTGTTAGTTAGTGTTAGTAGTAAGGCTCGGCGTCAATATTTTCCACGGTTAGGTACAATTTTCGCATATCCGATCTTCAACTTTTCTTTAACATCTCTCAGAACTTGAAGTCGCAAAAAAGTGAGTGTAGAACAAATACTAATTCCTAACCACCGTAAACTCGTAACATTGCGAATTACTGAGGATCCACAGGACAAATTATGAGCTGATGATTTGGGATTGAAAACTAAATATTCGCATTTATCAACATTCATAAACAGACCAACATCCCGAAACATCATAGAAATACGTTGCACCGATAATGCAAAAATAGACTTGGTTCGGCTTAAAACTAGCAGGTCGTCCGCATACGCAATATAAGACACATCAGATAAATTATGAAAATACGAGGCTTGATTCCTAATAAAACTTTTTGAATGCAAGCATTAAATAGATAAGGTGATAACACCCCACCCTGTCGTACTCCAGATTGAACTGGTATATTACCGCAGTACCCTGTACCAGATTTTAAACGAAGAAACGAATTACTATACCAAATTTAAGTACATATATGACAGAAGAAATCACTCCTAACTCTGACAAAGAGTGCCACATTTGTGCATGGCAAATACTATTGAAGGCTTTAGACAAATCAAAAGCACAAATATGTAATTCATAACCTTTAGACTGGGCATCATAAAGAGTTGAAGCTAAGACTTTATGCGCATGTTGACACCCAATACGAGGTTGAAATCCAAATTGGTTTGAGTCTTTCGCAGTTTGTTCAATAATATATGGGAGCAGAACATATTCAAAAACCTTACTAATATTGCAAGCAACAGTGATGGGCCTATATGAACTGCAATAACAAGGGTCTCTTCCGCGTTTAAGAATTGAAGTTACCGTTCTGCAAAGGAAGGAATCAGGCACCATTGACAAACATAAACAGAACTCAAAAAGTAACTGGAGCTGAGCGACTATTGCCGGACAATCACAACGTAAATGGTGAGAGCTAATCCCATCAAGATCACTCGATTTAGACTTAAGTTTAAGCATACAATTAACAATACTTTTAGTAGAGACGGGAATAACATGACGTTGCAAAACTTTAGGTGGCAAAATTTTAAAATTAAGCACTAAAAATGATAATGAACACTATACTGAATCTTACAAAAATTATTTTTATAATGCCCAAGCCAAGACGAATCTGGGATAAAATCACTAGTCCCTAATGAGTCAAATTTAGACGCATTAATGACTTCTTTCTATTGTACTGCACTTTTAGGGAACTCAGCACCATTATATCGAACCAAACGAAGATACCGTTTAAACTCCGCTTTTGTCTTACTCTTTATATCAAACACATGGCCTCGCAAGGGCGCCCACACGCAATCCAGATGCGAAGCCAGAGTTTAGCACGATTTTTGACGTATTGTCTTAGTAGTCGTAGTAACAGTAATAGCAGCCGTATTAATAGCAGTAGCAGCAAGTTACATCCTGCCTTTTGGCCAGTTGAGCATCCTTTTCATGATGCCCCGGAATTTCACCTTGACACGATAAGCCGTTCCCCAAAAAATTGCTGATGTGCGCTTTTGACCCCTTTTTGACACCCTTTTCACCTTAATACTCTAAGCTTTACAAATTGTTGTAACTGAAGTGATATTTGGATTAGTTTAGTAGCAGTAGTATTATTAGAAAAGTAGCAATAGTAATAGTCTTAATAGTGACATGCATATATTACCTTTTTGTCAATTGATCTTCCTTTTTAAGGATCTTCATTTTGTCAATTGATCTTCTTTTTAATTCTCTGAAAGTTCTAACTTAATAATCAAATCCATTCTTGAGATACACCCTTTTAACAATCTGCATGGACATAGTGTGTTTTGATTTATTTCAAATTTTCCCTCAAAATTCTGTCAAATTTTCACCTCCATACGCGTAGCCTTAATTGTACTAGTATCATAGTAGTAGTGGTAGTTGTAGGGGCAGTAGTAGCATTAATAGTGTATTATTATTAGTAGTAGTAACAGTAGTAGCAGCAGTATTAATAGCAGCAGTAGCAGGTACATTTTACCATTTGGTCAACTGAACATCCCACTCATGATGCCCCCGAAGTTTTCTCTTGATACGATAAGCCGTTCCAAAAATATTGCTGATACGCCCCTATCACATAGTATGTTTTGATTTAGTTCAACTTTCCCTCAACATTTCCTCAGATGTTTATTTCAATATCCTCAGCCTTAGTAATACTCGCTATAGAAATAGTAGTTTTATTGATATTAGTGGTAGTAGTAGTAGTTGTAGTAGTAGTAGTAGTTGTAGTAGTAGTAGCATGCAAATATTACCTTTTTGGTCAATTGATCATCTCCCTTATCATTTCCTGAAAGTTTCAAATTTATAAACTCGGTCATTCCTGAGTTACGACCTTTTGACAAACCATGACACTTGACATGTTTGATTTAGTTCAACAATCCCCTCAAAACTCCCTGAAAGACTAGCCTTAATGCCCTTCGTATTTGGGGAAAGTAGAAGTCAAACAAGCATATCTTTTCTAAATAACATATGCTATGCGTAAAGAATGAACAAATTGCCTAACTTACAACCCTCACCCTGAGGCATTGGGGGGTATGGGGGGGGGGGGGAGTAGCATCAAATATCAAGGCATTGTCATATGTTCCTTGGACTATCCTGATCAAAGTGGCTATCTCACAATTTCAATCATACGTGTTTGGTGAAAAGAGGGGAAGTTGGGGGGGGCTACTTGCCCTCCATCATTTTTGAATCTTAAGAGAGAACTATAACCTCCCATTTTCAAACAAATGAGCCTCTTCTTAAGCTTATACAGCCATCCCTTCCATTAAACATTAAATCCTCCCAGGGCACAACTTACAACCCTTGGCCCCAGTTTGTGGGGGTATGTTTCAACCCCAAAGCGTTGTTCTATGATCTTTGGACTATTTGTAATAAAATGGTCATCTAAAATTTTCTATTAGATGCATTTCGGGAAAACACGACGCGTGTGTGTGTGTGTGTGTGTGGGGGGGGGTTGCTGCCATCCGATCACTTTGACTCTTAAAACCAGCACTAGAACTTCTGATTACCAATCCAATGAGCCCCTCCGAAGTTTATACCACCACCCTTTCCATATGAACCTTGTATGCCCCCAGGGCACAACTCACAACTCTTACCCTGCGGGCTGTGGGGGGTCGTTATGCTCAAAGATATAATCTCCGAACCTTTCAACTACGGTGAACAAAATCGCTATCTTGAAATTTCGATTTAATGTGTTTGGGTAAATGATGGGCGGGGGGGGGGGGGGCTGGTTGCCCTCCAATAACTTTCGACTATTAAAAAGGGCACTATCTCTCTCAATTTCCAATCGAATGAGCTCTCTTTGAAGTTTCTACGATAACTCCTTCTATACGAAGTGCCTTGATCTAAAAAAAAACCCTCAAGGCCGGCAATTGCACCTTTTTTCTGTTTCTGAGCATTTGTCTCATCATCGTATATTATAAAAAAATAAAATAAAATAAAATTCAAATAAAATTCAAGCTTCTTTTACTAACAACGTAAAGGGCTAGACACGTGACTCCCAACATGGGGCATGGCAATATTTTGGTGGGTCATGGGTAGGACGTGCACAATTCGGCTGACTATACTTTAGAGCCTTAATTAAAAAAAAAACTTATTCATGTTAATGATGCCACATTTGTACGCATTTAAAGAGGGAAAAAGATACACTATAAAATTACAATGACCTCATACCATTTTATAAAAAGTGTTTTATTCAGACAATATTTTTCAAAAAAAAAATATGCATAAAGGACAACACGAAAAAAGCTACCAAGTTATAAGGCGATTTAAGCTTTTTTCAGGTGAATACATGTAACATTTTGAAGAGAAAGATTTAGATATGATGAAGGGGGCATCCGGATTTTAGATATACCTAGGTGGGGTATGGCCCAAAATCGGTTGGAATCCGATTTCGGGCCAAAAGCCATTGTACTTTTTCGAAGTATTCCTAATTAATAAAACACAGACGAAGATAATCTTTTTGGGAAATGTAATAAGCAGCATAATATGTCAGCTATTAAGCAACTCCGTAAATTTTATATTAAAAATGTTCCAACATACTAGGAAAATATATCAAACTTAAAAGTCAGGGCAGACACGCTCTAAATGAGTGTTAACCTATATAAAAAAAATCCTAGTTCACAAGCGGATACAAAATACACCCTATTGAATAAATCGTCAGTCGGGTATCAAAAGATCGTATCCCAATAATCATAAATTTTCACAAGAGCAAAAATAAAAAACCTCATAACTTTTTTGTTTCCCCTCCATTAACTGTAAAAATTAACGGATTGACATGTACATAAAAAAACCAACGGATTATATACCAATCCGTTTTTGTTTTACTGTTATCGGAGGGGAAATATAAAAGTTGTGAGGTTTTTTTTCTCTTCAAAATTTTACAATTATGAAGATACGACCTTTTAATACTCCACTGACGAAATACGAGCGTTTTCAGCTTGCAAAACGCTCGGATAAAGTCTCTATCTTTAAAAATCAATTAAAATTATTATTCTTTTATTTACTATTTAATTCATTCATTAATTAAAATTAACTTAAACAAAATACATAGACTCCTTCTCTAAGAAAAAATAAAAATATATTCTAATGACAAACCGTACGTCACGAGTAAATTAAAAAGATAATTAAAATTAAAATGATTTTTTATCATCTTTGTAAATTGGCACTGTAGCTGTTGCAGTTGTTAATTTTGACAACTGCCACATTGTTTTTGTTGATTTTTGTTGTGATTATTAATTTTGATAACTATAACATTGTTTTACCACCTTAAATAGTTTTAAATCGCCCTTGCTAGCCACATGGATGCATCAAGTGCACGTCAGTTAGTGATGATGGGACCACGGGACATCTGCTACATCCCATTGAGTGAGCCATAGTTTTGTTGCCCAGTTCTGGTCGAGATTTGATTTGAAGCTATCGATTGTTGTAGATCCCACCGTCGTCTCGCTTAGGCCGTTCCACAGACTTATGATTCGATTGTAGAATAAATTGTTTCTTTATCTTGTCTTAGCACGCTTGCGGAACAGCTTTGCTGAATGACTTCTGGTACTGGACGACCGGGCTGGTTCAAACATATCTTTGTCGTCAGACTGGAGCAATTTAAAGGTTTTTCATATCCCCTCTGCGTCGACGTTATTTCAGAATTGGTAGCTTCAGGCTCTGCAGTCGACATCCATACTCTTTATCTTTAAAGACCCTTTACACATTTAGTCGTCCATCTTCGAACAGATTCGAGGGTCATCTGGTCTGTTTTATTAATTGGCGTGGCGACGTACAATCCATACTCCAATCTAGGTCTCACCAGGCTTTTATAGAGTTTAGTCACTATTGCTGGGGATCTACTAGTGATTGTACACCTGATGATACCAAGAGTCTGGTTAGCCCCTGGTATTGCAGCACGGATATGGCAGTTGTAGTTGAGGTCTTCATCTACAACAACCCCCAAATCTCCATCTGAGGTATTTTCGGTTTCAGTTGTTTCTCACCGGAAATTTGATGACATTGAATATTGCCATCGTGGATTATTCTTCCAAAATGTAGAACCTTGCACTTTATAACATTAAACTCGAATCTCCATATATTGTTCCATTCGCAAAAGCAATCTAGATCTAGCATTACTGAGGCTACATCCTGCTGTGTGTCAACGGGACCAATAAAGTTCGAGTCATCAGCATATAAACTAAGTGTACTAGTCACGTTTTTTGGAGCGTCTTTAATGTAGATATTGAAAAGTGTATGTCCCAAAACAGTTCCTTTAGGCACCTCACTAAAGACCTCTGCTATTTCAGAATAGAAAGCCGTACCACCCTCACCAAAATCTTTGACCCGCTGCTTTCTTCCCTTCAAGAAAGACATAATCCATTCTACTACACTCTCTTCAATACCAATTGCCTTCAGTTTCAAATGGAGCCTTTGATGACAGTCTTTATCGAAGACTTTAGCAGAGTCTAGCAGAACCATATAAACTGGGAGACTTTGTTCATGGAGCTCAGTTATGTAATTATATGAGTCGATCAAATTTGTTTCAGCTGATCTACCTGGTCGGAATCCGTGTTGGAGTTTTGACAGAAGGTTATCTGTGGCCAAATGTTTCAGAACGGCAGCGTTTACAATGCCTTCTAGTATTTTTCCAACAGCAGAGGTAATACGGATTAGCCAAAAATTGGGAGCTTTGGTCCTGACACCTCCTTTATGTATTGGTGAGATGTGGGTAACTTTCTAGTACAATGGTACGACTTTGGCGTCAAAAGACTTTTGGAAGAGCCTTGAGAGTGGCAGTACTACTTCAGCGTGAGCTTCCTTTAAGAGTCATGGATGTAGCCATCTGGCCCAACAGAATTATTTGGATTAAGATTTTTAAGCTGAGATTCAAGCTCAGGTTTATCCTTTATTATTGGAGACATTTGAGCGTTAATTACGTAGTGTGGTGGAGTTGGGAGGGGGGCAATGTTTTTGTTAACTTTGCTGTGATCGTTAATTTTGACAACTGCAAGATTGCGTTTCTTAATTTTTTTTTGTGATTGATAATTTTGAAGAAGAAGTGAATTCATATTCACCACTGTTCTTATTTACGCAGCGTATTCTATTTTAGTTTCTTCATAATTTCTATATGTAATTATATAAAAAAAACAAGTTTTTTTAACTGAAAGTAAGGAGCGACATTAAAATTTAAGACGAACATAAATTATTCCTTATATGAAAGCGCCTCAGCGCCTCGCTCTTTATATATATATATATATATATATAATATATATATATATATATATATATAGATATATATATATATATATATATATATAATATATATTTATATATATATATATATATATATAATATATATATATATATATATATATATATATATATATATATATATATATATATAATATATATATATATAGATATATATATATATATATATATATATATATGTACATCTATATATATATATATATATATATATATATATATATATAATATATATATATATATATATATATATATATATATATATATATAATATATATATATATGTATATATATATATATATATATATATATATATAATATATATATATATATATATATATATATATATATATATATATATATATATATATATAATATATATATATATATATATATATATATATATATATATTTATATTTATATATGTATATATGTACATACATAAATAGATTAATATATTTTAATATCTTCACGGAGATATCAAAGACAATGTTCTGGATAGAATATGGCAAAAGAAGGGCATGTGAAGCTGCCTTGGACTGAGGGGGGCAAGATATGCAATATATCGTTTGGCTTGACATCATTCATAAATTTAAGCAACTGAGAAAAACATAAAACCAGAAATTACCTGGCCGTAAGAATTGTCCTATGAGCAAAAAACTGTTTTTCGTCTTTCCCAATTAAAAAAACAACATCAGCCGTGTCTTTATCGTCCTTAAGTCGTTCAATGTCTTCTATTAATTTAGCCACACCAGATAGAATATGTTCTACGGGATGACCTGGATTCATTCTGAAATCAGAAAACAAGTCAATAGAATACATTAAATATATATTCCGATGTGCAAGGCCCAAGTTTCGCTCGGGTCCTGGCACTCAGCACGCAGATTGTTTGTATATATGTGATATTTAAATTACATATAAGCATAATTCTGGCTTTACTCATTAGTTAAAGTCATGAGGTGACAAATCAGCAATTTGAGCTTAATTAAAAAATTCCGACGTGAATCCAATTTCTGGGATTAGTTTTGTAATCTCCTAAGATTAGTTGTGATTCTCGCTACCGCTTCTCTTCCAGCCACAGCATTTGTTTACGATTTAATATGAACCTCAACATTTGGCTGCCCTCAATTCGCTTTTGACTTTTAAAAATAGCCCTATAACTTCCAATTTCCAATCAAATGAGCCCTATCCAAAGTTTATACGACCACACCTTCCATTAAAACCTTGTATGCCCTCGGGTTATTGTTTACAGCCCTTGCCACCGGGATCAGGCGGGTTATGTCAACCCCAGAGACATTGTTATATGATCTTTGGACGATTTCGAACAAAATGGCTATCTTAAAATTTCGATCGGATGCATTTGGGGAAAAGTGGGCGTGGGGAGAGGGGCTACTTTCCTTCTGGCTACTTTTGACTATTAAAAAGGGAGCTAGAACTTTCAATTTCCAATTAAATGAGCCTCCTCCAAAATTTATACGACGTAAATAAAAAGTAAAGGCTTATTTGGAGCAATAACTGCTATCTTGGAGCTTTGAAATGGCTGAAGTGAAGCGTCCCAACCCACGTAATGACCACCGGCTTACTGGTACGTTATAACTTGTATTTATTTTCATTTCATTTGGATGTTTTTTTTTATATTTTTCTTGTATTTTATAAAAAGTAAAAAAAATATATTTATATTTTTATATATTGTATATTTTGTTCTTTTACAGGAACCTTCAGTAAACACGAGTTAGAGTTGCATAATTTGTACCCACGAAATATCAAATTCTCGTGCAGTTACTGTGAGCGAAAACAGATACGATCACCCTTGCTAGTGATAACCGTGATTCGAACCTCACTTCATTGACAACGTATCAACATCACCGAACCTCATTTACAAAGTAGTTCATAAAGCGTGTTGTAGGAGCTATATCAGCAAGAGGTGCATCGAGACTTACTTGAAAACAGATACGATCACCCTTGCTAGTGATAACCGTGATTCGAACCTCACTTCATTGACAATGTGTCAACATCACCAAACCTCATTTACAAAGTAGTTCATAAAGCGTGTTGTAGGAGCTATATCAGCAAGAGGTGCATCGAGACTTACTTGAAAACAGATACGATCACCCGTGCTAGTGATAAACGTGATTCGAACCTCACTTCATTGACAACGTATCAACATCACCGAACCTCATTTACAAAGTAGTTCATAAAGCGTGTTGTAGGAGCTATATCAGCAAGAGGTGCATCGAGACTTACTTGAAAACAGATACGATCACCCGTGCTAGTGATAACCGTGATTCTAACCTCACTTCATTGACAAAGTGTCAACATCACCGAACCTCATTTACAAAGTGGTTCATAAACCGTGTTGTAGGAGCTATATCAGCAAGAGGTGCATCGAGACTTACATGAAATTAAAGAAAAAAGTAAATCGAAGCTGAAAGGATGTCACCCTCAAGATTGACCAACAGGTATCAATTAAAGAAACACTGTCTATTTTGTGCAAAAATTGAATATCTCATTAAGAAATCAAAGGAGGCAAACGTCTATTTCGTAAAACTAAAGACTTCAACGATACTGTTTAAACCATTTGCGGGAAAAGAAATGATGACTGGAGAAACATAGTACAAGGTAGAATCAAGTGTGATTCATTGACTTCAAGAAGTGTTTAAAAAAACATGTAAGTGAGGCCTTGAAATGACAAGCAATAAAGCGTTTGAAAAGACAGCAACGTACACAAACAATGAAAAACAGTGGAATATCAAGAGCTTGACTAATAAAATGAGCGAGTTCTTCGGGAACTCAGGAAAACGACCATATACTGACAAGTACATGAAAAGAACAATCAATAAAAACTTCGGCGATCGACTAAAATTTTCCAAGATTTGCGGAGAAAGAAGAGTGACGACACTTCAAAATAGTGTAGAATCCATACTTCACGATTTTTACTCTGCAGATGAGCGATGGACATCGAAAAAAAGAAAGAAAAGGCTTAGAAGATGAGAGCGGTCTTACTTAAGGACGATATCTAATGGCGCAACCCACAGTGCTGACTTGTATACTGACTTCGAAGAGGCACTGGGCTTTGAAAAAACAGTTGGCCTTCTTCCGCAGTCTCTTTATTTGTTTTTTTTTTGTTTCTCCATTCGTTGGCTTAGAAAAAAACAATAAAAAATGGCACGATTAGTCAGTGTATTAAGCAGGAAACTAGACCGAGATATGTTCGGTGTCCTCTGCAGCTTGCGATCTTTCCACTTGTCGAAAACCAGTTCAAAAGCAAATATACACAACTATGTGGCGTGTAGTAAGGCACAGTCAAAAACGGAGCACGGAATCCCAGCTTTCGTTCAAGTTACCTTTATACAGTACCTGAAAGCCTTTAATATCATTGAACTAGATCACTTGAACTAACCTTTACGGACCATAGTTCTTAAGCTTGGTCCATTCCACGTGGCCAAGAGCTTAATAGGAAGCTTAAGAAACCTTATGCAGGATTCAGACTAAGAGAGGTTCTTGAAGTGATTCATACTTCAAACACAATTTAAACATATCTTAAGTGGAAAGGCCAATCGATTTTTATCTGAAGAAGAGTCTTGAAAAACACAAGAAAAGCCATGAAGACAGCTTTCGTACCTCAAAACTGTGGCTGACAATGTTGGACATTGTGGACCTTGTCTGTCAGTTAATCGCAGCTGAAAGTCAATGGATTGGCACTGCTACCTATCTGAATTTGAGACGATCCTGCTGCACTCCAAAGCTGCAAAGCAATATCAATATGCGAAGTTTGTGCATATTTACTAACATTCCATGAAAAGGCGCCGGCATACATTTCTTGAGACTTATAAGGAGTACCAAGAAGATATTGCAGCAGCGTTATTCTTTCACTCCAGAAGAGAAGTGGAGTAAGAAATGAGACTAGTGGACAACACTAAGAAGCTCACCTGTACCGTATGAGCTGCGATGATAGCGACTTGCTGAAGCTGCTTTGTTTTCTGATAGACGTTTCACTTTTTGCAGTTGAGCCCTCATTGAAAAACACCGTCTCTGGTGTAACCGCTTTCCTGAGATCAACATCGATAAACAATTTGACACTTGAAAGGAAATGAAGATCAAGATGACTGACAGAAATGCCAATATCTATATGTTTCGAGGACAGAAAAAAACAGTACTCATAAGTTCAAAGGCCGCTATTCAAATATCTAACGGAAAGATAGCAGCAGGTCCAGTGCTGATGCTCCAATGCCTCTTTTTGATCAGAGGCAACACTACGGTTTCCATGTTGTTGTTTTTCCAGAGGCACTTCATATGGAAGGGGTCGTCGTATAAACTTCAGAGGGGGGCGCATTCTATTGGAAATCGGAAGTTTTAGTGCCATTTTTAGAGTCGAAAGTGATCGGAGGGCAACTAGCCCCCCACGCTATGATCTGGGGGCAAGTTATGACCTGGGGGCATATATGGTTGTTATAGAAGGGATGCTCTTATAAACATAAGAGAGGGGCTCATTTGATTGGATATTGAGAGTTCTAGTTGACTTTTTAAGAGTCAAAAGAGATCACAGGACAACTGACCCCTACGCTCTTTTTTCCCCAAGTACATCCGATAAAAAATTTGAGATGACCATTTTGTTAAAAATAGTTCAAAGATTATATAACAAAAACTCCGGGGTCGCCACAACCACCAAGGGCCCGGG
This sequence comes from Artemia sinica, assembly GCA_027921565.1. NCBI lineage: Eukaryota > Metazoa > Arthropoda > Branchiopoda > Anostraca > Artemiidae > Artemia > Artemia sinica. Next base: position 45,382,447 of record CM051276.1, on the reverse strand, counting down.
GCAGTCGTTGTAAATTATGACCTGGGGGTATATATGGTTGTTATAGAAGGGAAGCTCTCACAAACTTCAGAGATGCCTAATTTGATTAGAAATTGAGAGTTCTAGTTGACTTTTCAAGAGTCAAAAGATACCCGAGGGCAACTAGCCCCCCTCCAACGCCTTTTTCCCCTAGCCCATCCGATTAAAAAATTTTGAGATAGCCTTTTTGTTGAAAATAGTTCAAACATCAGATAATAAAACTCCAGGGTCGACAAAACCCCCCAGGGCCTGGGGGCAGGTGTTGTAAGTTACGCCCTTGGGGTATATATGATTCTTAAAGAAAGAAAAAGGAACAAAAAAGGGGTTTTTAAAGGCCAAATGACAATACTGAAAGAACACAACAAAGCGAATATTTCGCTTTGTTGTGTTTTTTCGCTAGTATCCGCTAGTTAGAGTTATTTGCTAGTACTCGTCAATGGCGGTTCAATTTTGAATTTCTTTGCAAATCCCGGATATTGGTGAATGACTCACTTTTATTTTATAGCTATAGGTATTTGTTTTAATTCTTACGATTTTTAGCTTTTATTGTTTTTTATTCATCTTTAAATTTTTTGTTTTTTTCATCGTTTTTTTTTCACATTCATATTGACTTTCCGCGTTTTATTTGTTGGTTTGTTCTTCGGAACTCGTACTGATTATATTTTTTCGTTTCGCGCTAAAGAAGAGAGGCGTTTGTCCCCTCGAAATATTCGCTTTGTTGTGTTTTTTCAGTATTTTCATTCGGCCTTTAAAAACCCCATTTTTGCCCGTTTTTCTTTCTTTATGTTATGTCAGGCAAATGTGGTTTAAGAAAATATTATTCTCATAAAAGGAATACTCTTATCAACTTCATAGAGGGCTCATTTGATAGGAAATTGAAAGTTCTAGTTCCCTTTTTAAGAGTTAAAAGAGATCAGAGGGCAACTAGCCACCCCCCATCACGCCCTTTTTTCCCCAAATACATACGATAAAAATTTGAGATAGTCATTTTGTTAAAAATAGTTTAAAGATCATATAACAAAACTCCGGGGTCGACAAAACCCCCCAGTGCCTGGGGGCAGGTGTTGTAAGTTATGCCCTGGGGCATATATGATTCTTACAAAAGGAATGCTCTTATCAACCTCATAGAGAGCTCATTTGATTAGAAACTGAAAGTTCTAGTTCCCTTTTTAGAAGTTAAAGAGATCAGAGGGTAACTAGCCCCACCCTCACGTCCTTTTTTCCCCAAATACATACGAAAAAAAATTTGAAATGGGCATTTTTTAAAAATAGTTTAAAGATCATATAACAAACTCCGGGGTCGAAAAAACACCCCGGGCCCAGAGTCAGGCGTCATCTAGACAACAGAGGACAACTAGCCCCCCCCCCTTAGGCCCTTTTTACCCCAAACCCATCACATGAAAATTTTGAGATAGTCGTTGTATTAGTTCAAGCATCAGAAAATAAAAATTCCGGGGTAAAAAAAAACCTTAAAACCCAAAAAACTTAAAAGATATAAATGTTTTTACTTTTATAACTTAAATAAATCAAATAATATTAACATTTTGATTACTATATATCAGTATATCTATACTAAACTAACAATGCACATTCATTTGTATTTTTTCAGTAAAGTGTAAATTTTGTTCTGGCCTTGGGAAGGCATAGGGGTTTTGTGACCAACTTATGTTAATTTCTGCTCGTTTTGAGTTTGACTCGGTTAATTATTATAATTTCTGTTCGTTTTGGGTTTCATTTATTCATCGATGCTGATTTGGGGTAGTTTCACGCTTGGTAGATTATTTGATTTTATTTTTGCTCATTTTTAGTTTAATGGAGTTTTTAAGTTTCTTTGAAAAACTTATTTTGTCAAAAAATCTTTTAAAATTAATTCCTGTTCGTTTTATATGACATAGTCTTTTCAGAGAAAAAGAAAATAATACTTTAAATCTTTTTGCTTTTTAAGACTTCATAGTTTGGCCTGCTATTTGTATGCTGGAAAAAATTTTCAGCAATTTTTAACAACATACACCCTTTTAAAAATCTGGACACAAATAGTACTGTTTAATTTAATTTCATACCTCCTCTGGTTGACCTGAAATGGAAAATACCATTCGCAAAAAATTACTTTCTTTGATAGCTTAGATACCCTTACGCTATTTTAATTTGGTTAAATTTTAAGAGCAGGAATGGGAGTGTTGGCGTGGGAGGGTGGGAATAGAAGGGGGATTAGTTGCCCTCAAATCACTTTCGACTATTAAAAAGGGCATCAGCCCTTTCTATTTTCAATCGAATGAGCCCTTTTCGAAGTTCCCACGACAACTCCTTCGATACGAAGTGCCCTGGTCTAAACGACAACAACAACAAAAAATAATACATTATACCCACATCGATCTTTACTATGAAAATGTCAAGCCTTCCAATCCCTTTCGACTATTAAAAAGGGCACTAGGCCTATCAATTTCCAATCGAATGAGCCCTTTTGGAAACGACAACGCTTTCTATAAACACCTTATATGCCCCCAGGGCATAAATTACAACCCTTACCCTAAGGTCTGTTAGGCTGGTTGTCATCCTCTAAGACCAAAATTTCTGAACTTTCAACTACGTTAAACAACATGGCTATCTCAAAATTTTGATTGGATGTGTTAGGGGAAATGGTGGGCATGAGAGGGGTGTTAGTCGCCTTCCAATCACTTTCGGCTAATAAAAAGGGCACAATCCACTCCAATTTCCAATTGAATGAGCGCATTTCGAAGTTTCTACGACAACTTCTTCGATACGAAGTGCCCTGCTCTAAAGGAAAAAATTAATAAATAATAGATTGTGCCAACATCGTTCTTATATCCCCCCAGGGCATAACTTAAAACCCTTGCCCTGAGGGTTGTGGGGGATTGTCCTCCTCTTTACTTAGTCCCCGTTTCTTATTTCGTTCTCGACTGTCCCCGTTCTTTACTTAGGCAGCACGATCGTGCTGCCTATGATTTATACAACAACTTGCTATATAAACCTTATATCCCCCCAGGGCATAACTTACAACCCTTGCACTGAGGGGTCTGAGGGGGTTATCATCCTAAAAGACCTAATTTCCAGAACGTTAAACACCGTTGAACAAAATGGATATCAAAAATTTGGATTGGATGTGTTTTGGAAAATGGTGGGCGTGAAAGGGGTGTTAGTCGCTATCCAATCACTTTCAACTATTAAAAAAGGCAGTAGACCTTTCAATTTCCAGTTGAATGAACCCTTTTGAAGTTTCTACGACAACGCTTTCAAAAAAAAACTTTATATGCCCCAGGGCATAACTTACAACCCTTGCCCTGACAGCTGTGGGGGGAGGGGTTATCATCCTTACAGACCTAATTTAGAAAACTTTCAACTACGTTGAATAAAATAGCTATCTAAAAATTTTGGTTGGATGTGTTTGGGGAAAAGGTGGGCGTGAGAGGGGGTTAGTTGCCGTCAAATCACTTTCGACTATTAAAATGGGTACTATCCCTTTGAATTTCAAATCTAATGAGACCTTTTTCCAGTTTCTACGATAAAGATTCCAATAAAAACATTATTTGCCCCCAGGGCATAACTTATAATCCTTGCCCTGAGAGTTGTGGGGGAGTTTCCTCCTCAAAAATATATTTTCTATCTGGATATCAAATTCGCTGAACAAAATGGCTATCTCAAAATTTTTATTTGATGTGTTTGGGGGAATGATAGACATGAGGGGGGGGGGGGGGTAGTTGCCCTCCAATCACTTTCGACTATTAAAAAGGGCACTAGTCCTTTGAATTTCCAATCGAATGAGCCTTTTTGAAGTTTCTACGACAATGCCTTCATGAAAAACCTTATATGCCCCCAGGGCATAACTTAAAACCCCTGCCCTGAGGGTTGTGGGGGAGTGTCCTCCTCAAAAATATATTTTCTATCTGGAAATCAACTACGCTGAACAAAATGGCAATCTCAAAATTTTGATTAGATGTGTTTGGGGGAATGATGGGCGTGGGGGGGGGGGCTAGTTGCCCTCCAATCACTTTTGACTATTAAAAAGGCCACTAGAACTGTGAATTTTCAATTTAATGAGCCCCTTTTGAAGTTTCTACGACGACCCCTTCCATATGAAGTGCCCTGCTCTAAAGGAAAAAAATAGTATATAGTACATTGTGCCAACATCGTTCTTATATGCCCTCAAGGTATAATTTAAAACCCTTGCCCCGAGGGTTGTGGGGGAGTGTCCTTCTCAAAAACATATTTTTTATCTGGAAATCAACTACGCTGAACAAAATGGCTATCTCCAAATTTTGATTGGATGTGTTTGGGAGAATGATGGGCGTGGGGGGGGGCTAGTTGCCCTTCAATCACTTTCGACTATTAAAAAGGGCACTAGCCCTTTCAATTTCCAATCGAATGAGCCTTTTTTGAAGTTTCTACGACAACGCCTTCTATTAAAACCTTATATGCCCTCAGGGCATAACTTAAAACCCTTGCCCCAAGGGTTTTGGGGGAGTGTCCTCCTCAAAAACATATTTTTTATCTGGAAATCAACTACGCTGAACAAAACGGCTATCTCAAAATTTCGATTGGATGTGTTTGGGGGAATGATTGGCGTGAGGGGGGCCAGTTGCCCTCCAACAACTTTCGACTATTAAAAAGGACACTAGAACTCTCGATTTCTAATCAAATGAGCCCCTTTTGAAGTCTCTACGACGACCCCTTCTATATGAAGTGCCCTGCTTTTTCGAAAAAAAATAATAAACTGTACATTGTGTCAACATTGATCTTATATACCCGCAGGGCATAACTTAAAACCCTCACCCCAAGGGTTGTGGGGGAGTGTCCTCCTCAAAAAGATATTTTCTATGGAAATCAACTACGCTGAACAAAATGGCTATCTCAAAATTTTTATTTGATGTGTTTGGGGGAATGGTGGGCCTGGGGGGTTCTAGTTGCCCTCCAATCACTTTTGACTATTAAAAAGGCCACTAGAACTGTGAATTTTCAATTGAATGAGCCCCTTTTGAAGTTTCTACGACGACCCCTTCCATATGAAGTGCCCTGCTCTAAAGGAAAAAAATAATATAAAGTACATTGTGCCAACATCGTTCTTATATGCCCTCAAGGTATAACTTAAAACCCTTGCCCCGAGGGTTGTGGGGGAGTGTCCTTCTCAAAAAAATATTTTTTATGTGGAAATCAACTACGCTGAACAAAATGGCTATCTCAAAATTTTGATTGGATGTGTTTGAGAGAATGATGGGCGTGGGGGGGGGGCTAGATGCCCTTCAATCACTTTCGACTATTAAAAAGGGCACTAGCCCTTTCAATTTCCAATCGAATGAGCCTTTTTTGAAGTTTCTACGACAACGCCTTCTTATTAAAACCTTATATGCCCTCAGGGCATAACTTAAAACCCTTGCCCCAAGGGTTGTGGGGAGTGTCCTCCTCAAAAACATATTTTCTATCTGGAAATCAACTACGCTGAACAAAATGGCTATCTCAAAATTTCGATTGGATGTGTTTGGAGGAATGATTGGCGTGAGGGGGGGGGGGCTAGTTGGCCTCCAATCACTTTCGACTATTAAAAAGGACACTAGAACTCTCGATTTCTAATCAAATGAGCCCCTTTTGAAGTCTCTACGACGAACCCTTCTATATGAAGTGCCCTGCTTTAACGAAAAAAAAATAATAAACTGTACATTGTGTCAACATTGATCTTATATACCCGCAGGGCATAACTTAAAACCCTTACCCCGAGGGTTGTGGGGGATTGTCCTCCTCAAAAAGATATTTTCTATCAGGAAATCAACTACGCTGAACAAAATGGCTATCTCAAAATTTTTATTTGATTTGTTTGAGGGAATGATGGGCGTGAGGGGGGGGGGGGCTAGTTGCCCTCCAATCACTTTCGAGTATTAAAAGGGCACTAGTCCTTTGAATTTCCAATCGAATGAGCCTTTTTGAAGTTTCTACGACAATGCCTTCATTAAAAACCTTATATGCCCCCAGGACATAACTTAAAACCCTTGCCCTGAGGGTTGTGGGGGAGTGTCCTCCTCAAAAACATATTTTCTATCTGGAAATCAACTACGCTGAACAAAATGGCTATCTCAAAATTTTTATTTGATTTGTTTGAGGGAATGATGGGCCTGGGGGGGGGGCTAGTTACCCTCCAATCACTTTTGACTATTAAAAAGGCCACTAGAACTGTGAATTTTCAATTGAATGAGCCCCTTTTGAAGTTTCTACGACGCCCCCTTCCATATGAAGTGCCCTGCTCTAAAGGAAAAAAATAATAGCACATTGTGCCAACATCGTTCTTATATGCCCTCAAGGTATAACTTAAAACCCTTGCCCCGAGGGTTGTGGGGGAGTGTCCTTCTCAAAAAAATATTTTTTATCTGGAAATCAACTACGCTGAACAAAATGGTTATCTCAAAATTTTGATTGGATGTGTTTGAGAGAATGATGGGCGTGGGGGGGGGGGCTAGTTGCCCTTCAATCACTTTCGACTATTAAAAAGGGCACTAGCCCTTTCAATTTCCAATCGAATGAGCCTTTTTTGAAGTTTCTACGACAACGCCTTCTATTAAAACCTTATATGCCCTCAGGGCATAACTTAAAACCCTTGCCCCGAGGGTTGTGGGGGAGTGTACTCCTCAAAAAGATATTTTCTATCTGGAAATCAACCACGCTGAACAAAATGGCTATCTCAAAATTTTTATTTGATGTGTTTGGGGGAATGATGGGCGTGAGGGGGGGGGCTAGTTGCACTCCAATCACTTTCGACTATTAAAAAGGGCACTAGTCCTTTGAATTTCCAATCGAATGAGCCTTTTTTGAAGTTTCTACGACAACGCCTTCTATTAAAACCTTATATGCCCTCAGGGCATAACTTAAAACCCTTGCCCCAGGGGTTATGGGGGAGTGTCCTCCTCAAAAACATATTTTCTATCTGGAAATCAACTACGCTGAACAAATGGCTATCTCAAAATTTCGATTGGATATGCTTGGGGGAATGATTGGCGTGAGGGGGGCTAGTTCCCTCCATCACTTTCGACTATTTAAAGAGCACTAGAACTCTCGATTTCTAATCAATGAGCCCCTTTTGAAGTCTCTACAACGACCCCTTTTATATGAAGTGCCCTGCTCTAATGAAAAAAAAAAAATAATAAACTGTACATTGTGTCAACATTGATCTTATATACCCGCAGGGCATAACTTAAAACCCTTACCCCGAGGGTTGTGGGGGAGTGTCCTCCTCAAAAAGATATTTTCTATCTGGAAATCAACTACGCTGAACAAAATGGCTATCTCAAAATTTTGATTGGATGTGTTTGGGGGAATGATGGGCGTAAGGGGGGGGGGGCTAGTTGCCCTCCAATCACTTTCGACTATTAAAAAGGGCACTAGTCCTTTGAATTTCCAATCGAATGAGCCTTTTTGAAGTTTCTACGACAATGCCTTCATTAAAAACCTTATATGCCCCCAGGGCATAACTTAAAACCCTTGCCCTGAGGGTTGTGGGGGAGTGTCCTCCTCAAAAACATATTTTCTATCTGGAAATCAACTACGCTGAACAAAATGGCTATCTCAAAATTTTGATTAGATGTGTTTGGGGGAATGATGGGCCTGTGGGGGGGCTAGTTGCCCTCCAATCACTTTTGACTATTATAAAGGCCACTAGAACTGTGAATTTTCAATTGAATGAGCCCCTTTTGAAGTTTCTACGACGACCCCTTCCATATGAAGTGCCCTGCTCTAAAGGAAAAAAAAATAATATATAGTACATTGTGCCAACATCGTTCTCTTATGCCCTCAAGGTATAACTTAAAACCCTTGCCCTGAGGGTTGTGGGGGAGTGTCCATCTCAAAAACATATTTTTTATCTGGAAATCAACTACGCTGAACAAAATGGCTATCTCTAAATTTTGATTGGATGTGTTTGGGAGAATGATGGGCGTGGGGGGGGGGCTAGTTACCCTTCAATCACTTTCGAATATTAAAAAGGGCACTAGCCCTTTCAATTTCCAATCGAATGAGCCTTTTTTGAAGTTTCTACGACAACACCTTCTATTAAAACCTTATATGCCCTCAGGGCATGACTTAAAACCCTTGCCCCAAGGGTTTTGGGGGAGTGTCCTCCTCAAAAACATATTTTCTATCTGGAAATCAACTACGCTGAACAAGATGGCTATCTAAAATTTCGATTACATGTGTTTTGGGGAATGATTGGCGTGAGGGGGGGGGCTAGTTGCCCTCCGATCACTTTCGACTATTAAAAAGGGCACTGGAAATCTCGATTTCTAATCAAATGAGCCCCTTTTGAAGTCTCTACGACGACCCCTTCTATATGAAGTGCCCTGCTTTAACGAAAAAAAAAAAATTAACTGTACACTGTGTCAACATTGATCTTATATACCCGCAGGGCATAACTTAAAACCCTTGCCCCGAGGGTTGTGGGGGAGTGTACTCCTCAAAAACATATTTTCTATCTGGAAATCAACTACGCTGAACAAAATGGCTATCTCAAAATTTTTATTTGATGTGTTTGGGGGAATAATGGGCGTGAGGGGGGGGGGCTAGTTGCCCTCCAATCACTTTCGACTATTAAAAAGGGCACTAGTCCTTTGAATTTCCAATCGAATGAGCCTTTTTTGAAGTTTCTACGACAACGCCTTCTATTAAAACCTTATATGCCCTCAGGGTATAACTTAAAACCCTTGCCCCAAGGGTTGTGGGAGAGTGTCCTCCTCAAAAACGTATTTTCTATCTGGAAATCAACTACGCTGAACAAAATGGCTATCTAAAAATTTCGATTGGATGTGTTTGGGGGAATGATAGGCGTGAAGGGGGGGGGGCTAGTTGCCCTCCAATCACTTTCGACTATTAAAAAGGGCACTAGAACTCTCAATTTCTAATCAAATGAGCCCCTTTTGAAGTCTCTACGACGACCCCTTCTATATGAAGTGCCCTGCTTTAACGAAAAAAAAATAATAAACTGTACATTGTGTCAACATTGATCTTATATACCCGCAGGGCATAACTTAAAACCCTTGCCCCGAGGGTTGTGGGGGAGTGTCCTCCTCAAAAAGATATTTTCTATCTGGAAATCAACTACGCTGAACAAAATGGCTATCTCAAATTTTGATTGGATGTGTTTAGAGGAATGACGGGCGTGGGGGGGGGGGCTAGTTGCCCTCCAATCACTTTCGACTATTAAAAAGGGCACTAGCCACTCCAATTTCCAATCGAATGAGCCCTTTTCGAAAAAACCCCATTCGGCCTTTAAAAACCCCATTTTTGCCCGTTTTTCTTTCTTTATGTTATGTCAGGCCAATGTGGTTTAAGAAAATATTATTCTCATAAAAGGAATACTCTTATCAACTTCATAGAGGGCTCATTTGATAGGAAATTGAAAGTTCTAGTTCCCTTTTTAAGAGTTAAAAGAGATCAGAGGGCAACTAGCCACCCCCCATCACGCCCTTTTTTCCCCAAATACATACGATAAAAATTTGAGATAGCCATTTTGTTAAAAATAGTTTAAAGATCATATAACAAAACTCTGGGGTCGACAAAACCCCCCAGTGCCTGGGGGCAGGTGTTGTAAGTTATGCCCTGGGGGCATATATGATTCTTACAAAAGGAATGCTCTTATCAACCTCATAGAGAGCTCATTTGATTAGAAACTGAAAGTTCTAGTTCCCTTTTTAAAAGTTAAAAGAGATCAGAGGGCAACTAGCCCCACCCTCACGCCCTTTTTCCCCAAATACATACGAAAAAAAATTTGAAATGGGCATTTTTTAAAAATAGTTTAAAGATCATATAACAAACTCCGGGGTCGAAAAAACACCCCGGGCCCAGAGTCAGGCGTCATCTAGACAACAGAGGACAACTAGCCCCCCCCCTTACGCCCTTTTTACCCCAAACCCATCTCATGAAAATTGTGAGATAGCCGTTGTGTTAGTTCAAGCATCAGATAATAAAAATTCCGGGGTAAAAAAAAAAAAACCTTAAAACCCAAAAAACTTAAAAGATATAAATGTTTTTACTTTTATAACTTAAATAAATCAAATAATATTAACATTTTGATTACTATATATCAGTATATCTATACTAAACTAACAATGCACATTCATTTGTATTTTTTCAGTAAAGTGTAAATTTTGTTCTGGCCTTGGGAAGGCATAGGGGTTTTGTGACCAACTTATGTTAATTTCTGCTCGTTTTGAGTTTGACTCGGTTAATTACTGTAATTTCTGTTCGTTTTTGGTTTCATTTATTTATCGATGCTGATTTGTGGTATTTTCACGCTTGGTAGATTATTTGATTTTAAATTTTAAGAGATTATTTAAATTTTAAGAGCAGAAATGGGAGTGTTGGCGTGGGAGGGTTGGCGTGGGAGGGTGGGCGTGGGAGGGTGGGCGTGGGAGGGTGGGAATAGAAGGGGGATTAGTTGCCCTCAAAACACTTTCGACTATTAAAAAGGGCATCAGCCCTTTCTATTTTCAATCGAATGAGCCCTTTTCGAAGTTCCCACGACAAATCCTTCGATACGAAGTGCCCTGGTCTAAACGACAACAACAACAAAAAATAATACATTATACCCACTTCGATCTTTACTATGAAAATGTCAAGCCTTCCAATCACTTTCGACTATTAAAAAGGGCACTAGGCCTTTCGATTTCCAATCGAATGAGCCCTTTTGGAAACGACAACGCTTTCTATAAACACCTTATATGCCCCCAGGGCATAAATTACAACCCTTACCCTAAGGTCTGTTAGGCTGGTTGTCATCCTCTAAGACCAAAATTTCTGAACTTTCAACTACGTTAAACAACATGGCCATCTCAAAATTTTAATTGGATGTGTTTGGGGAAATGGTGGGCGTGAGAGGGGTGTTAGTCGCCTTCCAATCACTTTCGACTAATAAAAAGGGCACAATCCACTCCAATTTCCAATTGAATGAGCGCATTTCGAAGTTTCTACGACAACTTCTTCGATACGAAGTGCCCTGCTCTAAAGGAAAAAATTCATAAATAATACATTGTACCAACATCGCTCTTATATACCCCTAGGGCATAGCTTAAAACCCTTGCCCTGAGGGTTGTGGGGGATTGTCCTCCTCTTTACTTAGTCCCCGTTTCTTATTTCGTTCTCGACTGTCCCGTTCTTTACTTAGGCAGCACGATCGTGCTGCCTATGATTTATACAACAACTTGCTATATAAACCTTATATCCCCCAGGGAATAACTTACAACCCTTGCACTGAGGGGTCTGAGGGGGTTATCATCCTAAAAGACCTAATTTCCAGAACGTTAAACACCGTTGAACAAAATGGATATCAAAAATTTGGATTGGATGTGTTTTGGAAAATGGTGGGCGTGAAAGGGGTGTTAGTCGCTATCCAATCACTTTCAACTATTAAAAAAGGCAGTAGACCTTTCAATTTCCAGTTGAATGAAGCCTTTTGAAGTTTCTACGACAACGCTTTCAAAAAAAACTTTATATGTCGCAGGGCATAACTTACAACCCTTGCCCTGACAGCTGTGGGGGGAGGGGTTATCATCCTTACAGACCTAATTTAGAAAACTTTCAACTACGTTGAATAAAATAGCTATCTAAAAATTTTGGTTGGATGTGTTTGGGGAAAAGGTGGGCGTGAGAGGGGGGTTAGTTGCCGTCAAATCCCTTTCGACTATTAAAATGGGTACTATCCCTTTGAATTTCAAATCTAATGAGACCTTTTTCCAGTTTCTACGATAAAGATTTCAATAAAAACATTATTTGCCCCCAGGGCATAACTTATAATCCTTGCCCTGAGAGTTGTGGGGGAGTGTCCTCCTCGAAAATATATTTTCTATCTGGATATCAAATTCGCTGAACAAAATGGCTATCTCAAAATTTTTATTTGATGTGTTTGGGGGAATGATAGACGTGAGGGGGGGGGGGGGTAGTTGCCCTCCAATCACTTTCGACTATTAAAAAGGGCACTAGTCCTTTTAAATTTCCAATCGAATGAGCCTTTTTGAAGTTTCTACGACAATGCCTTCATTAAAAACCTTATATGCCCCCAGGGCATAACTTAAAACCCTTGCCCCGAGGGTTGTGGGGGAGTGTCCTCCTCAAAAATATATTTTCTATCTGGAAATCAACTACGCTGAACAAAATGGCTATCTCAAAATTTTGATTTGATGTGTTTGGGGGAATGATGGGCGTGGGGGGGGGCTAGTTGCCCTCCAATCACTTTTGACTATTAAAAAGGCCACTAGAACTGTGAATTTTCAATTGAATGAGCCCCTTTTGAAGTTTCTACGACGACCCCTTCCATATGAAGTGCCCTGCTCTAAAGGAAAAAAATAATATATAGTACATTGTGCCAACATCGTTCTTATATGCCCTCAAGGTATAACTTAAAACCCTTGCCCCGAGGTTTGTGGGGGAGTGTCCTTCTCAAAAACATATTTTTTATCTGGAAATCAACTACGCTGAACAAAATGGCTATCTCAAAATTTTGATTGGATGTGTTTGGGAGAATGATGGGCGTGGGGGGGGGGGCTAGTTGCCCTTCAAACACTTTCGACTATTAAAAAGGGCACTAGCCCTTTCAATTTCCAATCGAATGAGCCTTTTTTGAAGTTTCTACGACAACGCCTTCTATTAAAACCTTATATGCCCTCAGGGCATAACTTAAAACCCTTGCCCCAAGGGTTTTGGGGGAGTGTCCTCCTCAAAAACATATTTTCTATCTGGAAATCAACTACGCTGAACAAAACGGCTATCTCAAAATTTCGATTGGATGTGTTTGGGGGAATGATTGGCGTGAGGGGGGGCCAGTTGCCCTCCAACAACTTTCGACTATTAAAAAGGACACTAGAATTCTCGATTTCTAATCAAATGAGCCCCTTTTGAAGTCTCTACGACGACCCCTTCTATATGAAGTACCCTGCTTTTTCGAAAAAAAAATAATAAACTGTACATTGTGTAAACATTGATCTTATATACCCGCAGGGCATAACTTAAAACCCTTACCCCGAGGGTTGTGGGGGAGTGTCCTCCTCAAAAAGATATTTTCTATGGAAATCAACTACGCTGAACAAAATGGCTATCTCAAAATTTTTATTTGATGTGTTTGGGGGAATGGTGGGCCTGGGGGGTTCTAGTTGCCCTCCAATCACTTTTGACTATTAAAAAGGCCACTAGAACTGTGAATTTTCAATTGAATGAGCCCCTTTAGAAGTTTCTACGACGACCCCTTCCATATGAAGTGCCCTGCTCTAAAGGAAAAAAATAATATATAGTACATAGTGCCAACATCGTTCTTATATGCCCTCAAGGTATAACTTAAAACCCTTGCCCCGAGGGTTGTGGGGGAGTGTCCTCCTCAAAAACATATTTTTTATGTGGAAATCAACTACGCTGAACAAAATGGCTATCTCAAAATTTTGATTGGATGTGTTTGAGAGAATGATGGGCGTGGGGGGGGGCTAGATGCCCTTCAATCACTTTCGACTATTAAAAAGGGCACTAGCCCTTTCAATTTCCAATCGAATGAGCCTTTTTTGAAGTTTCTACGACAACTCCTTTTATTAAAACCTTATATGCCCTCAGGGCATAACTTAAAACCCTTGCCCCAAGGGTTGTGGGGGAGTGTCCTCCTCAAAAACATATTTTCTATCTGGAAATCAACTACGCTGAACAAAATGGCTATCTCAAAATTTCGATTGGATGTGTTTGGGGGAATGATTGGCGTGAGGGGGGGGGGCTAGTTGCCCTCCAATCACTTTCGACTATTAAAAAGGGCACTAGAACTCTCGATTTCTAATCAAATGAGCCCCTTTTGAAGTCTCTACGACGAACCCTTCTATATGAAGTGCCCTGCTTTAACGAAAAAAAAATAATAAACTGTACATTGTGTCAACATTGATCTTATATACCCGCAGGGCATAACTTAAAACCCTTACCCCGAGGGTTGTGGGGGAGTGTCCTCCTCAAAAAGATATTTTCTATCAGGAAATCAACTACGCTGAACAAAATGGCTATCTCAAAATTTTTATTTGATGTGTTTGGGGGAATGATGGGCGTGAGGGGGGGGGGGGGGGCTAGTTGCCCTCCAATCACTTTCGACTATTAAAAAGGGCACTAGCCCTTTGAATTTCCAATCGAATGAGCCCTTTTTGAAGTTTCTACGACAATGCCTTCATTAAAAACCTTATATGCCCCCAGGGCATAACTTAAAACCCTTGCCCTGAGGGTTGTGGGGGAGTGTCCTCCTCAAAAACATATTTTCTATCTGGAAATCAACTACGCTGAACAAAATGGCTATCTCAAAATTTTGATTAGATGTGTTTGGGGGAATGATGGGCCAGGGGGGGGGGCTAGTTGCCCTCCAATCACTTTTGACTATTAAAAAGGCCACTAGAACTGTGAATTTTCAATTGAATGAGCCCCTTTTAAAGTTTCTACGACGACCCCTTCCATATGAAGTGCCCTGCTCTAAAGGAAAAAAAATAATAGTACATTGTGCCAATATCGTTCTTATATGCCCTCAAGGTATAACTTAAAACCCTTGCCCCGAGGGTTGTGGGGGAGTGTCCTTCTCAAAAAAATATTTTTTATCTGGAAATCAACTACGCTGAACAAAATGGTTATCTCAAAATTTTGATTGGATGTGTTTGAGAGAATGATGGGCGTGGGGGGGGGGCTAGTTGCCCTCCAATCACTTTCGACTATTAAGAAGGGCACTAGCCCTTTCAATTTCCAATCGAATGAGCCTTTTTTGAAGTTTCTACGACAACGCCTTCTATTAAAACCTTATATGCCCTCAGGGCATAACTTAAAACCCTTGCCCCGAGGGTTGTGGGGGAGTGTACTCCTCAAAAAGATATTTTCTATCTGGAAATCAACCACGCTGAACAAAATGGCTATCTCAAAATTTTTATTTGATGTGTTTGGGGGAATGATGGGCGTGAGGGGGGGAAGGGCTAGTTGCCCTCCAATCACTTTTGACTATTAAAAAGGGCACTAGTCCTTTGAATTTCCAATCGAATGAGCCTTTTTTGAAGTTTCTACGACAACGCCTTCTATTAAAACCTTATATGCCCTCAGGGCATAACTTAAAACCCTTGCCCCGAGGGTTGTGGGGGAGTGTCCTCCTCAAAAACATATTTTCTATCTGGAAATCAACTACGCTGAACAAAATGGCTATCTCAAAATTTCGATTGGATATGCTTGGGGGAATGATTGGCGTGAGGGGGGGCTAGTTGCCCTCCAATCACTTTCGACTATTTAAAAGAGCACTAGAACTCTCGATTTCTAATCAATTGAGCCCCTTTTGAAGTATCTACGACAACCCCTTCTATATGAAGTGCCCTGCTTTAATGAAAAAAAAATAATAAACTGTACATTGTGTCAACATTGATCTTATATACCCGCAGGGCATAACTTAAAACCCTTACCCCGAGGGTTGTGGGGGAGTTTCCTCCTCAAAAAGATATTTTCTATCTGGAAATCAACTACGCTGAACAAAATGGCTATCTCAAAATTTTGATTAGATGTGTTTGGGGGAATGATGGGCGTGAGGGGGGGGGGGGGCTAGTTGCCCTCCAATCACTTTCGACTATTAAAAAGGGCACTAGTCCTTTGAATTTCCAATCGAATGAGCCTTTTTGAAGTTTCTACGACAATGCCTTCATTAAAAACCTTATATGCCCCCAGGGCATAACTTAAAACCCTAGCCCTGAGGGTTGTGGGGGAGTTTCCTTCTCAAAACATATTTTTTATCTGGAAATCAACTACGCTAAACAAAATGGCTATCTCAAAATTTTGATTGGATGTGTTTGGGAGAATGATGGGCGTGGGGGGGGGCTAGTTACCCTTCAATCACTTTCGACTATTAAAAAGGGCACTAGCCCTTTCAATTTCCAATCGAATGAGCCTTTTTTGAAGTTTCTACGACAACACCTTCTATTAAAACCTTATATGCCCCCAGGGCATAACTTAAAACCCTTGCCCCAAGGGTTTTGGGGGAGTGTCCTCCTCAAAAACATATTTTCTATCTGGAAATCAACTACGCTGAACAAAATGGCTATCTCAAAATTTCGATTGGATGTGTTTGGGGGAATGATTGGCGTGAGGGGGGGGGGGGGGGTAGTTGCCCTCCAATCACTTTCGACTATTAAAAAGGGCACTAGAAATCTCGATTTCTAATCAAATGAGCCCTTTTGAAGTCTCTACGACGACCTCTTCTATATGAAGTGCCCTGCTTTAACGAAAAAAAAAACAAAAAAAACTGTACACTGTGTCAACATTGATCTTATATACCCGCAGGGCATAACTTAAAACCCTTGCCCCGAGGGTTGTGGGGGAGTGTACTCCTCAAAAAGATATTTTCTATCTGGAAATCAACCACGCTGAACAAAATGGCTATCTCAAAATTTTTATTTGATGTGTTTGGGGGAATGATGGGCGTGAGGGGGGGGGGGCTAGTTCTGGTTCAATTTTGGAGAGTCACAAGAGATCAGAGGGCAACCCCCCTCCCCCCCTCAGCGCTCATTTTGCTCTAAATACATCCGATAAAAATTTTGACATAGCCATTTTGTTCAAAATAGTTTAAAGATCATATAACAAAAACTCCGGGGTCGAAAAAACCCCCCAGGGCCCGGGGGCAGGCATTGTAACTTATGCCTTGGGGACATACATGGTTCTTATTGAAGGGAGGCTCGTATAAACTTCACAGATTGCTCATTTGATTAGAAATTGCGAGTTCTAGTTCACTTTTTAAGAGTCAAAAGAGATCACAGGACAACAAGCCCCCCCCCACGCCCCTTTTCCCAACACCCATCAGATAAAAATTTTGAGATAGCCATTTTGTTAAAAATATTTCAAACGTCTGATAATAAAAATTTCGGGTTTGACAAATTCCCCCAGGGCCTGGGGACGGACGTTATAAGTTATGGCCTGGGGGCATATATGGTTTTTATAAAAGGGATGCTCGCATAAAATTCGGAGGGCTTATTTGATTGGAAATTGAAAGTTCTAGTTCCATTTTTAAGAGTAAAAAGAGATCAGAGGGTAAGTAGCTCAAAAACATAAACCCCCCTCACGCCCTTTTCCCCAAATACATACGATAAAAATTTGAGATAGCCACTTTGTCAAAAATAATTCAAAGATTATATAACAAAAACTCCGGGATCGACAACCCCCCCCCCCCCGGGGCCCGGAGTCAGGCATTAAAAAATTATGCCCTGGGGGCATATTTGGTTCTTATATAAGGGATACTTATATAAACTTCAGAGGGGGCTCATTTGATTGGAAATTGATAGTGCTAGCTCGCTTTTTAAAATTCAAAAGAAATCAGAGGACAACTATCCCCCCCCCTTCACGCCCTTTTTTCCCCAAATCCATCTGATAAAAATTTTGAGAAAACCATTTTCTTACAAATAGTTCAAAAATCAGATAATAGAAACTCCGGGTTCGACAAAACTGTCCAGGGCCTTGGGGCAGGCGTTTTGAGTTATTTCCTGGGGGCATATATGGTTCTTATAGAAGGGATGCTCGTATGAACTTCGGAGAGAGCTCATTTTATTGGAGATTGAAAGTTTTAGTTCACTTTTTAAGAGTCAAAAGAGATCAGAGGACAACTAGCCCTCCCCCTGACTCTCTTTTTTCTCCAGACCCCTCTGATATAATATAATTAGTATGGTGTATAAGCCGCCCAGTGCTCACCTGAAGGATTTTGTGGGAGGTATGAGTCAGCTGATTTCAAATATACCGTCTGAAGCTAGTCATATTGTTATGGGTGATTTTAATTTCAACCTGCTTGATTTGTCTAATCTTAATGTTGATTTTTTAAATTTTATGATATCGAATGATCTATACCCGCTTGTGAGTGTACCCACGAGGATTATTGGACAGAGCGCAACCCTAATTGATAATATTTTCGTTTGTTCTACCGATTTAAAGCCTTGTTATGCTGACGTTGAGGCCTTTCCTGGTTCTGGCCATCTTCCATTGGTGAGTGTTATGAAGTGTCAGTTGCACAGACCAAAGAAAAAGAAAATAAAGGCAAGGTTAATGAACAAAGGGAATCTTCAGAAGTTTGTGGAGGAGGTTAGTGTTATCGATTGGACCCCTGTGTTTTCTGAAGAAGAATCCCCTATGAGAGCACTTGATAATCTAATGTCTGTTATTCTACCCATTTATGATAGTGCGTGTCCTATTCAGGTAATGAAAGTGAAGAAACAGGAACCCCGTAAGCCATGGATAACGAGTGAAATACTGGAAGAAAGAAAGCTAAGGATTGAGCTTTATCAAAGATATCTAGATGATAAAAGTGATGTTTCATATGAATTGTTCAAAAAACAGCGAAATTTAGTGAACAAATTACGTCGCAAAGCTATGGCCGTATATTATGATAGAAAGTTTTCAAATTGTAAAGGAAATATGAAAGAAACATGGAAACTGATAAATGAAGTGACCAATGGGAATGCTGAAATTGGAAGGAATGAAGTACAACTTGAAGGGTTCGCCCCTGATGATAAGTCTGGAATTGCAAATGAATTTGGTAATTTTTTCTCCAATATTGGTATTAAAGTGCAAAATAGTGTAAAAAAAAAAATGTCAACAGGTTCAAGAATACATTATATGTGATAATAGAGGTGCAACAACTTATGGAATCAATCAACAGTGGTATGGACAGAGGTGAAACACCTTTGTCTATATTTATAGATATTCGCAAAGCATTCGATACAGTTGATTTTCAAACTCTGCTATGTCTGATGGAGTCGTCAGGTGTCCGCGGAAAGTGCTTAAAGTGGTTTCAAAGTTATCTCACAGGGAGATCCCTCAAAGTAGTGTTGAATAATGTGGGCTCAGCAGCATTTCCATTGACGTGTGAAGTGCCACAAGGACCAGAGTTAGGTCCACTGCTTTACCTCATCTATGTCGATCTCATGCGTCTTTATCTGAAAGATGTGTGTCTTACCTCGTTTGCTGATGATACCATTTTAACTGTGTTTGCCTCATCTGTAAAGGACCTGGTGAGAAAAGCGAATCTAGCATTGGAAAGATTGGAGATTTTCACTTCATTAAGTCTATTGTGTGTAAATGTTCGCAAAACATTTTTGATGACGTTTTGTAGAGTTGGTACACCACTGGATGTGTCTAGCCAGGTAACTTTATGTGGTAATCTAGTTCAGCAAGTTGATCATCTCCGCTACCTTGGTTTTTAACTTGATTGCCATCTGGCATGTGTACCATTGAAGAATTGTTTGTAGTGATAGAAAAGATTTGCTCGTGGCGATAGAGATTTCTCCTATAGCGCCACTTATGGCGCTGGAGATTGTGTCAACTAGGCTAGCGCCGCTCTCAATTAATGAGAGAAAATTGAATATGTAGACATACAAATGTGGCTTCTTCTTTCTTGAGCTATCTGGAGATCAGATTCCTTTGGGAGCATTTACCATGGAGACTGGCGAACTAGTTACCCATTATCGGACTAGACTCAGACATATAAGAGAAACAAACACATATAAAAAGACAATAGATTTATTGAACTTACATGCTTAGTTGTACAGCAACGGGTCACTTCAATGACGATAAATGGTGACCGAGATTATTTGCGGTACTAATCGTCTTAAGTCTGAATACATACTCCAAATTAAAAAACACATTTACCCCACTCCCAAACGCAGTTCTTTCGTCCTGCGCCCTAGGGACTGCCTGCCATTGGCTCACGTGCCCCAAGGACGCGAATCCTCGTCCAATAATCTCTTAAAGATTTTTCAGATGATTCAGGAGTTCACACAGTTTTTTGCCTTTTAAACTTCCTTGGAAATTTTATGCATTGCATTTTTTTTTGCTACAATTATCTTAGCGAAATTCGAACGACTAGCGCCGTTGTCTGACTGAAGCTAGAAATGCAATTTCTCTTTTTGCTGATTAAGGACTTTTCATTTTTTTGCGACCAGATTTAGCTTAATTATAAGAAATCGGAATTATCTTTAGAAAGGAACTTTATTTTGGTATTTCAAATACGTCGTGTTTTACTCCCGGTACATATCACCCTTCCCATCAATTAATGACGTCCCGTCATTAGTAACTGCTCGCCTTTGGGCTTTTTTTTAAATGTTCGCCATTTATTAACTATTTTTTTTTTTTTTTTACATAATTATTTTATATATATATTATGGCTTAATCAGGAGTGCTAAAAATTTTCTCTATTACTTTTCTTATTTTATTCTACATCCCTATCTAAAATTCATCTACCGGACTAAGATTATTCATGGTTCTAGGCTAGCTACTATACTAAAGATTTTTTTTTTTTGATTTTGCTGTCTATATGGCATGCTACATTCTATCTACGCTACATTAAATGAATGACATGATAATACTACACCTAATTCTACTTGTGGTACATACATGAATGATTTATAACATACAATATTTGGTTCATCATATTCACTGATGACTTTAAAACACTTTCACTATTGGGATTTTTGAATTGTCAAAGTTATTAGGAAGTACAACATGTAGCTTCACATCTATTCATCACCTTTCGTGTCCTTAGTGTACTACACCCTTTTGTTGTAAATTACTGTCCTTCACTCCTTTTGTCCTGGCGAAAATTTCGAAGCACTTACGTTATGGTTTCTTCATGGAACAGTTCGAGTCTAGTTGTCTTTACACGGTAAGTTTTCCCCAATAGTCAACTGGGAAATGACCGTTAAATATCATTCTAATAGTCAACTGAGAAAGGATTCTTCCCACTGCAGGTGTTGGTGTTTTTCTTCTCAGCATATCATTTTTTAGGATTTTAGAGGCACATAGAGAATGTATTCTCGCGTAAAATTGTTCATTTGTGCCTTTTGAAACGGGTTGTCGTCCTACTATAGTGACTCTCTTAATATATTGTCTTTAAATTCAACTTCGAACCTCTTCAACTATCATTTAACTTCAAATATCGTTAAATATCGTTTATCTTGTACTGCTCGATGGTGTTCTCAGAGTTAAAGTTCAAATTGTTGTTAATTTCTGTTCAAATATCTTCAAATGTCTTTATCTTTCAACTTCAGATATCGTTAAATATCGTCTATCTTGTTCTGATCGATGGGGTTCTCAGAATTAAACTTCAAATTGTCTCTAACTTCAGTTTCAAATATCTTCAAATGTCTTTAAGTATCTCTTAACTTCAAATATCGTTAAATAGCGTTTATCTTGTACTGCTCGATGGTGTTCTCAGAGTTAAAGTTCAAATTGTTGTTAATTTCTGTTCAAATATCTTCAAATGTCTTTATCTTTCAACTTCAGATATCGTTAAATATCGTCTATCTTGTTCTGATCGATGGGGTTCTCAGAATTAAACTTCAAATGTCTCTAACTTCAGTTTCAAATATCTTCAAATGTCTTTAAGTATCTCTTAACTTCAAATATCGTTAAATAGCGTTTATCTTGTTCTGATTGATGGGGTTCTCAGCATTTATGTGATTATGTAGTTCGTTAAAGCACTTTATACTGAGGTTCAAATATAGTGTTACCTGATACATAATATGGTTCATAGTCGAAGAAACAACGATCAAGGGTAACTGTTGTTCTCGTAGACGAAGTTGGGATGAAAGTTGCCTGGAGTCTATTGTGAGTACTCTTCGTTGGTTGAGATATGATGAAACTAGATGTTACTGGGTCGTATCTGTACTGTCGCATATTATTGTAATACTCGATGACCAAAGTGTCCATTTACTTTCCTGTAATAAAAATAGCGAGGCAGAATCACATGTTCTTTGAAGTAAATACATATACAATAATTCACGCATTAATTGGGTTATAAGTTCTTAGCTATGAGACAGAATTAAATAAATACACTAATATTAGTATTCTCAACAAAAATCTAAAATTTTAAAATAGAGATGTCTTCAAATTTGTTTTGAGAACGGAAACATCGATAAAGGGCTTATATACTTCTTCAATACTTATTAAATAAACGTTATTTACCCTACATTATTAAGTTTGAGGTCTAATTTTACGACTTATTTCATGCCTTCATTGTTCACGCAAGTCCGTGCTGTTTAAGAAACGCATGTGCAGCGTCATAACCGCACGGTTTTACGCAAACGATACTACAATGAGGGAAAAAGACATAACAAGCACTAGTGGAGACCTCTATACCCACTAGTTTTCTGATGTCTTCCCTATTTCTTGGCTTGGACGTTCTCATGGGGCTCCGGGTTTAACGGCTGAAATGCAGAGGTTCTTAGTCTCAGGATTTTTCCGTAATTGCAAGTCAACATTGGTGCCTCATATTCGCTTTTCGAATAAGGTCATTAGATGCAGGATTTCCAAGCTTGTTCGCGTAGATTCCAGTTGATGCTTGGCAAAGAATATAAGCGTAATGAAGAACTGACATCAATATCTTTTTAGAAGGCTATTGTTTGAGCAAATCCTTCAGCACTAAATAAATAAATATTATATTAAAGTCTTATTAGAATCCGTTAAGCGAGAAACACCTTCACATTAATAGGGAATTCCTTGTGGGTTTTACTTAGTCGCCATTGGACATACACAGGGTTTCAATCCATATATCTTAACTGATTAAATGGTTTTAAAATTTTACATATTATTATTGAGATATAATTTCACATCCGCCGTGAAATTCTACATATAAACGTACCATAGGTTGTTTGGTTATAGTTACCAATAGTTGGCTATTGGTACATATATTACTCGAGTAAGAAATACACGAATAAGCGAGCGTGCAGCACGTGATTACTCTGGTATCCTATTTTTTATGTGTAGGCCTAAAATAATTATAATCTGCACTAACGCAAAATATTTCATATAATTAGACGCTTCTGTACTGATAATATCTTGTTTTAGATACTATCCATCTTAGTCAGGGCACGGGTCGAATTTTTCATAGAAAATCCGAGGGAGACCTGAGTCAGTATAGGTAAGATATAATCGCGACTGACTTCCGAAAATATTTCACAAAATTTAGAGCACAATATATGTCATAGATAAACCAATGAAATTAAAGGACATTTTTGTCACAGAACTATAGAACAGTGATCTCTCTGTTATTGTATATGTCATAGATATAAACTAGTGGAATTAAATTTTTCGCCAAGGAGCTAAAGACATTAATGTCTCTGTTTCTCTTTGGAAGTAATGTTTAACACAGAGCCGTAGGACAGCATACGTCATTGATATAATATAATGAAATTAAAAAGCTTTTCTTTTTTTTTTCTTTTTTTTTTCGCCTCGGAGCTATAAGAAAGTAAACTCTCTGTTTCTCTTTCAAAGCATTCAGATCCAAAAACGAAAACTTAGCTCACTGAAGTTTCTATTCAACCTTTAAGTATTGTTTTGACTGGCCCTGATTGGCATAAAAATACTAATTTCTTACACTTGAAGGACTGAGAAATATCCCTTCCTACGATCGTTTACACAAAAAAAAATTACAAAAAACAATCATGGGCCTTGAGTTCCTCCCCAGGCTTCCCACAAGACGTGGTCCAACACCACTTGTCGTTGTCAGTCGACCACGAGCTTCCTACCTTTGGTTATTTTCTGTGATCGTCAACGTTTTGACATTACTCGTATTATTTTATTTTATTTTTTTTTCATTAATATTGACTTGGTTAACTTTACTTGCACACTTTTGAATTTATTATGGTGTTAAATTCATATCTTTGAAATTTGTCTTTACATTAATTAGGAATATTTCCATCTGTCAGGTTTTTTAACAGTTCTACCTGACTGTGTCGTTATTTTCTCCTCTGTTTCTTGCAGTTTTTTCTTTTTCGGTTTCTCTAGCGAAATAAGGTCAAATTTTTTGTATTGTTTTTTCAAAAACTCTTGGCCTTTTAATTTCGTTTGTTTCCCGTGTGCGGCTGCTGAGGTCGGCCTAGATTTCCCTATTTCTTTAGCTACTATTTGGTCTGATTCGACTTCAGACTCTTCAGAACTGGTTGCCGACGAATCTGGATTGGAACTTTTAGAGGTGGCACTTTTTGTGGTATCACCTGCCATTCCTTCGTAAATTTCTACTCCTCTGGAAGTAGAAGGTTTATTCTCTAAGCCCTCGCCTTGAGTTCTCAACTCGGGGGATTTGAAAGATTCTTGAGAGCTTTGGGAGGAATCAATAGTTTTTGCGGGGTTCCTCCATTGTTTGAAGGCCATGTCTTCAGGGGGATGGGGAATTCTTTGCAATAGGGATTCCCTCCGTGAAGTCCACGTCCAGTCGTGTTTAGGTTTGACCTTGGACACAGTTATATCATGATATTGACCTTGCTGGTCATCCTTTGGAGTTTTATTCCCGGGCAATGTACTTTGACTCGTTTTTATGGGAAAATTTATTAAATCCATAGCTTCTCGCAGGTTTGTTTTAGTTAAATCTTTGGGAGGAGTTTTCTTTACAGTAATACCGGGGGTTTCTACAGCTCTGTTTAATTCTTCCTGTAAAGACAGGGGCCTTTCTATTGGTGTTGTAGGGGAAACCATATCGTCTGGAAATCTTTTGGGGGGACATGGGGTCGAGATTCTATCGGGGAAGAATTGGGTTTTTGGAGATATTGTATAATCTAAATCTCCCGCGCTCGCCGATGAATAACTTTTTGGAGTTTTTGGCGTTCTTATTCTTACTGGTATTAGGGATTTTTTCTCTGGAACAACTAGATTTTCCATAGCCAAAAATTCTTCGAAGTTTTGTTCATCACTTTCATTTTCAAAATAATCTTGTTTAAAATTGAAAGGTTTTAGCTCTGCCAATCTTGACCTAGGGGGCTCATTTTCCGAATCTGACGAATCAGTAGAGGAGGGCTGTGATACCCATCTCTCTGGAAATTTGGCTCTTTTTATTCGGCTAACATGCGCCTTGTAAGTTCTTCCACTATTGGGGTTTTCCATTTTAAAGGTATATTCATTATCGTACTTTTTGACTATTCTGTACGGCCCAGAATATTTGTTGGAAAGTTTTTTTCCTTCCGTTTTTGCCTCGTTCTTTAGGTAAACGAAGTCTCCTACTTTGAAATCTATATTCCCCTTAACTTTGGGTTGGTTTCTTAGTTCTTGGTTTATTTTACATTTTTCCAACTCTTGCCTAACTATTTTATAAGTTTTCCTCATCCTATTTATGAATTCTTGTTTATAATCTTCTGAGTCGTTATAATACTGCCGAGACTCAATAATCTCATTATATGGGACTCTAAAATCTCGACCAAAAAGTAAATAAAATGGATTGTCTTTGGTTGCTTCGGAATAAGCAGTGTTGATTACGTTAGTTAAGTAAGGTAAGAATTTATCCCAGTCGCTCCTATTGTCTTTCGTATAAATACTTAGAACGTTCGAAAATATTTTATGTCTGTTTTCTATTTTGCCATTAGCTTGTGGATGGTACGGCGCTGTCACCATTTTCTCTATATTAAGGAAACTCATTAAATCTTTTGTTACTTTTGCAACAAAATTGCTCCCGTTGTCGCTCAAAATTTTATTAGGAATGCCAAATTGTAAAAATAATTTTGCTAATGCCTTACTTGTGGCATAAGCACCTTGATTTTTTAATGCTTTTGCAAAAGTAAATCCGGAAAAATGATCTACAACCGAAAGAATACAAGTATGGCCTCTGCTAGAAACAGGTAAGCCTCCATTTGTCCCGTACAGGTCAAATGAGATAATATCGAAGGGGTACTTTGCTACTGGGACCCTTCCCATTGGAGGATTTGGATAAGCTGGGGGGATTTTTCTCAAGTTACATGCTTCGCATGTACTTACAAATTCTTTAAGTTTTGTCAGTGCCGATTGTACGTAAAAGTATTGTTTTAACTTATGGAACGTTTTCATAACTCCTAAATGTCCACCTGTGTCCGAATGAAAATATTCAAATGCAGGCCCTATCAAGTTTTGTGGTAACACAGGTATTATCGAGGTTTGGTTTCTATTTGTCTCAGCAGTCACAATCCTACACAGTATTTCTTCATCAAGGTCGTAGTAAAAATTATCTATCTCTTTTCTAAGAGTTTTGAATTTATCCGGTAACGCCTCATCATTCACAAAATAATCAATTAGTGCTACACACATTTCGTCCTTTTTTTGCTTTCTTTTTATATTTTCCAAAGACAAGGGACAATAGTTAATCTTATTTTCTTTTACTGCGTCTTTGACTTTGTTTTTCTTACATCCATGTTTGCTTTTAGCATTGATAGCATTAACTTCATTTTCTTCAGTTTCCAACGGATCATTTTCTGGGTATCTACTCAAAAAGTCGCAAGCTGCGTTTTGTTTTCCCTTTAAATGTTCAAATTCATAATCTAGGTCTTGGATTTTCATAATCCATCTAGCTAGAATGCCCGTGGGGTTTTTAAATGTGCGCAGGTACTGCAAGCTTTTATGGTCTGATCGTAATATAAACTTTCTACCAATTAAATAATGTCTAAATTTGTCCAAGTGGTAGATAATAGATAGTAATTCTAAGTTTGTGGCGGAATAACTACTTTCGCCTTTTGATAAAGTTTTACTTGAATAGCATATAACTTTTTCTATTTGTTTAGGTGTTCCCTGTAGAGGGTTAGGGTTTTCTACTGGGATTGTTTGCGAAAGGATAGCGCCTATGCCCTTTGAGCTAGCATCAGTGGTAACGATGAATTTTCCGTTTTCGAAATCAGGGAGTGATAAAATTGGTTCAGAAGTGAGCGCCTTTTTGAGTTGGTCTAGGGAAGTTTGAGCTTCCTGGGACCAGGTAACATTATGGGAGTTTCCTTTCGTTAATTCCGTGAGGGGTTTCGCAATTTGGGAATAATTGCGTACAAATTTTCTAAAGTAGCCAGTAAGTCCTAAAATTCCCCTTAATTCTTTCATAGTTCTGGGGGCTTGAGGTTTTCAACACATTTTATTTTATCAGGGTCTGGGGATATCTTTCCCTGGGTTACTACTACTCCTAAAAATTTAATTTTGGATTGAAATAAATTTACTTTCTCAGGCCGGCATTTTAAATTGCCTTGCCTGAACTTCTCGAACACCTTAGCTAAAGTTGCCAAGTGTTGCTCAGTGTTTTCCCCCACGCATATAATATCATCGACAAAATGAATTATATTCTTTAATCCTCTTAACAGGTGCAATAGGGGTCTACATAACGCGCTTGAACTTGTTTTAAGCCCAAATGGTACTCTCAAGTATTCATAAGATCCATATTCGGATGCTGAAAATGCAGTTTTATGGATATCCTTTTCGGCTATTTTCACTTGGTGGTAGCCTTGGGTAAGGTCCAAAGAAGTAAAAATTTTGTTTTTGCTTGAAATTGAGTCAAGAATTTCGTCTATTCTTGGTAGAGGAAATTTATCGCTAACTACTTGTTTGTTGAGAGCCCTATAATCTACAACGAGCCTAAAATCTCCATTCTTTTTTGGTACTAGGATCACTGGTGCGCTATACGGGCTTATACTTGGGCGTATAATCTCGTTCCTTTCTAATTCATGGATTTTATTTTTTAACCACTCTTTGTGCTTATATGGCACACGATATGGCTGTTTTGCTACGGGATTACCAGTCGTTAAAATTGAATGCTGGTAAAATGGGATCAGCCCGATATCATTTTCAGATGCAGAAAATACATCCTTAAAATTCCATAATAATTCGCACAATTTTTTCTTAAGTTCCATATCCGTAATATGATCCATTTTAAATTTGTTTAAAAATTGCGATTTAGTCAAAGGATATTCGTTATTTGAAGTTTTAATACCGTTAACTAGGTTTCTTTTAGAATTTTCCCATTTATTTAAATCATTTTCCGTTAAAACCTCGATTTGGACTAAACAAGTCCCCTTTTTAATTGTAATTGTATCGTTTTCATGGTTATTGGTTACCCAAATAAAACCTTCCCCTTTGTCATAAGATATAATCTGTTCCTCGCATAACAGATTTTCGGGTATTTCAGACGGTGTCGCAAACCATATTTCTGATTTGCTAATTATTGGCTCGATCATTTGTGATATTTGAATTTTTTGCATCGTTTTGGGAGGGACTTTTGTTTTCCTTATCGCAAATCCGTAATATTTCTCTTCATTTTCATTGTTTATTAGATTCATGCTGGCGCTATGCTGCGCCATTGCGGCATCTTGTGGCGTCACGTTGGGTTTTACTATGTTTTTCCACAATTCCACTATTTTCTTAATTTCATTTGATCTGTACTGTCGCATATCTCCTATTTTTATTTTCGCAGATTCAATGCTGTTATTATTTAATTTTACTTCATTTCTGCGATATCTCTCAGGATAATTGAACAAATTTCCAATTATGCCATGTCTTTGCGAGACATGGGGTTCAAAATACTTCGACATTATACCACTAGAAATTTTGTTTACTGTTATGTTATCTTCGTAACCTCTGTTACGATTTCTTAAGGTAGAAATTTCTTCCCCTACCTTAGCTGGGTATACAAACTTCTCGTTGGCTACGTCTAATAGTATTCTATTAGACCTTAGAAAATTTGCCCCTATAATAGCTTCATATGGGAGATTATCACATATAATAAAATTTGTCATGAAGGTTCTGTTGTCTCTTTTTATGTTTAGGCAAATTGACCCTTTTGCATTTAATTTATGGCCTGTAACACTTGTTAAATTGGGATTATTAGGGTTCTTTTGTCGCCTAATGTGCAGAGGCAACGTATTAAATACGCAAGAGTTTATGATATTTACAGTAGCTCCACTGTCAACTAAGGCCGTAAAGTAAACGTTTTCTACACAAAAATCATTAAATATAGGTAACTTGTTAATAATATCACTACAAGAAGGCACTAGTATTGTTTTGGACCTATTAAATATCCCTGGCACCCTCGGGGTCCAACTTATGTTTCTGAGGGGCCTGAAGCGTTTCCCTGAGAATTTATTTCATTTGTCGGTGCCTGTAATAGATATTCAGACGTATTAGGTTCCGTAGGCATATTTAAATGATTTACGTCTGCCTGTCTTTGCCATGTATTATTATGGTAGCGTGGATGTCTCGTGTCAGTGCCATTTGCTGGCGTTGACTGCCAGTGCCGTTGGCTTGTAAAATTTTCATTTCTCATCGGCAAATTTTCATGATTTCTATATTGCATTCTCGCATTATATTGACCTTGGCGAGTATTTGGGTTTTCAAACCGGTAATTAATTTGCCTGTTGGGGAAAGGGCTATACAAATTTGGTTGGTACGCATTATAAGGTACTGATTGGCGCAATCCCCCCTGGCTATAGCCTATTGCACGACCGGTGCTAAAATTTGTTCTTCTGAACAAATGGTTACCGTAATTTTGCGTATTACCGACAGCATTTCTTGGTATGGGATTGGTGACGTAGTGGCACTCTCTTGCTATGTGGCCAACACGATTGCAGTTATAGCACCTTATTATTGTAGGGTTAATGGGCTGAAAACGTACTGTTTTCTGCCTAGCGGGTTCTGGCGTTTTGTTTCTTTGTGCTACTGGGGAGTTATCCCTTGAAAAGAAATTGGGGGATGCTTGATCGCCCTTGAAGATTGGGTTCGCGTTTGAGTCGCCTAAGCTATTTATTTTTGCATTACTATGATTAGCAACCATTTTATCAATTTCGATTAATCGTTCTACCTCTTGGACTGCAAGATCCAACGTCTGAATATTCTTGGATATTACTACTCTATATAGTTTTGGGGGTAGCCCTTGCAAAAAGGTATTTAGTATGACTTTTTCATACAGTTGCCCAGAACCACTTCCGTATTTTGCTTCTACAGAAATGCGTATATTATCCAGATATTCCCTTATATTTTGTGAAAAATCAAAGTTCACTACTCCATGTTTTAATTTATTTATTGAACTGGTTTCTATAAATCTCTCTTTGAATGCTTTTAACAAGTCATCAACCGTATTTATTGGCAAGTTGGCGTTATTTCCTATGGTATGTTCGACCTGTTTTAGAAAGGTTAAGGCCTGGCCTCTTAATCGTAGAAGCAGCATGTCTTTTAACGCTCCAACGTCTGTTTTTGTTAATTGTACAAACTGGGTCAATTGGATATTAAATTCGTCAATATCTGATTGACCATTGTATTCCGGGATAGATTTTGCAATCTCTATATTTTTTGCGACTAACTTTTGCACTATTAGTAATTCATTTAGATCGTCCATGTTTTCGTTTTTTTTTTGCGTTTATATCAATTTAAAATTTTACTTAACCTATTTTGGGGTAGGCTATTATCTCCTATGAGATATCTAAAGGGTTTCCTATCGTAGCCTAGCGGTTATAGGCCTAATCAATTTTCTTATATGTCTGTATCTTTCCAAAATTAAATTTGAATTACAAAGTTTAAATAGCCTAACCAGTTCGCAGTTTTCCTCCAATTTCCGACACGCGCCATTTGTACCATTGAAGAATTGTTTGTAGTGATAGAAAAGATTTGCTCGTGGCGATAGAGATTTCTCCTATAGCGCCACTTATGGCGCTGGAGATTGTGTCAACTAGGCTAGCGCCGCTCTCAATTAATGAGAGAAAATTGAATATGTAGACATACAAATGTGGCTTCTTCTTTCTTGAGCTATCTGGAGATCAGATTCCTTTGGGAGCATTTACCATGGAGACTGGCGAACTAGTTACCCATTATCGGACTAGACTCAGACATATAAGAGAAACAAACACATATAAAAAGACAATAGATTTATTGAACTTACATGCTTAGTTGTACAGCAACGGGTCACTTCAATGACGATAAATGGTGACCGAGATTATTTGCGGTACTAATCGTCTTAAGTCTGAATACATACTCCAAATTAAAAAACACATTTACCCCACTCCCAAACGCAGTTCTTTCGTCCTGCGCCCTAGGGACTGCCTGCCATTGGCTCACGTGCCCCAAGGACGCGAATCCTCGTCCAATAATCTCTTAAAGATTTTTCAGATGATTCAGGAGTTCACACAGTTTTTTGCCTTTTAAACTTCCTTGGAAATTTTATGCATTGCATTTTTTTTTTGCTACAATTATCTTAGCGAAATTCGAACGACTAGCGCCGTTGTCTGACTGAAGCTAGAAATGCAATTTCTCTTTTTGCTGATTAAGGACTTTTCATTTTTGCGACCAGATTTAGCTTAATTATAAGAAATCGGAATTATCTTTAGAAAGGAACTTTATTTTGGTATTTCAAATACGTCGTGTTTTACTCCCGGTACACATGGAAGTGTCACAGTGACGCAATTTCATCAAAAATTGCCCGTGGGGTAGGAATACTTCGACGTCTGCAACACTTTCTCCCTCAAATAATACTTTTAACTATATATTATTCGTTGGTTTATCCATATATCTCCTACGGTTGCCTCCTATGGAGCAGTAACTTCTTATGCAACTATAGAAGAGTGCTAGTTCTACAAAATAAAGCTGCTGGAACAATCGGTAGGTATGTCCAGGATGTATATGACACATGTGCTTGTATTAGGTCCCTGAAGCTCTTTAATATAGGTCAGATAAGAGATTACCAAGCTACAGTATTTCTGTTTCAGTGTAAGAATGGTTTAACCCCTGATGTTTTTAAGAATTTTTACCAAATTAATAGTGACCTGCATAATTACGGAACTAGGCAAAGTGATGATATAATTGTTGATTTGCGTCGTGGTACCAGGTCTTCATTTTCAATGAAACACCTGGGTCCATCAGTATGGAATGAGCTACCATTGAGCATTAGAGCGGCGGAACATGTACCTCAAATTAAAAAGAATTTAAAAGACTATTTTTTTTGGGGGGGGGGGAATTAGTTAAATTTTATTATGCCTGGTAGGTTGGGTAGGGAAGGTAAGGGAGGGTAGGGGCTAAGGTAAGGTTGGAAGGGCAGGGTAGGGGAGGGGGAGCTGAGTATATTGAGTGATAGAGACTGAATTTGTTATTATTATTTTTCTTTTATATTTTATTTATCTATTGTTATTTTTAATTCAGTTATTTATTTATTTTTCTATAGATTTTTTTTATATATAGGTTATAGTTTATCTATTTTTGGTTCATTTATAATAGTTTTAATTCAATAGTTGAGGTTTGTGTAAATAGTTGAGTTAATAGGTAAGTAGTTATGTGGACTTAATTATGTTAAACTCTGCAGTAGTGCTGCAAAAAGCGGATGGTATACTTCGAGTGTGTATCGACCCCCACGACTTAAAGAAGGCCACAAAACGACCTCACCACCCCATGCCCACATTCGAAGAAGCCGTGCAGAAAGACACTGGTGCTACATCACTCTCAAAGCTTGACGCAAGGCATGGGTACTGGTCACTGTGCCTTGAACCCAAATCAGCCGAACTCACTACATTTAACACGCCATATGGCCGTTATAAGTTCAAAAGAATGCCTTTCGGTCTAGTCTCGGCACAAGACGAGTTTCAGAGGCTGATGGAAGAGGCTTTTGAAGCGCTTGAAAGATTTTCAGTCATTGTAGATGATATGATTGTATCAGGAACATCTGATGCTGAGCACTACGAAAACCTCAGAAACACCCTCATTCGAGCCAGAGAAAAAGGTGTTAAATTCAATTAAGACAAGTGCATCCTAAAGGCCACTGCTATCCCTTACTTCGATCACATATTGTCTGACAAAGGAATACACCCTGACCCGAACAAGGTCCGAGCCATCCGAGAAATGCCTTCCCCAACTAGTCATGAGCAGCTACAAACGCTCCTAGGTATGATGAATTATCTGTCTCGCTACATACCCAACCTATCCAACCTGAACGAGCCTCTTCGAACACTTGGAAAACAAGAACTGTTTGAGTGGACGGCGACACATGAAACCATTCTCCAAAAGATTAAAGATTCGATTTGCCAAAACGTCGCATTCTTTGACCCTGCTGAACAGTCCGTCGAGTTGCAAGTCGACGTTTCGATGTCTGGTTTGGGAGCGGCGCTGATTCAGAAGTCCTCAGCAGTATCATTCGCATTTAAATCACTGACTGATACCGAGAAGAAATACTCCCAAATTGAGAAGGAGCTCCACGCGATAGTGTTTGGCTGTCGCCATTTCCATCAATACCTGTATGGACATCCATTTACCATCATCACCGATCACAAGCCACTAGAACCACTCCTCCTAAACAGACCCATCAGCAAATCATCCCTAAGGTTACAAAGGATGCTCCTCCAGATCCAGCCATACGACTACAACATCAAATTCCGACCAGGCAAACACATTCCCCTAGCTGACACTCTCTCCCGCTTACATATCGATACAAAATACCAAGAAATGCAGACCAACCTCGAATGCTACGTCCACTCAGTGATGAGGTTACTTCCAATCAGCAGTGAAAAGCTTTCATAGTTAAAACAAGAAACCTACCTTGATCCAGAGCTTACCGCCGTGCGGGAATGCATTGAAAACAGCTGGCCAGCAACCAGGAGCCAGGTTCCAGCTGCAGCAGCCGAATTCTGGTTCGTCAGAGACCAACTAACTGTGGTAGAAGACATCATAATGAAAGATGATCGGTTGGTCATACCACGGACGATGCAGAAATCAATCTTGACCAATCTCCATGCCTCACACCTCGGCATTGGATAAAACAAAGCAAAGAGCCCGCTTCATAGTATACTGGCCTGGCATGAACCGTTCTGTCGAGGAATTCATCAAAAAAATGTGATGCTTGCTGTACCTACCAAAGATCCAACCCAAAAGAGCCACTTCTGCAGCATGAGATCCCTACATGCCCTTGGAAACACGTGGGAGTCGACCTCTTCTATGAGAACAACGAGTTTCACATGGTAACAGTCAACTACTAGAGTAGATTCATCGAAATCGACTATCTGGGCCTAACCACACTATCCGTCCATGTAATAGATTGCCTGAAGTGTCACTTTGCGAGACATGGCATTCCACGCCTTATGACGACAAATAATGGACCCCAATTTAGCGCCGAAACATTTAAGAAATTTGGAGAGGACTGGGGCATAAAGATACTGACTTCTAGCCCACACCACCCACAGTCAAACGGCCTCGCAGAAAGAGCTTTCGGAATCGCAAAAGCCCTGATTAAGAAAACATGCAATTTTAAAGAAGAATTGTTGCTTGGCTTGCTCGAATATAAGAATACGCCGATAGACGGCATGGCGTCTCCTGCTCAGCTTCTTATGAGTAGGAATCTGAGGTCTATCCTACCATGCACCGTCGAGCACCTCAGACCAAGAATCATCCCCTACGCGGAATTCCAGTGCTCCAGAGAAAAAGAAAGGGCAAGCCAGAAATTCTATTATGACAGTCGTACCAAAACCCAAAAAGACTTGCAAGTCGGCCAGTCTGTAAGACTCCAGGTTGAAAACAGTACCTGGGAAAAGGCGACTGTTATCAAGAAGTCAGAGCAACCAAGGTCGTATACAATCGAAACGTCTAGCAAGAAAAGATACCGCCGCAACAGGAGGCATTTACGAGAGACTATTGAAGACTATACCACTCTGTCTAATCCAACAGATACGAAAGCAGAAAGACGAGAAAGCCAGCCCCCCGTACGACCCTCTGTTGCCACTCCACAGCAAGCGAACTCACCTGAACCAATACAACGTCATGTCCCACCAATGGAGCCAGAAGATGTACCAACCGTCGTCCAGGTCCAAGAGGCTAGAGACGCGACAGAACAACAGCGCGTCCCAACCACCAGAAGTGGACGCCAAGTCAAGCCACCCTTAAAACTCGACCTCTGAGTAGATTGTTCCTTTTTGTGAAAGAAAGAGGATGTCACATTCTCTAGTATTAAGTGTTTCTCTTTTCTTATATATGTTTTTGTTTACAGGTTGTGACCTGGGTTTTATATTAAATTGCCCAACATAATACTTGGCTTCAAAAAGATTGCACCAGTGTCCCCTTTCCCTAAATGCATCTGAGCAAAATTTTAAGATAGCCATTTTGTTCAAAATAGTTTAAAGATCAAATAAAAAAAAACTCATGGGTCAACACAGCCCCGGAGGGCATATATCCTCCCCCCCCCACCCTATTTTCCTCAAATGCATCCGATTAAAATTTTTAGATACACATTTTGTTTGAAATATTTAAAAGATCAGATGACAAAACTTCGGGGTCCACATATGCCCCCCCCCAAAAAAAAAAATCCGGGGAAAGGGTTGTAACTTATGCCCCGGGGCATTTAAAGTTTAACGAAAAGGTGGTCGTACAAACTTCGGAAGGGACTTGAATGATTAGAAATTTAAAGTTCTAGTTCCCTTTTTTAGAATCAAAAGTGATCTGACGGCAACTAGCATCCCCCCGCCAACCCCAAGGCCATGAGGCTCCAGTTTTATTCTCCAGAGGCACGTCATATGCAAGGGGTGGTTTTATAAACATTGGAGTGGGCTCATTCAACTGGAAATAAGAATTTCTAGTGCCCTTTTTAAGAGTCAAACGTGATTGGAGGTCATCAAGCCCCCCCCCCCCCCTTTCACGCCCTATTTTCCCACAACAAATCGAATCAAAATCTTTAGATAGCCATTATATTAAAAATAGTCAAGAGGTGAAGTAATTAAAATAATTATTCCTTGGAGGTTGACAAAACCTCCCACTGCCCCCAGGGCAGGGGCTGTAAGTTATGCAAGCTGTCCATTGTTCATATATTAAAAATTATGAATAAAGTAGATTATGCCACGGGGGCATTTAAAATTTTTACGAAAAAAGTGGTCGCATAAACTTCGGAGGGGACTCAAATGATTAGGAATTGGAAGTTCTAGTTCCCTTCTTTAGAATCAAAAGTGATCTGACGGAAACTAGCCTCCCCTCACCAGCCCCAAGGCCATGAGGCTCCAGTTTTATTCTCTAGAGGCACTTCATACGCAACGGGTGGTGTTATAAACTTTTGAGGGAGCTCATTCAATTGGAAATAAGAATTTCCAGTGCCCTTTTTAAGAGTAAACGTGATTGAAGGACATCAAGCCCCCCTCCTTTCCACGCCCTCTTTCCCCAAACGCATCCAATCAAAATTTTGAGATGGCCATTATGTCCGAAATAGTCAAGAGGTGAAGTAATTAAAATAATCATTCCTTGGGTTATCGAAGGGGTAATCACAGAGACTTCGGAAAAGCCTCATTCGATTTAAACTGAAAGTTCTAGCTCCCTTTTTAAAATTCAAGAGTAATCAGAAGGTAGGCATCCCCCACGTCTTTATTCTAAATACTTTCGATTAAAATTTGGAGTTCGCCATTGTGTTCAAAATCGTCCAAATGTTACATAGCTATGGTTCCGGGTTTGAACCCCCTCCCCCCAAGCCCCTGGGGAAAGGGCTGTAAGTTATACTAGCAGCCCATCGTTAACACGTAAAGCTTCTATGGAAGGCGTGGTCATATAAATTTTTGAGGAAGTTCATTCAATCGGAAATCAAATTTATTTTACCCTTTCCAAGAATCGAAAATGATCAAAAAGTAACAAGCTCCCCCCCCCCCCTACCTTGTGCCTTTCCACTCCAAATGCATCTGATAAAATTTTGAAATATCCATTTTGTTCGAAATAGTCCTAAATTCAAATTGAAAAAACTTAGGGGTTGAGAAATCCTCCATAGCCCCCATGGAAATTATTTTAACTAATGTAAGTTGAAGTTCTTTGTGGAAGGGGTGGTCGTATTAACTTTGGAAGGGGCTCATTTGATCGGAAATAGAAACTTTTAGTTCTTTTTTTAAGATTCAAAAGTGAACAGTGGGAAATTAGTCCACGCTCCACTTTCCCAAACGGTATCTGGTTGAAATTTTGAGATAGTCATTTTGTTCAAAATAGTTCAAAGGCCAAATAAATAAGCTTCCAGGTTTGAACCCTACCCCCCCCCACTCTGGAGAAATAACTCTGAGTTACGGAACTTGTTTATTGTTACTTTGATACTTTGTTTACTTTGATACCTTGTTTACTTGGATGATTTCTTTACTTTGATACTTTGGTAATTTCATACTAGTTTGATAAAAGTTTGATGTTGAAAAAAAAAAATAATTTTCAAATAAGGCATTTTCTAAAACCTTGAAACTTTTTGCAATCAAAAATGAACAAAAATTAATTTTTAAAAGCTTTCCAAAAAAAAAGGTTTTTCAAGGAAAAGTAAAGGCCATATTAAGCTTAAGATTAGCAGATACAAATACCTGTTAAAATTCAAACAAGAAACGACAAGAAATTACTATTAAAGAATAAATGAAACCCAAAAGGAACAGAAATTAAAAAATCAATCATAGCAAAAAAAACATACAAAAGATACTAATATAAATCAATAAATAAACCTTAAAACGAGTGAAAACTAAATTGAACATGCAAATCAAGCTTGAAACGAACAAAAATCACTACAAACAAGAGTTTGGGTATCGCCTCCTTCTCTCACTGTAAAAGTATAAAACCTACTGCGTCATTGGTGCTTTACTGAAAACCATATGTGTCTGAAACAGTCTTAGAACAGCCACCTCTCTTCTTCAGCGCGAACACAGCAATATAAACAAGGAAAATGCCAAAGAAAAAAACAAAGAACAAACGCGGAAAGGCAACAAAACCAATTAAACACCAATGAAAAAACAGCCAAAAAAGATAAATAAAATTAAATAAAAGACACAATTATACGAAATAAAATCAAATACCTAGCTACCATCAAGTGAGTAATTCGCCAACATCCACGATTTGCACAAAATCCAAAAATTCTGGACTGCCATCTGCATTTTCCTTCTTTATATTATTTTGTTTGCGCTGAAGAAGAGAGGCGGTTGTTCTCTCGAAATATTCGCTATGTGTGTTACTTCAGTATTTTCGTTTGGCCTTTAAAAATCCCATTTTTGATCGTTTTATTTCTTTATGTTATGGCAAGCCAATGTCCTTCAAGAAATTATCTTTATGTTGTTTATGGAAGGGGTGGTCGTATAAACTTCATAGGGGGCTCATTCAATCGGAAATCAGAAGTTCAAATGCCCTTTTCAAGAGTTAAAAGTGATCTAAAGGCAATTAGCCTCCCCCAGCCCTTTTTCCTCAAAGGTCTCTGACCAAAATTTTGAGATAGCCATTTTGTTCAAGATATTTCAAAGATCAGATAACAGAAACTCTGGGGTCAATATGATCCACCAAAGCCCGGGGCAAGTGCTGTAAGTTATGCCTCCGGGGCATATAAGGTTTTCATGTAAGGGGTGGTCGTATCAACCTCAAAAAGGATTCATTTGGTTGGAAATTGAAAGTTCTAGTTCCCCTTTTAAGAGTCAAAAGTAATAGCATGGCATCTAGCCTCCCCTCCCACCCTCTTTTCAAAATGCATCCGATAAAAATGTCAAGATAGTCATTTTGTTTCAAATAGACCAAAGATCATACAACGAAACCTCCAGGGTTTACACAGCCCCCCCCCCCTAACCCAGGGCAAGTGTTGTAAGTTATGTGTCGGGGGCATATGAGGTTTTTATAGAAGGGTTGGTCTTATAAACTTTGGAGGGTTTGAAATATTCCAACGATCAGATGACAAAACTTTAGGGTCCACATACCCCCCTCCCCCAAAACCCGGGGGAAGGGTTGTAACTTATGCCCCGGGGCATTTAAAGTTTTACGGAAATGGTGGTCGTACAAGCTTCGGAGGGGACTCAAATGATTAGAAATCAAAAATTCTAGTTCCCTTTTTAGAATCAAAAGTGATCTGATGGCAACTAGCATCCCCCGCCAACTCCAAGGCCATGAGGCTTCAGTTTTGAAAAGAAGATAATCAATACCCATAATATGTTGAAACTTTAACGTAAAGAGCACAGGGAGGGGCAGGGGTACACTTTCCCCTCGTATATATGACTTAATTGTTTTTTCGTAAATTCTAGTTGGATTTCACTTTTTAATTTCTCGGCTTTTCCCCTCGTACCTTTCCCCTCGTCCCATCGCTGGCAAACACACCAGTTGCATCTTCGTTTCCTGACTTGAAAACTCCGGCAAGGTATATGAGACCAAAAAATATCCGAAGTTCCGCCTGATCAATTGGCTTCGTAAATGTCTACTTATCCAGTAGATCAGCAGCAAAATTCGCACGAAACAGATCCATTTTTTTGTTGGTATGCTCCACCACTCCATCAGTAATATTTTCAGGGAAAACAAGACCCCAAGCAGTTTCTGGTTGCAAAGGTTGACCTGTGCGTGCCGGTCATTTGGGGCCAGCTCTTTCAGTCACGATGTTTATAGCTCTGGTTTGGGTCGGGGGTGGTTCACTTTTCAACCACTTGTTGTTCTGTCACGTCCTAGTAGCACTTTCTTGGGGGTCCATCTTCTGGTTCTCTGAGAAAGAGGCACATCATCGAGGTCTGGCTGACCTGAACCTGGTGATGGCTGTTCTGCGAATTGACTTGAAGTAGTGGTAGCTTCATTGGATTCTTCTGTGCTTTCTTCTTCTGATGAAATTTCATCTGGAACAAGGTTTTCCTGCTCGTCATTCGATGGTCTGTAGTCATCATCGTTCTGGGTGTCGGAAGCACTAAATAAATCGTCATATTCTTCAAGTATCTGAATGATATCTTCCTCTGTAAGGCGCTTTTTAGATCGGGTATCCATTCTTTCTATAAGGGAAAAGAAATGCAAAAGTTTTCTATATGAATCACTTTTCAATACTGAAATCCGAAAAAAAAAGATAAAAGAGGCCAAAACCGAGAAATTAAAAAGTGAAGTCCAACTAGAATTTACGAAAAAAGCAATTAAGTCATTCTTGGCAATGACAGAAACGTGCAATACTAGCAACAAATATCACATTTCTTCAAAAACAACTAAATCTTCATTTTCCTTTTTTTGTAACGTTAATGGTAGGGGGAGGGTCAAAATGACCCCAGACCACTCTTACCTCCTATGCCTTTTGTGCCAGGCAACTCAACTGATTGTATGCTTCAACACCACCAAGTTTCCGGAGAACACACGAGAAAACAGCGCTTTGCTCCTAATGGCATACGAGGAACACACTCTCAAAGGGTCTTTGGGGTCAAAAAGACTCCACCCTACCAGTTAAGTGAAAATGAGTGCATAACATTTCCAAAAATAGTGTATTATCTGAAAAGTAATCCTAAAAAGGGACGAACAACGATTGAAAAAGAAAACAACCCAAGCAAGAATCGAACGCAAGGTAATCTAATTTGAAGTCCATCGCTGTATTAACAGAGCCACGCCTCTAGTAATTTAATTTAATAAATTGATGTTTGTAGGGCTTTAATTGCGTATTAAGGGGGCCTGAAGGAGGAACATACGGGAGGTGTCCTTGCAAAACTCAAGTCAAGAGTATATCTCACCTATGATGGTAGAATTGATAAAAAGTACGTAGATATGAGCAACATTTTTCAAATGAGCCACTAAACATCACTCTAAAAAGTTCTGGTAGCCCACTAGCCCAGCTTTTCTACTTGAGACCTAGAACCAGAAGTGCCGTTTTTAGTGCCATTTGAAAGCTGTAGATGCTGGAATTTATAGGAAGGATGTAGATATGAGCAATATCATTTATATGAGCTATTAAAAATCTATCTATGATGTTCTGGTAGCCTCATAAGAAAAAAAAATAAGATAAAAAAGAAAAAAAACTTCGTTTAACGTTTTTTAAACTTTTAGTTACTATGGGCTGTGGTTCGCTCTTTGCTTGGTTGCAACTAATGCTTTAACCATGACAAAGAATTCATTGCAAATTCTCCCAAGAAACTAGTTAACATTGAAATCTGTGAAATCTAATAGATGGTAGAATTTGTAAAAACCTAGTAAATATAAGCAATAGCTTTTAATTGAGCCTTGAATCATCTATCTACGATGGCGTGGTAGCCTGCTAACGTTGCACTAGCTTAATAGGTTTTCAGACGATTTATGGAACCCACTAAGGGGGGCTGGGACGAGGATTGTACGGGAGGGGTTCTTGTGAACCTACAGTTAAGGGTTTTGGAACATAACTATTACAATAGTACCTGTTTTGCACTTCAGAGCTTTTTCACTTAAGAAGTGGGACCAAAACTGTTGTTTTCATTGCTATATTGCACTTACGGATGGTACAATTGATAAAAAGCACGTAGATATGAGCAATAGCTTTCAAATGAGCCATTAAACATCACTCTTAAAAGTTCTGCTAGCCCAATAGCCCTACCTTTTCCACTTGAGAAATGGCACCAAAAAGTGTCGTTTTAGTGCCATTTAGAGCTTGCAGAGGGTGGAATTTATAGGAAGAACGTGCACATGAGCAATACCTTTTCTATGAGCTATAAAAAATGTATCTACTATTTTTGGTAGCCCGCTAGCGCCACCCCTTGAGAAATGGCACAAAATGTCATTTCAGTGTCATGTGCACTTGCACATGGCAGAATTTATAAAAAGTACGTATGTATGAGAAATAGCTTTTGAACGAGCTATTAAGAATCTCTCTACGATGTTCTGGCAACCCGCTAGGCCTGAAGAAAAAAATGAGACAAATGAAAACGTGATTTTCCTTTTTGTTCAAGAAGGAGGACTGTAATTTCCCTGTACAAAGTTTTCGATCATCCTGATTCCAATGATATACTTTTCATTTTGATCTGACGGCATTTTTGAGGGGTTTGAGGCTTTTTTTCGAAATCACCATAAATTTCTATTCGCAATAAGCTTTTAATTTTAAGACGAACCGAAATAATAGTTACCATACCTGAATCAGTGTCAGATGGCAATTTTTTTTACTAGGCATTTAATTTCAAAGCGCGTTTTTTACTTTTAGTTACCATGGGCTGTGGTTCGCTCTTTACTAAGTTGCAGCTACTGCTGCAACCATGAAACTGTTCTACAATTTGCGTGTTACTATATCGTCGAGGCAAATACATACGGCGCCAGATTTCGCAATAAGTATAAAATTCACTGATAAGGAGAAATTTAAGAATCAGAAATCCTTAAATTTCGTACTGTGTTACTGATGGGATCAGAACGCGCCAGAGAACGATCATTTCAAAAAGAAACACGGAACGGCTTCAGCTTTTCAACAGGGATAATGATAAAACAATCCAAAACGTAAAAGATATTTCACTTATTTAAAACCACAGTTGATATCTCTAGAGATATCTAGCTATGTCTATATAGAGAAATCTAGATATCTCTACTGTGTTTAAAACCCTATAACCATATTTAGGCAAATTTACGTTAAAACACATTTTATTTAAAACAGAAACTAACAGGCTTAAACCTAATTTATATTTTTTAGACTTTCGGCTCAATCATGGCTGCAGCGGTAGCTGCAACCTAGTAAAGAGCGAATCACAGCCCATGGTAACCCAAGGTTAAAAACCCGTTTAGAAAAAAAAACTGCCTAGTGAAAAAAATTGTCATATAGCACTGATTCAGGAATGATAACTTTTATTTCCGTTAGTATTAAAAATAAAAGTGTATTACGAAAAGAAATTTATGGTAATTTCAAAAAAAGCTGAAACCCCTCGAAAATGGCGTCAGATCAAAATGAAAAGCGTTGGAATCAGCATAGTTGAAAACCGTGTTCAGGGAAATTAAAGTCCCCAACCTTGAGCAACAAGGAAAATACTTTTTGCATGGGTAGCACTGATCTATCTTCCGTTTTTTTTTTTTTTTTTTTTTTTTTTTTTTTTTTTTTTTTTTTTTTTTTTTTTTTTTTTTCAGGGCTGGCGGTTTACCAAAACTTCGTAGAGATGATTAATAACTCGTTCAAAAGCTATTTCTCACACTCTACGTGCTTTTCATAAATTCCACCATCTGTTAGGCACAAAAATGGCACATTAGGGGTAGGGCTAGCGGGCTACAAAAGACAGATGTTTAATAGCTCACATAAAAGTTATTTCTCATATCTACGTTTTCTTTATAAATTCTACCGCCTGCAAGTGCTAAATGGAACTAAAAATGGCACTATTGATGCCATGTCTCAAGTGGAAAAGTTAGGGGCTAGTGGGCTGCCAGAACTTCTTGGAGAGATGTTTAATGGCTGATTTGAAAGCTATTGCTCATCTCTACGTGCTTTAGTCAGTTTTGACAACCGTTAGTGCCAAATAGCACACAAAACAGCACTTTAGGTGTCATGTCTCAAGTGAAAAAGCTGGGGCTATTGGGCTACAAGTACTTTTTGGAGTGACGTTTAATGGCTCATTTGAAAGCTATTGCTCATATCATTGTGATGTTTATCAATTCTACCATCCTTAATTGTGATACAGCACTTAAAACAATACTTTTGACGTCACTTCTTAAGTTGAAAAGCTTGGAAGTATAAAACGAAATCATCATTGGAATAATTATGGTCCAAAACCCGTAACTGGAGGTTTGCAAGAATACCTCTCGTATGTTCCTCCTCCAAGCCCCCTTAATAAGCTACGTAATTAAGGTAAATGCACTATTATATCAAATCACATTATTAGAGGCGTGGTTCTGTTGGTAAAGTGTTCGACTTCAAAATAGAGTGTCTTGTGTTCGATTCCTGCTTGGGTGTTTTTTTTAACTATGGTTTTCTCCCTTC
The DNA here is from genome assembly GCA_027921565.1 of Artemia sinica. Lineage (NCBI taxonomy): Eukaryota > Metazoa > Arthropoda > Branchiopoda > Anostraca > Artemiidae > Artemia > Artemia sinica. The sequence goes on along the minus strand of CM051276.1, from coordinate 45,339,084 downwards.
TATACGATCATTTTCAGACAATTTCACTGTTTTTGTAAATATGATAACCCCATTTTTTAAAGCATGTCCCAGGAAGGTATTTGGTCAAGCATTTTGATTCAAAAGGGAATAGAGGTCATCCAGTTGATGGTTTGCAACGACATTCTGAGTAGATCTCTAAATCCATACCCCAACGAATGGCGCAATTTTGTCAAAATCGTGTGGAGGGGGGGGGGGTCAAAGTTGGAGCCAATTTTCCCTAATCAAATGAAAATGACAGAGAAAACTGAAAAACTAGCCGTATTGTAATAAAAAAGTAAAGACGTACTAAAAAAACTGACCTGTTTCAGTGGATGCTTGAATTATGTAGGCTTATCTTAGCTTTGACAACATTTTTGGAGAAACTAAATTTCAGCTGGGAGGGGCAAACTGGGGTCAGAAGGAAACCTGAGGTCTTGGAGGGGAAGTTGCCCCCTCTGCCCCATAGCAAGTTACACCCCTGACCCCAACCCCTTGCCACTAAGTGGTTGGAGAAGTGTAGGCATGTGGTTCTGGAACCACTCAATGTTGTATATTACAAGAAGGATTACTTATTGTTATATTTACTTCTTCAAATTATTTACTTGACAATTCCACCGTAATATTGTCTCCATACGTAAGATTGTACACCCAAAGAGGAAGAAAGACATATGAAAACAGTTCTGTAGGAGAATTCAGGCAATTCTTCCGAAAATTTGTGAAATTTAAACAAACTTAGTTTGTAATATCATTTATCGTACCTACACAAGAAATGATCTTTTTCAAAATTTCCATTCATTTCTGAGTAATGAGTGGCTTTTTATTTAGCGACAGGTCAAATAAATCCCTAAGCCTAAAGGCACATTCCTGTTGAGCTAGCAAAATTTTCCACAAGTATGTCGATATACAAACCTGTCCGCTCAGTTAACCTTTTGTGCCGAAGCTACTTACCTGGAGCTACTTTCTTTGTGACTAAACTTTTTTTTTTAAACAAAGAATTAAAGATCTATTTCTTTTTTTATTTTTTTTACACAAAAAACGACATTATGTTTTGATTTTTTTTTCCACTCTTATTATTTTTTTTTTCAATTCTCTGGCTATCGTTTGTTCATTTTATCAACAGTTCGTGGTAACGAACTGTAAGTAAGGAGCGACCCGGCTCAATGGTAACCGAAACTCTAGAAAACGGGTTTTTGATACCAATAGATATATCAAAAGAATCAGATTTCAATGCTGATTTCAAATATATAACTTTCATCAAGTTTAGAGCTACCTATCAAAAGTTACGCGCCTGAGAAAATTTGGCTGATTTTCAAAAAAAGGGGGAAAGACCCCCTAAAAGTTATAGAACCTTAATGAAAATCACACCATCATATTCAGCGTATCAGAGAACCCTACTGTAGAGGTTTCAAGCTCCTATCTACAAAAATGTGGATTTTTGCATTTTTGCCAGAAGAAAGATCACGGATGCGTGTTTATTTGTTTGTTTGTTTGTTTTTTTTTTTTTTTTCCCAGGGGTGATCGTATCGACCCAGTGGTCCTAGAATATCGTGGGAGGGCTCATTGGAACGGAAATTAAAAGTTCTAGTGCCCTTTTTAAGTGACCAAAAAAAATGGAGGGCAACTAGGCCCCCTCCCACGCTTATTTTTTTACCAAAGTCACCCGATCAAAATTTTGAGATAGCCATTTTGTTCAGCATGGTCGAAAATATGATAAATATGTCTTTTGGGATGACTTAATCCCCCGAAGTACCCAGAGGGAGGGCTAAAAGATATGAACTTTACCCAATGTTAACATATAGTATTGGTTATTCGGAAGTATACAGAAGTTTTCTGGAGGTTTTTTTCTGCTAGTGGGAGGGAAGGGTGGGTCGGGGGTTATGTTGGAGGATCTGTTCATGAAGGAAGTTTTCATGGGGGAAGGGAAATCGCCATGAAGGGGGCGCCGGACTTGCCAGCATTATTTATTGGTTATTGGGAAGTATACAACCATTTTCAGGAAGGATTTTTTCTGGAGGGGGGGCTAGAGGAGGAGTTACTCTGGAGAATATTTCCGTGGAGGATGTTTCTTTGGGGTAAGGGACATTTCTATGAAGGGGGCGCCGGATTTCCAAGCATTATTTAAAAAACGATCAGAAATTAAATAAAAAAAACCAAGTTTTTTCAACTGAAATGTAAGAAGGAATATTAGAACTTAAAACGAACAGAAATTATAACGTATGTGAGGGGGTTCTCCCCAAGTCAATACCTCGCTCTTTACGCTACAGTTTTTTTTTTAGTGCTTTCAAAAGAGCTATCTATTCTAATTAAACGGCCTTTGTGATTCAGGGGTTTGTGAATCAAATTTTATTTTAACTTTTAACGTAAAGAGCGTGGTATTGACTAAGGGCAGAACCCCCTCATATACGTAATAACATATACGTAATAAAAAAACAATAAAAAAACAAGCGATACGGCTCAATAGTAATCGAAAGTTTTAAAAACGTAATTTTGATGTCAATAAATGTATCAAAAGAATGTGTTTATAATGCTGATTCTAAATATGTAAATTTGATTAAGTTTAGTATCAAACAGTTCGTGGTAACGAACTGTAAGTAAGGAGCGACCCGGCTCAATGGTAACCGAAACTCTAGAAAACGGTATTTTGATACAAATAGATACATCAAAAGAATCGTATTTTAATGCTGATTTCAAATATATAAGTTTCATCAAGTTTAATCCTTTCCATCAAAAGTTAGGCGCCTGAGAAAATTTGGCTGATTTTCGAAAAAGGGGGAAAGACCCCCTAAAAGTCATAGAACCTTAATGAAAATCACACCATCATATTCAGCGTATCAGAGAACCCTACTGTAGAGGTTTCAAGCTCCCATCTACAAAAATGTGGAATTTTGCATTTTTTGCCAGAAGAAAGATCACGGGTGCGTGTTTATTTGTTTGTTTGTTTTGTTTTTTTTTTTTTTTCCCAGGGGTGATCGTATCGAACCAGTTGTCCTAGAATATCGTGAAAGGGCTCATTGGAATGGAAATTGAAAGTTCTAGTGCCCTTTTTAAGTGACCAAAAAAAAGGGAGGGCAACTAGGCCCCCTCCCACGCTCATTTTTTTCCCAAAGTCACCTGATCAAAATTTTGAGATAGCCATTTGTTCAGCATGTTCGAAAATATTATAAGTATGTCTTTTAGGATGACTTAATCCCCCGAACTTCCCGGGGGGAGGGCTGAAAGTTATGAACTTTACCCAATGTTAACATATAGTATTGGTTATTTGGAAGTATACAGACGTTTTCAGGGGAGATTTTTCCTGGTAGTGGTGGGAGAGGGGGGGGGGTCAGGGGTTATGTGGGAGGAGTCTTTCCATGAAGGAAGTTTTCATGGGGGAAGGGACATTGCTATGAAGGGGACGCCGGACTTCCCAGCATTATTTAAAAAAAGATCATAAATTTAATATAAAAAAACAAGTATTTCAACTGCAACAGCAGCAACATCGAAACTTTAAACGAACAGAAAATATTACATATATAATTGGGTTCACCCGTAGTCAATGCCTCGCTCTTTAAGCCAAAGATTTTTAGTACTTTCATAAGAGCTATTTATTCTAATTAACGGCCTTTGTGATTAAGCGGTCATTTCTAAAGAATTGGAACAAGATTTGAACTTTCGCTTAAAGAGCAAGGTATTGACTAGGGGGCGAACCCCCTAATAAATGTATTAAAAATATATGAATATAGAAGTTCGTTACGTAAGTTAATTCGTAAGTTACGTATATTTATTACTAATAAAAACGTTCGTAAATAAAATTAAACAAGTTTCGAGAAAGCCATTTAACTAAATAAAAGTAAATTAATATGAAAATTTTGTTTTAATTATTCATGTACGGTGAGCCAAGATCAAAACCTGCATTTATTCAAAAACGTTCAAAAATTAAATAAAAAAAAACAAGTTTTTTAAACTGAAAGTAAGGAGCGACATTAAAACTTAAAACGAACAGAAATTATTCTGTATATGAAAGAGACTGTCCCCTCCTCAACGCCTCGCTCTTTACGCTAAAGTTTGACTCTGTCTCACAACTTTATTTTTTAAAACAATAAAAAACTTTAGCGTAAAGAGCGAGGCGTTGAGGAGGGGACAGTCTCTTTCATATACAGAATAATTTCTGTTCGTTTTAAGTTTTAATGTCGCTCCTTACTTTCAGTTTAAAAAACTTGTTTTTTTTATTTAATACCACAAAACAGGACTGAAATTGACACGTGCTTGTAAAGTTTTCCTTGTCCACAAGACTGGAAAAGGTAGCTATTAGACAGGAAAAATGTCTTGGTTGCTGCCCCAACCCTGGCCGCACCCACATAAGAATTTCCTGGGATCGTACAGGATTCCATTTCCTGTTCGCATGTTTTGTAAAATTTGCTTAGGTATACAATAACCAAATATATATTCCTAACTGACACTTGCTTCTAAAGGTTTGTTAGTGCACACTAAGGGGTTGCAGACTTTTATAGATAAGGTAAACCAGGCAACGCGTGTCGTGCATGGTGAAGCTATGCCACGCGTGGCGGAACTGTCCAGTCCTCACTAGCTTTTCCTCTCGACAGCCAGACACCCCAACGTATTTTTTCCTTCAATTCTTTTACAGCTTCTTCGTTCAGCTCCTTAATAAGGGTTGAGGTGTCTTTTCTCCCCTAGATTGGAGGGGATTAGAAATTATAATAAAAAAAATAAGTTTTCAACAGAAACTAAGGACTAACATTAAAACTTGAAGCGAACAGAAATTATTCCGTATAAATAGAAAAGGTCATAGCAGTGTTGTTTCTAAATAAAATTTCAATCAAAACCGAGCATAGATTAATTTAAAAAACAAAGTTTTCCGAGGGAAGTAAAGAGCAAAGTTGAAACTTAAAACGAACAAAAATTATTACTTCAGAGCCTATCTAACATATATCAATAAAACTAATGCAAATAAGCAACTGGTGATATTTCCCTATGTTTGTAGGATTAGAGAAAACAAGCGCTTTACTGAAAACGCAAAAGCCAAGTATAAACACAAGAATATAGATTTAGGAACCAAGTAAATACGTAGCCTTACAACAACAAACTAATCTATAACGCTTTTCATAGTCCTACAGGAGCTGTGATATCAATAACTTTCAGTATACACTTAAAATTATCTTAAAAACTTAGGCATAGAAATAATAAGTTTAAAGTCATTACACAACATATAAAATAATGAATTGATTTATCAGGTAACATCTTGGTTTCACCTAGTATTACTCGAAATGAAGAAACATATCAGCCGTAATGTGAACTCTGGAAATCCAATTATTTCTCTCAGAGGATTTTAAGCTGTGATACAAATTCTAAAGCGAGTTTGTAGTCCTAACACTAATAAGATTCCTTCACTTCAAACTTTTCTACAAAATAATCATGAAATGTCCTTTTCAGATCCAAAATGACAGTCAATCATTGAACTGACCTCATTGTGCAGAAGTGATGCCAAATTAAACAAAACAAATAAATAAAACAACAATCTAAAAATGCTTTACTTTTATACTGTTAAAAGTGTCCTTAAAAGGTCTACTTTTACCGTACCAAAACTCCTATATTGTTTAGTGTTTTCAGTAAAGTGCTAGTTTTCTGTAATCCTACAAACATAGGGAAATATAACCAGTTGATTTATTTGAATTAGTTTTATTGATATATGTTAGATAGGCTGTGACGTAATAATCTTTGTTCGTTTTAAGTTTCAACTTCGCTCTTTACTTCCCCCGGAAAAGCCTAGATTTTTTTTAATTAATATGAAGAAAGACTGCACCCTATCAACCGTTCATTAATCTGGAGAGCTTAAAATATTTTAAGTTAAAATATTTCAAGAAAAATATTAGATATTTCGTACTATGAGATTGAGATTAAACTCGACAAATTGAAATGAGCCTTTAGCCAAATTTTATGTTATTGAGAAAATCCAAACAAATTAATCAAACAAAATAAGAAAGAAAGAAGGAACCAAGAATTTGGATTAACAAGGCATCGACTAAATGAATGTCACCCTTGTCAAAGACCGACTCCGAGCCATCTCATGAGCGACACACTGGCGTCCAACATTCCAACAAAGCTATGGAATTTTGAATGCTTCAATCTTTCAGTCATGTCCGACATATTGATGGGAATACCATTTGTCATTCTAGTTGAATAGGTGATGATGGGTCTGTCTAGTCTTTCAGAAAAGACAACACATTTTTATCAACTTCTTCTATATGTCCGCTAAAGGCTAGAGAGGACCGAACAGTTCCGCCACGCGTGGTATAGCTTCACCACGCATGACACGCGTCAACTGGTTTACGTGATTTATAAAAGTCTGCAACCCCTTAGTGTGCGCTAACAAATCTTTAGAAACAAGTGTCAATTAGGAATATATAAATTTGTTATTGTATACCTAAGCAAATTTTACAAACATACGAATAGGAAAGTGAATCCTGTACGATCCCAGGAAATTCTTCTGTGGGTGCGGCCAGGGTGGGGTCAGCAACCAAGACATTTTTCCTGTCTAATAGCTTACCTTTTCCAGTCTTGTGGACAAGGAAAACTTTACAAGCACGTGTCAATTTCAGTCCTGTTTTACGGTATAAAAAGAACAAACGATAGCCAGAGTATTTTTTTTTGTTAAGCATCTTTTTTTTCACTTCTGTTAAAACACGAAGTGCATTTCAAATCTCTTAGCTTGGACCAGTGACTCCCTTTCCGCTTAATGAGACCTAAATTAGCTCTTTGGTATAAAGAAAGTTGAACTTTAGTGCCAACTTTAGAACAAAAATATGAGTGTTGTTTCTAAAACGAACAGAAATAGATTACAAAATAAGTTTTTTTTTCGAATGAAAGTAAAGAGTTACGTTAAAACTTAAAACGAACGGACATAGTCCTATTTATGGAAGGAGGTACCTCCTGGCCCTCACGTAGTAAAGTTGAGATTTTTCCCCCAAGGCTTCAAGGATGAACGCTATAAGACAAGACCAATGTGATTGGAAGTTTTTGTTTTTTTTTTTTTCATTATGCTTCGAGAAGAAAGGGCTCATTTTTGATAGTTGCGTTTGCTTTAAACTCTAAAATGTTAATGTTTAATGTTTAACAATTGACAAATGAAGTACTTGAAATTACCAACCGCCTATATTTAGTTAATTCTAAAATGCTTTCAGGAAAGCACTAGCCAAACTTTAACGCAAAGAGCGAGAACCTGATGTGGCGACAGCTCCACCCAAATATTACGCAGGTTCTTATGTATTGAGTATTAACCCTACTTTTAATTTTCATTAAAAAAAAGCTAATTTAACATTACCAAAAAAAAAATAATGCGATGTTACATTATTATGCCGGCGTCTCTTTACAATATGTCTCTTACAATATGTAAGAATGTCTTAGAATGTCATTATGTCTCTTTACAATATGTCTAATTTTTTATAATAAAAAGGGGACAAGTCATTCCTTTTGCCATACCTTTCAACCACCCAAGCCCTTACCCAACAAATAAAAGCTTAAAGGGCATTCTATGGTTAGGCGAACACGCGAAAGCACACACAATCCACACAGAGAGATATACACATATATAAAATGGTACTCCTTTATGCTCGTCATTAAGCTTCAATTTCTTTCTCAAATTCTTAGTTTGTCAACTTTTTTTCCCTCTTTTGCTCGTCATTAAGCTTCAATTTCTTTCTCAAATTCTTAGTTTGTCAACTTTTTTTCCCTCTTTTGCTCGTCATTAAGCTTCAATTTCTTTCTCAAATTCTTAGTTTGTCAACTTTTTTTTCCCTCTTTTGCTCGTCATTAAGCTTCAATTTCTTTCTCAAATTCTTAGTTTGTCAACTTTTTTTTCCATCTTTTAGTTTGTCAGCTTCTTAGTTTGTCAACTTTGTTTGTCAACTTTTTTTAGTTTGTCAACTTTTTTTTTCGTTCAAGACAATACTCCAGGGATAAAATAAAAAAGCAGAAAGAAACAACACATTTTGGTACAAAACTGAGGAGAACTTCACACAATTCAAGACAAACTCCCGCAATCCTCTCTTTATTGTCAAGAATTTCGAAGTGGAAATTCGTGATGACGAGACACAGGAACTAACACCTCCAAATCCACTTTTTATCTTTTATCACCTCTTTTATTTCCTCTTCAAAATTCAATGTAATCAATAAGAAATCTAAGACCCGGATATTTTCATCATTATATTCTATTGAAAACATCTTGTTTCATAGCTCTTATGGATTTCTACTCGTATACTTAATTTGGCCAGACTATAAAAGGTCCAGAGGTTTTGTCCTCGGTTCCAGGAATGGCATAAAAGGGAAACTATATATTTAAAAGAGGATTGGAACTTATTTTCTTTACAGAGATCTAGATTAGAAGCGAAAGATTTTTTTATTTATTTTTTGAAAATAGTAACCTATACGAGAAATTTGAGAAATGTAACAAAGAAGAAATTTTCGAAGAAGAATGGGAACTTCTAAATGTCTCTAAAAACAAATTATTTGATGACACGTGTCGAGTGTTCAAGCTAATACGTCGTTTCCAATAGAAATTGTGCCGTTTGACACTTTTTATCGTATAATATTATGGGGGACCAAGATTATATATTACCTATGCATATAACATATAATTATAGTGGTTCAGGCTGAGTGCTGAGCGGGATAGACTTATAATTATATCTTTCGGGATGGGGATTGGGATCCTGGTGTCACCGACTATTTGGTATGGAACGAGGGATGGTGGTTGTGACTCTGCAAGCTTAGCCAGTGTCGACCCAGTTGCAAATGGGTACCTGAAAAGTCTAGGGAAGGTCAACAGGAAGGGTATGTGAAAGCATAGGATGGCTGGTCCCCTACCCTTTATTGCACTTCCTGGCTTGAAGGCAAAGAAACGGATATCAATACCAACGGTCGGTACTCTTAAGTTCAGTGCCGTATCTTTTACCCCTTTTTATCTTTTCAAGTTCAATTTCAAGTTCCATTTATTTCAATAAAAGGCAATAACATAAACAATATTCCAAAGGACTCAATGGCCCGTTATTTGGGAAATGACTTACTATAATTAGTTATTAATATAACTGGGCATAATATCCATTCTAAACAACGCCAAAATATAAATCGATAAGGAATAATAAATCAACGACAGTGCCCATGAAAACGGCGATCCTCTCATCGCCCGACAATCAAAAACAACTTCTAGAATTTCTATGTCATTGAGGACCCAACGCTAACAAATTACACCCCCCCCCCCGCAAAAAAAAGAAGAAAAAGATAAAACAACTAAAATTTATTTAACATTTACCCTTAATAAAAAAAGCTTTTGATATATTTCTTAAAGGACCCAAGTGTTCGTGATGCCAGGTCAGCAGGAATCAAGTTCAAAGCACGCTACACAGTGACGGCCAGACTGAGGTCTTAACGAACCAAAGGAGTAACAGGAATCATTACATAAAATCATTTTAATGGTTGCAGAATAATTTTAATACATGATTAAATAAAAAAACAAGCTTTTTAAACTGAAAGCAGGCGATATTAAACGGAGCGATATTAAAACTTAAGACGAACAGAAATTATTACGTATATGAAGGGGGTTGCCTCCTCCTCAACACCTCTTTCTTTACTCTAAAGTGTTTTATTACTTTTGAAAAAAGCTTCTAATTGTTCCAATTAAACGACCCTTGAGTTTCAGGAACTGTTCTTAAGGAATTGGGACAAAATTCAAACTTTAGCGTAAAGAGCAAGGTGTTGAGGAGGATGCAACCCCTTCATATGCGTAATATCTGGCACCCCCTCCACTGGAAATTTCCTTTTCCTCCATGAAAAATTCCTCCATAAAAGATCTTCCCACGCAACCTCCTTGTCCCCCTCAACAACCCCCCCCCCCCCGCCAGAAAAAAAATCCACCTGAAAACATCTTTATACTTCCCAATAGTCAATACTACATGTAAGCAATGGGCAACATTGCGGCCCTTCCCCGGAGACTGTGAGGAATTAAGTCATCCTCAAAGACATAGATTTTTCTGCTAGGCTGAACAAAATGACTGTCTCAAAATTTTGATTGGTTGACTTTGAAAAAAAATGAGCGTGGGGAGGGTGCCTAGTTGCCCTCCAATTTTTTTGTTCTTTAAAAAGAGCACTAGAACTTTTAATTTCCGTTTGAAAGAGCCCTCTGGTGGTATTCTAGGACCACTGGGTCGATAAGATCATCTCTGGGAAGAAAAAAAATAAAATAAACAAATAAACACGCGTCCGAGATCTTTCTTCTGGCAAAAAATACAAAATTCCATATTTTTGCAGATAGGAGCTTCCTCTTCAGTAAAGTTCTCTGATATGCTGAATCTGATGGTGTGATTTTCATTAAGATTCTATGGGTTTAGGGGCTGTTTCCCCCTTTTTTCGAAAATAGGGCAAATATTCTCAGGCTTGTAAGTTTTGATGGGTAAGATTAAACTTAATGAAACTTATATATTTCAAATCAGCATAAAATCTGATTTTTTTAATGTATCTATAGGTATCAAAACTTCGTTTTTTAGAGTTTCAATTACTATTGAGCCGGGTTGCTCCTTACTTACAGTTCGTTACCACGAACTGTTTGATACTGCCTTATATATTTCTTCCCAAGACAAAATCTTGCAAACTTATATATTTGAATCGGTATCTATTCATTTTTTAATCTTTATTTTTACCAATTAAAGAGTAAAAATATTAGGCCAGTAGTTTTTATTATTTCTATTGTTCCTTTTTGAAAATAAAATTTGATCAATTTTCCAATTCATCCGCCTTTGACGTTTATTTCCTAATCTATATCCCACTTCTCTGAAATAGAGTAATAAATTTCTTGTACCGGCCTAAAACCTTTTGTAACACTAGAGGTTCCACTTGAAATTTATATAAGAAGAGGCGTTTTCAAGGGAGAGTTCTTTCATTTAATCATTTCATATCAACTTTGAATAAAAATTTACCTTTAATGTCATATCTAACGATGCTTTGCCTTATCCGTGTGACTTCCTCCCTCCACTCACCCCTCCACTAAAAATAGCTCCACTTTTAGTGGTAGCTTGATACTCCTTCTAATTGCATATTTTGACTTTTAAATCTCACCTTACAAACGATTTTCTTTGGTGGGGGAGGGAGGGGCAAACTCAAGACACTAAGAATAAGGCAAATTATTTTTTTTAATATAGGGAAACTAAGAGAAAAACTGTCTCGGATCCAAAGGACAGGCACGAGCCTGAAAACCCCCTTGTGTGAAGATCTGTTTTTACCCTTCTTTTCGACACAGTGTTGAGAGCACAGTTTATAGAATTAGTTTATAGAATCTATAAACTGTGGTTGAGAGCATGATTTTGAATTATGTCACAATTGGAGAGCCTACCCTGCCAATGTGTTGTGTAATATGCATGGTCGCTTTTTGTCCGTCAGAGGTATATATGTAGAGACAGAAACAAATTGAAAAGCAGGGGCGGATCTAGAGCAGAATCTTGGATGGGGGCCAATATAACAAGGGCGCCAATAAGCAAAATCTTGGAGGGCCCAGTGTGACAAGGGCACCAATAATTGACCAAGTTGACAATTTTTTTTTTTTTTTAAGAGTGAAAAGCAGAAAAAAAAAACATGGAATGAGGGCACCAGAAAAATATAGAGGAGGGAGGGTCCCCCCGGTCCCCTAGATCCGCCACTGTTAAGAGGTACAGTACAAGAGGCAGAAAGAAGGACACAAACACAAAGGTTTGTACACCTGGAGCATATAATACCCACTCCCTCGAAAATAATCAAATACAATTTTGATGGACATTCGAGTTCTTTTTATGTAGATAAACTTTAGCTTAAAGCTTAGCCATTCACTCAAAGAGGATTAAGGCAGTCCAGTAATTAGTGACAGATCTGAGAGAATCTGTCTTTTGTATGTTGATAAGAGAAACCGTAATTGGAGCTTATGGGAAAACAGCAGGAGGCGTGAAGGAGACTGGAGGCCTTCCAAATTTATTCCCATCAAAGGATTTAGAAGAATTACTGGCCACTTGTAATTTTGTTATTGACTAAACTCAAGGGAAGAAAATACTGTCTGTCAAAGAGAAACCATGTTTCATTTCCCCCTTTCCCCCCCCCCCGTTTGTTCGAAGATTAAGGAGGCAAAGTATAGATCAAACATATTCCATTAATTGATTAGCCAGGCAGGTAAACAATAATTTATTTATATTCAGATTGATTAAAAAAGGGACAAAACTTTTAATAAGACATTGAACGTTGAAAAAAAATCAACGTTTACTGTCTTATTAAAAGTTCTACCCGTTTTCAATATTTCTATTTCATTTTAATTACAAATGGAGAATTAGTGTTATCGAACAAATGTTTAGAATAATTAATTTCAGTGGATGGGGTAGAAACAGGCAAAATTTATGGAAAAAGACAAATGGCACCCATTGGGGAGAGCATCTGCCCCCCTCTAAATTTTGAAAAAAATACCTGTTTGGGGGCATTGTTATTGAAAAATACCTTCTATTTTTCATTGAAAGAAAACTACAAAATTGCCTTAACAGACTTCGGAAAATACATTTTGCCCTCCTCAACGTTTTTGTGAATTAACAAAAAAAAAAACTTTCCGAAAAAGAATTCTTTAAAGAAAAGTAAGGGCCATATTAAACTTAAGATCAGAAGAAATAGAAACCTACAATAGCTCAAACTCAAAACGACCAGAAATTAATATTAAAGCACAAATGAAACCTAAGTCGAACAGAAACTAAATAAACAATCATAGCAAAAGAAAATACAATAGGTACAAAATGAATAAAATAAATATACATGAATATAAATGAATAAATAAATCTTAAAACGAAGAAAGCTTAAATTGAATATACAAATCAAGCTTAAAACGAACAAAAGATTTTGCTTTGAAGTATAAATGAAACCCAAAACGAAGAGAAATTAAAAGAACAATCATAGCAAACAAACATACAATAGGTACTAATATAAATGAATAAAAAAAGTTTTAAACTAGTGAAACTTAGATTGAATATGCAAATGAATATGTAAATCGAATATACAAAAGAAAATATTTGTAATATAATTCGTTCTAGTAAAATACCAAATACGCAGTAGGCCTAATGCTTTTACCGTTAGGGAAACGGGAAGAAGCGAAACTCTTGTTTGTAATGAAGAATACAAGTGTCTGAACAGTTTGGGAAATAGCTAATAAAATTAAACTGAATCCCCATGAATTTTGGAATAAAACATCGCTAATAAGTTTTTTTCGAGGTAAGGGGGGGGGAGGTTTGCATGTAAGGGGAGCCAGGGGCCAGCTCCCACTATTTATCATTGATAATTTTTTCGGGTAGGGGGAGGGGGTATCGGGCCATGGAGGAGCAGGGGGTCAGCTTCCACAAGTTTAGGAGAATAAAACAAGGTTAATAAGTTGTTTTGTTTGTTATTTTTTTTTTGGGGGGGGATAGGCCATGGAGGGCCAGGGGTAAGTTCCCCTAATTTTTGTAATTAAAATATCGTCAAAAGGTTTTTTGAGTGGGGTGGGGGTCAAGATTACCTGACCTTTGAAATATTCTAAAAACTCTCGCATAAAAACCATATATGCCCCCAGGACAAAACATACAACTCTTGCCCCCGGGCTCTAGGGGGTTGCCTTGTCCCGGAGGTTTGGTTATCTGATCTTTTGACTTATTTTAACAAAACGGCTATCTATAAAATTCAATCAGATCAATTTTGGGTAAAGAGGACAGAAGGGCTAGTTGCCCTCCGGTCCCTTCTGCCTCTTAGAAAGAAAACTAGAACTTTCAATTTCCATTAGAATGAGCCCCCACGGAAGTTTATACGACCATTCCTTCCATAAAAAAAACCTTATATTTCCCCGGAGCATAATTTTACAACACTTGCCCCAGGGATCTGGGCGGGGGGATATAGATCCCAAATTTTTTATTATATGGTCTTCGGTCTATTTTTGACAAAATGAATATCTCAAAAATTCGATCAGATGCGTTTGGGGAAAAGAAGGTTGGTGGAGGGGGGAGGGGCTAGTCGTCATCGGATCACTTTTGACTCTCAAAAAAGGAATTAGCAATTTCATTTTCTAGTCATTTAAGTCCCCTCCGAAGTTTACCTCTTCCATAAATAAATTATACACCCCCGAGGCATAAGTTAAAACCCTTCCCCGGGCTCTGCTGGGGGTTATTATGATTCCAAAGTTTTGTTATCTGATCATTGGACTATTTAAAAAAAAATAGCTATCTCAAAAATTTAGGTTGACATATTTGGGCAAAAGAGGGTGTTTTGCGAAAGTGGGAGGGGGGCTAGATGCCCTCCGATAAATTTTGACTCTTAAAAAGGCAACTAGAGCTCAATTTCCAGTCAAATGAGCCACCTCTGAAGTTTATACGACCACCCCTTAAATAAAAACCTTATATGCTCCAGGGGCATAACTTACAACACTTGCCTCCAGGCTCTCGGGGGTTGTGTCGGCCCTGGAGTTTGATTGGGTACATTTGGGAAAAAGAGGGTGTGTGTGTGGGGGGGGGGGGGTAGATACCTTCCGATCACTTTTGTCTCTTAAAAAGGTAACTATAACTTCCGATTTCCAATCGAATGAGCCTCCTTCGAAGTTTATACGATCATACTTTCCATATGAGTGCCTCTAGGGGAAAAAAATAATAAAACATTTCCCCCTCCCACGCTCAGTTTTTCCCAAAATGACCTGATGAAAATTTTGAGATAGCCATTTTGTTTAGCATGGTCGAAACATATAATAACTATGTCTTTGAGGATGACTTAACCCCCCACAGTCCCTGGGGGAAGGGCTGCAAGTTGTGAATTTTGCCCAACATTTACCTATAGTATTGGTTATTGGGAAGTATAGGAAGTGTAGTGGCAGTGGCCTGGTTGCCATCCATTTTTTGGTCACTTAAAAATGGCACTAGAACTTTTAATTTACGTTCGAATGAGCCCTCCCACGATATTCTAGGACTACTGGGTCGATACGATCACCCCTGGGGAAAAAAACAAAAAAACAAACAAATAAACACGCATCCGTGATCTTTCTTCTGGCAAAAAATACAAAATTCCACACTTTTGCAGATAGGAGCTTGAAACCTCTAGATTAGGGTTCTCTGATACGTTTAATCTGATGGTGTGATTTTCATTAAGCTTCTATGACTTTTAGTGGGTGTTTCCCTCTTTTTTCGAAAATAAGGCAAATTTTCTCAGGCGCGTAAATTTTGATAGGTAAAACTAAACTTAATGAAACTTATATATTTGAAATCAGCATAAAAATATTATTCTTTTGATGTATCTATTGGTATCAAAATTCCGTTTTTTAGAGTTTCGGTTACTATTGAGTCGGGTCGCTCCTTACTTACAGTTAGTTACCCCGAACTGTTTGATTGGGATGGAGGAGTAGCTTGCACAGTTATCTGGGGCACATGAGGCTTGGTCATACATTAAGTTGCTAGTAGTAGTAGTAGTCATAATAAAATTGAATTTGAATATCAGTAAAAAGGTGAGAAACTCAGTCAATTTGTGTACAACAGAGACATTGAAGAAGATACCGACCTACGCATATACGCCTTAGATTATACCCACCTACAATATTAGATCATATTAGATCATAGCCACTTACGCCTCGGGTATTAGATCATACCCACCATTTTACAATTTTTTCGATAATTCCCTGTTTGTTCACATGATTTGCCTATTTTTCTTTTGAAGATTTTTAAGTTCCTTTCCTCTCCAATTGCTCGCTCCCCAAAACAAACTTTTGTGCATGTTACTGAAGAAGCCTGTCTGGAGGGCCCGTATCTAGACCCCTGAAATATCGTACAGCTTTGTAAATTACTCATAAATTACAGCAATCTCAATATATTTCACCTTGTTTTCTGATTTCCAATAATCCCCCTTCCATAAAACAGTAATACGTGCCCGGCATGACAGTTGGTCTACACCTATGGATGGATGATTTTGTATTCTTTCATAATAGCGAAAAAGAAATGTTTCGCTATTTTCAAAATTATGAGATTTTGAAAACGCTCAAACTGAATACGATCAGTTGATCACCTATTTGACAAAGCAACATAATGACAGGATTCCATTACGGGTACATTTTTATACGCGACGAGCATGTAACCCCTTAATTGACCTATTCATGTACTTTTTTTAGTTTTTTCTTATTTTATGAAATTCCATAGATTAAAAGTTACTTTATTCTAACATATTCTTAAGGGGAAGGGGGTACAGATCACACAACATCAGATAGCTTTCCCCAGGAATGGAAGGTCCAAAACAAAAGAGGGGTTATAATGTTATATACGACCAGATTTTTATAAAAAAATATGAGTAAGTGAGTTAAAACGGTCTTATCTCCCTCAGTCATTTAAATTCAGTATACCATAAGGCAAGTGTAATTCAATCCTTCGCATTTTGCTTTTACACAATATGATGGTATTCGATTTCACAAAGGTGCCAATATGAGGGCCAAGCTGACACCCTTCAAAACTAAGGGTCTTCAAGAAGTGTTTTTTGTTTCATTTTCATTATCCTAGCGATTAAATATCATTTTTCATGGTCTCAAGATTTACTATGGCTTCACTGAATGAACTTCAGCTTTTTATTACCTCTAAGAAAACTTACAGAAGTTAATTGACATAATTTCCAACTACGAGTGTTGGATTTTTTGAATAGTTTACGTTCTGAGAGCAGCACAATTGTCGGATATGCAAGTAAAGTCGTTATCTGCAGTCAATTCGAGAGAATCATTTATATGCTTATATCTGCAGTGAAAAATTCCGAGAGTTCCAACAGATACGTACCGATTTTTATAGAGAATGAATCACGCGTAAACTTATTAAAACTTGAAGTTGGAATCGATCGGAAAGGTGAGAGTATAAAGAATGACGGTCAAGACCCTAGAGAAAGTGAGGATGGTTTTTCTATGGATTTAAAGACTAGGCTAGAAGACCGAGAGATACAGCGTTGGGCTGTTTGGAGTTTGGGTGAATAAAATTATTGCTACTTGTTAAGAAAGCGGTAGGTGCGCGAAAAGTGAAGGTTTGTTAATGCTAATGAAACAAAAAAAAATAGGATGAAAATATAAAAGTTTATGAACAAATTTGGGCTATATATTTGCAAATCAGGGGGGTGGGGGAAAGCATAGCATATATTAAATACGTAACCTAACCTAACCCAACCTCGGTACCTTTTAGTCCCCATAAACCCCAAAAACTAAAGTTTAAATATAGTTCCCGGAGTAAGAAACCAATTGTAATATTTATCTTTATACAGCGTCTCATATAAGTACCGGGTACCGAGTAATGCGTCTCGTTTTCGCAAAACACTTACCGCTTTCTTAACAAGTACCAAATTATTTTACATTAAAATTACAAGTTCAATACATTAGAATGTAGGGTACTTCCGTACAATCCAGAACACACTCGAGAAAATTGCTCTGAAGAATCTGAGATAACCGTTTTATAGCTGTCTGTATTCGGAGACAATTAGCTTAGGCACAAAGGAAAAACTATGTTATAGTTACTTTTTGATTACATATTTAATGTATAGAGTTGGTATTTTGGTCAGGTTAGGTATTTTATATAATGTGTTGAAGGCGGCCCGTTTTCCATGATTCTTTGCTGTAGTTTACATAACTTTGCTACTAAAGTATTATATTTTCATCATATTTTGGTATATTTCATTATTATTAACCTAACTTCACTTCTTGAGTGTCTTCTGGATTGTACGGAAGTACCGAATCTGGATTCAGGTGTGTAACAACTGAGCTTGCGATATTGGTAAAAGTACATTCACTAGCACAACCCACAAGAATTATATCAAGTATATGCATTATTATTTAATAGGCTACCTTTGAATTTCTTTCCGCATCTTAGGTATCTTGGAATCTAATCTTACGACAAGGCTGTATCTTTTCAGCCTTCATATGAATCTCAACATTAAAAAAGCTGGGAATAAGAAATATCGGTACTGTTTCGCTTAATGGTACACAACGGCTATAGACAGTCGAATGAATGCCGTGATGGAGACCCGTAAGCGGGTAATTGTTATCTAAATTGATCGAAGAGCGTGGTTTCTCATTGAATTTACAATATTTAAACTGTTGTTTTGGGGGTTTTAGAAGGGGGGGAGAGGTACCTAGGTTACTTTACGTATTTAATAAATGCTATGCTTTACCCCCCCCCCCCCCCGTCCCTAATGTGCAAATATATAGCCCAAATTTGTTTATAAACTATTATATATACATCCTATATTATATTTTTTGATTAGCATTAACCAAACTTGACTTCTTTAGTATTTACCATTAAGCGAAACAGTACCAAAATATCACAGCAGCCCTTTTGAGCATGGGCTTCAGGAAGTGAAGGGCTGCCAGTGGCTACCAGAATGTCCTGGGCTAGCAGTGGCCACCAGTATATCATGGGCTACCAGCGGCTACCAGTATGTCATGGGCTACCAGTGACTACCAGTATGTCATGGGCCACCAGTGGCTACCAGTATGTCATAGGCTACCAGTGACTACCAGTATGTCATGGGCCACCAGTGGCTACCAGTATGTCATGGCTAGCAGTGGCGCAATTTCGTCAAAATTCTGGGGTAAAGTTGGAGCCAAGTTTCCCGAGTCAAGTGAAAAAGACAGTGAAAACTGAAAAATGAGTCATATAATACCATAAAGGCAAAGATATGCCAAAGAAAACTGAAAACTGTTTCTCTGGATTCGTGAATTATGCAGGCATATCTAATTTTGAAGAGATTTTTTGCGGAAATTAAAATTCAGCTGGGGGGGGGGAGGACAGACTGGGGTATGGGAGAGCAAACTTGGGTGTGAGGGGACCCCTCACCCCGATTTCTTTCCGCATCTTAGGTATATCGGAATCTAATCTTACGACAAAGGCTGTATCTTTTGTTCGAGAGGGGGTACAAAAAACTAAAAAACGCAATCATAAATTTGCTAATATGCATTTTTATTACTGTTTTAAGAGTCGCACAATAATTTAGGGTGGAGGGGTTCAATCCCCGTACCTCTCCCCTGGATATGGCCTTGCTTGGGGTACTGTCCAATTATCAGTTGAGCAGCCGTGTCTAGAAGTAGAATAGTTATATTCTAACGTAAAAAAGTTTCGACTGAACAAACGCATTACCAAAGATTAAAAGGTAAAATGAAAATACGAAAAAAATACCAAAAAAGGCTTTTATCTCGAAGTCTCAAAAGAAAAATTAAGATAAGCATTCTCAGTGTACTAAAACGTGAGAAATAATTTCTTGCTACCAAGAAAATAGAAATGGAGAAAGTTGTCTTGGAATAGCTGCTAACTGTAACGACCTCCAAGGAAGATACTATGTTGCTAAAGACGCATCGAGCGGTATGTTCATGTTTTACATGTCTAAGTAATGGAAAATGTTCAAACATTTTCCTGAATTTTCAATTTGACTTTACTCGCAGACTTGTACGTTAAAAAAAAAAAAAAAAAAAAAAAAAAAAAAAAAAAAAAAAAAAAAAAAAAAAACCAGCTGTGAACTACATGTTTTTTTATGATCACGTCTATAGCACCTTCTATTTTCATAGGTAAATTTTTCGCAAATCAAATTATTGACTTATGAATAAAGTGAATATACCAATCGATGCCTTTTTTATGCTCTTTACGAATATAATAATCACTTCTATCGGAAATTTAAGCTCTTTGAGCTCGAAATGACAAAAATATAAAAACCTAACCTAATCAACCTGATAATTTCAATTCAATTTAAATTTAAAATTGAATTTTGGTAATGCACCTTATGGGATATTTTGCTACAGCTTCTTCTGTCAGATTTATCATTTTCGATGTTTCGTCGCATTCTTAACATTCTTGAACGCATTCTTGAACATTCGGCGTTAAGGAAGAAGAAAATGGCATAATATTGTAAAATTTATTGTTACAATTTTCATTTATCCAACTTAATCGTGGAAAGACAGTGCTTGTGGATTAAAAAAAGGATTTATTATGAAACAGTAAGTTTAAAACAAATGTTTTAAGCCTTTTTACACCCTAAATATTTTTATATTTTTGTCATTTTCAAGAGCTCAAAAAGGGTTTAAATTCGAATTTCCGATAGAAGTGTTTATTATATTCGTAAAGAACATAAAAAAGGCATCGAGTGATATATTCACTTTATTCGTAAGTCAATAATATAATTTGCGAAAAATTTACCTTTTCATACACTTTTTGTGTTTTGAAAATTTCACCATCCCCCTCCCCCACACTGAAGTACAACTAAAAATAACTATGCTTACATTCAGATAACCAAATAATTTACCGACAATTACCGCGTTAAACTTTCAGTTAGGTCCTCGGTAGTATAGTGGTCATGTCCTGTCAGGTCCTAGTATATTCCTGTCACGCGGAAGACCGGGGTTCGATTCCCCGCCGGGGAGGATTTTTTAAATTCTCTTATTAATTTTTCTCAGTAGTCGTTTTTTCAAATATGATACATTAAGCACATCGTCGACTCTACCGTCTTTACCTAAGAATAGTGAATTATAAGTCATAAAATAGTATTTTAGGGTTGTATATCTGCCTTATTGGTACAAATGACCAGACTCGTAATATTTCTCTAAATTTGCAGCATTCTGAAAAACTAGCACTTTACTGCGATCTAACCTTACTTGAAGTTTTGAGAATCGTATACTGAAATTCACTGTTTTCATGTTCGGTGACAGACAATTGAGAGCATTATAAATTGGTCTTTTATTTGCTGCAGGGTACCTAATTTTCTACTCCTAATCGCGTTTTGTTGCGTAAATTTTGTGTTTTCAGTACAGCGCTTTTTGGGTGCCACATGACACTTTGATGGTGTCATCAACTCGAATTTGTAAAAAGCGATTATATATAAAAATGGCTTTGGCATGAGCCCTTAAACAGCTTTCTATAATAGACGAAGAAGAAAAAAACAGAACAAGAAGAAAAAAAAAAGACACAGTGCTACCCATGCAAAAAGTGATTTTCCTTGTTGTTAATGACTGGGGGCTACAAATTTCCTAGACAGGGTTTTCAACAATGGAGATTCTATTACTATACTCTTTCTTTTTATTAGAAGCAAATTTTTTAGGGGTTTCACACTATTTGGTCAAAATTCCTATAAATTTGGGTACTTTTGTATTATTCCAAACAAACCCAAGAGGTAAAGTTAGGTTAGTAAAGACCTATTAAGACCCGCTATACTTTACACCCCCTGCCCTAATATGCAAATATATAGCCTAAATTATATATTTGCAATGCATTTCTGCCACCCGTAACTTGTTTTTCAAGTTTTTGTTTCGTCACAGTTGATTCAATTTACAGTCATACGGGTTGAAACAAGAAAGACGCATTGCGAGAATAGCTGGAACATATATAATATAGTTTGGACTATATATTTGCACATTAAATGGGGGGGGGGGGGTAAAATATTCCGGATCTGCATGCCAAATATGTTAGCTACAATTGTTCTGTATATTATGGAGGTACGAATTGTTTCATTTGGGTTAACCTAACTTAACCGCTTGGGTGTGTTTGGTATAATAGAAAATTGTTTATACCCAAATTGTTATACCAAAATTGTATATAATACAAATTATACCCGAAATTGTTTTGAAAATAAAATTTTACTATTAAGATTAATCAGAACGATAATTACCCTTCCTGAATCAGCTACAAATTGGATTTTTTTTTCAGGAGGTTTTTTTTTTAAACGCCTTTTAAACTTTTGATTACTACGAGCCTTAGCCTACTCTTTACTAGGTTGCAGCCAGGGCCAAATCTAGGAAAAAAAGTTTTTTCTCGAAGGGGGGGGGGGGGTACAAAAATCTCCAAAAAATCTTAAAAAATATGTTTATATTAATTTTTGTTACGTTTTTACGAGTCGGATAAACATTTGGAGGGGGAGGTCAAACCCATTACCCCTTCCCCTGGATACGGCCTTGGTTGCAGCTATAGTTGCATCCATGAAAAAAAATGATAGTTGATCTCCTTTCCCATTCTGGAAAGACAGTGAGACCCTCCAAATTCTTTTCAAGCGCGTTAATGATGCCCCAAAAGCAGAACTGACTTAGAATCGATTATGAGCATCATATCTCTCTTCACCTACTGTTACATTTGGGGCGGTATGCTTTCAAAACAAAATCTTGGGGCCACATTGCAACCATTACGGTCGTCATTGTACTTTGTCAATGTCAAAATTGTTGTCGGATGATTCTTGTCTACATCAAAGCTTTGAACACTGGGCCTGGCCAGATAAGTTAGATCTCTATCTAAATATCAAGGGTCAAATATGACAGAACAATATTTCAGAATTTCAGTATCTGAGAAGCTGTTCAAACAGTTCGTGGTAACGAACTGTAAATAAGGAGAGACCCGGCTCAATGGTAACCGAAACTCTAGAAAACGGGTTTTTGATACCAATAGATACATCAAAAGAATCAGATTTCAATGCTGATTTCAAATATATAACTTTCATCAAGTTTAGTGCTACCCATCAAAAGTTACGCGCCTGGGAAAATTTGGCTGATTTTCAAAAAAAGGGGGAAAGACCCCCTAAAAGTTATAGAACCTTAATGAAAATCACACCATCACATTCAGCGTATCAGAGAACCCTACTGTAGAGGTTTCAAGCTCCTATCTACAAAAATGTGGAATAATGCATTTTTTGCCAGAAGAAAGATCACGGATGCGTGTTTATTTGTTTTTTGTTTTTTTTTCCAGGGGTGATCGTATCGACCCAGTGGTCCTAGAATATCGTGGGAGGGCTCATTGGAACGGAAATTAAAAGTTCTAGAGCCCTTTTTAAGTGACCAAAAAAATGGAGGGCAACTAGGCCCCCTCCCACGCTTATTTTTTCCCAAAGTCACCCGATCAAAATTTTGAGATAGCCATTTTGTTCAGCATGGTCGAAAATATGATAAATATGTCTTTTAGGATGACTTAATCCCCCGAAGTCCCCAGGGGGAGGGCTAAAAGTTATGAACTTTACCCAATGTTAACAAATAGTATTGGTTATTGGGAAGTATACAGAAGTTTTCAGGAGGGTTTTTTTCTGGTAGTGGGAGGGAAGGGTGGGTCGGGGGTTATGTTGGAGGATCTGTCCATGAAGGAATTTTTTATGGGGGAAGGGAAATTGCCATGAAGGGGGCGCCGGACTTGCCAGCATTATTTATTGGTTATTGGGAAGTATACAGACATTTTCAGGAAGGATTTTTTTTCTGGAGGGGGGGGGGCTAGAGGAGGGGGTTACTCTGGAGAATATTTCCGTGGAAGATATTTCTTTGGGGTAAGGGACATTTCTATGAAGGGGGCGCCGGATTTCCAAGCATTATTTAAAAAACGATCAGAAATTAAATTAAAAAAAACAAGTTTTTTCAACTGAAAGTAAGAAGCAACATTAGAACTTAAAACGAACAGAAATTATAACGTATGTGAGGGGTTCTCCCCCAAGTCAATACCTCGCTCTTTACGCTACAGTTTTTTTAGTGCTTTCAAAAGAGCTATCTATTCTAATTAAACGGCCTTTGTGATTCAGGGGTTTGTGAATCAAATTTTTTTTTTAACTTTTAACGTAAAGAGCGTGGTATTGACTAAGGGGAGAACCCCCTCATATACGTAATAACATATACGTAAAAAAAAACAATAAAAAAACAAGCGATACGGCTCAATAGTAATCGAAACTTTTAAAAACGGAATTTTGATGTCAATAAATGTATAAAAAAATGTGTTTATAATGCCGATTCTAAATATATAAATTTTATTAAGTTAAGTATTACTCATCAAAGGCTACGAGCCTGAGAAAATTTACCCGATTTTTTAAAGAGGGGGGAAACATCCCCTGCAAGTGAAAGAATTTTAATGAAAATCACACCGTCAGATTCAGCGTATCAGAAAACCCTATTACATAGGTTTCAAGCTCATATCTGCAAAAATCTGCAACATTGTATTTTTTGCCAGAAGAAAAATATACGAATATAGAAGTTAGTTACGTAAGTTAATTTGTAGACATCCATTTAGCAAAAGAAAAGTAAAATTTTTATGCAAATTTTGTTTACTTATTCAATGACGGTTAGCCAAAATAAAAGCTGCATTAACTAAAAAACGATCAGAAATTAAATAAAAAAAACAACAAGTATTTTAAACTGAAAGTAAGGAGCGACATTAAAACTTAAAACGAACAGAAATTATTCCGTATATGAAAGGGGCTGTCCCCTCCTCAACGCATCGCTCTTTACGCTAAAGTTTGACTCTGTCTCAACTTTATTTTTTAAAACAATAAAAAACTTTAGCGTAAAGAGCGAGGCGTTGAGGAGGGGACAGCCCCTTTCATATACGGAATAATTTCTGTTCGTTTTAAGTTTTAATGTCGCTCCTTACTTTCAGTTTAAAAAACTTGTTTTTTTTTATTTAATTCGTAAACAAATCGATGTTCTATACTAAAAAGGCCCATATTCGCGACCAGGCCCATAAGCCGGAATGTTTCAGGAGAAAGGGGGGGTATAAAAAATATTTGGCAATTTAAACAAGAAGTCGTCAAAAATTTAAGACAATTTAGTATCTCGCACGGACTGGAGGGGTGTTGGTAAGGCTACACTCCCTAAACCCCCTGAGTACATCTCTGGATGCAACAATTCAGCCCTACCATGTCATAATGCATTTCCAACAAAATTCTAGTTTCGAAAAAAAGACAATCTTTAATCTCATGACTGAAGTATATATAATCGAGGTAAACAATGGAGATAAGTACCATTGATACAAGGAAAAGCTCCATGAAAATCGGCTCGTTTTAAACTACTCCAAATCGAAATAAAGTGTCGACTTTAATCAAGGATAGTACTGAAAGTAAGTTCAGAGCAATTACAGTTGAAGTTGCTAGGTTGCAAGACAATTTTAAGTACTCTATGTTTAGAATATTGACCTAGGCGAAACCAAACTGGAGGAATTCTAGTGAATTTGAATCATCAACCGATATAGTCGATATGGTCATCAACTGATATGGTCATATGGCGATATGGTCATATGGTCGATAACAACCGATATGGTCATCAGCCGATACACCATAGTCAGTACCAATATCGTAATTTTGCTCGAACTCTTCACAAATATAATTGTCTTTTGAAATTAACAGGTTGTTGAAGTTTGCTTATCAATTTTTACGGTTCAACATGGCAACGTTGAGGAAAATGTGATAAACTTCATAACTTCATATACATAACTTCATAGCTATATAGACTTCATGATTTTGAAGGAAAAGAAAAATCTTAGAAAATTGTGGTTTTCAAGTAAGAATAGATCAATGATGGGTCTCAATAGGTCTAAAATAAGAACCAAACGGTTCTTATTTTAATGTCCTTTGTGCTTTAAACAAAGAAATTTTTATTCAGGAAGATATGCATATGCGCTGTCTATTTTTATTTTACTTGCATTTTTTTTTACTCCAGGAAGGAATATACGCATGCGCTTAGGGTTTTTAGGTACGGCTATTGAGAACTAAGACTGGGCCCTGATTTTTAACAGTTAAGCTCCTAAAATGTATTTCAACATTAAAAAAGATTGAATAAGAAATATCACAGTAGGCCCTTTTGAGCATGGGCTTCAGGAAGTGAAGGACTGCAAGTGGTTACCAGAATGTCCTGAGCTAGCAGTGGCTACCAGTATGTCATGGGCTACCAGTGGCTACCAGTATGTCATGGGCTACAAGTGGCTACCAGTATGTCATGGGCTACCAGTGACTTCAATCGTATACATTTGGGACTCTTCTTCTTCACGGTTCGTCACTGGCTGACGAAATCCTCGTTTCTTTACCTTTTTTGATTTGATTTTTCATTTTGTTATTTTCTTTCCTCTCTGAGTTTCATTTGTCATATTGCTTATACGCCCTTTTGAAAACCTGCATGCATACAGTTTTTTCTTTTAATTGAAACTCCCCCTAAATGCTTCCTAGAAGTTTCACCTTAGTATTCTTAGCGTCATTAGGTACAGTAACTAAATTGGTAGCATTAAAACTATACACATGGTGCCTTCTGGTTGGTTCAAAATCCCCCACAACTTACTCTTAAGGTCTAACTTAATAACATAAGTTGTTCTTGAAATATTGCGTTGTCACCTTTTCGAAAGTCCACATGCTCATAGTTTGTTTTGATTTAGTTCAACATCCGCCTAATTATTCCTTATATTTGATTACTAAAGGCATGAGGGGGATACGATTCACCTGGATTGTGAAGTATTTGATTTTTGGGAATTGTTTTGAGGATTATTGTAGCTACCTAACAACGCAAGGCCCAGCGAGAGTAGAGTGTGTTGAAATGTGATGTATTAAAAAAAAATGGTGTTATATATTTAATTTTTCTTTTATTTATGTAAATATAGTGAAAAGTGTTTTAAAGTGTTATAAGAAAGGTGAATATATTTTAAAGTACAAAAACGTATGTGCATTGTAAATTTGTATTTTAATGTTATATGTTATAGGCCTAATGAATGGGAGCAGCCCCTTGCCGCCGTGGGTAGCTAGAATAAGAATTTTGAAATTGTTGTATAGTAAATTAATGGATGGAGAATCGTATGAATGAAAAAAAAAGGTCTTCAGGAGAAAGGTAGATAAAATGTACTAGGAGAGAAAAAATTATGTATGTGAGGAATTTTAAAAGTGGAAAGCTATGGAACGTCGAGTAAGAAGTAAGATAGATAGGTAGTAAAGTGAAGGAATAATAGAGAAACAGGGACAAATTAGATTACAAATAAGCAAAGAGTCTTATATAAAAAAAAGAAGAAATAAACAGGATTGATTTTTTTTTTCAGGGGTACGAAAAGGAAACAAAAACCGGTTTGATTCTATCCATTACGTGATGTATCACCAATTATTATTGAGAACACAAAAAGAAGAGGAAGCGCTGAAGGAGGACCAAATACCGCTGGATAAAAGAAAGAAAAGAAGAAGAATTTAAAATATGCATTAGAAAATAATTTTGTATCTTTTCAATATTATAGTCTATTTTTGATAAAAAAAAAGGCATTGCTATATGCTCTTTGGACTATTGGTTACAAAATGGCTGTCTCGCAATTTCGATTGAATGTGTTTGGAGAGAGGAGGATGCCAGGGAGGGTGGGAGGGCTATTTTCCCTCTATCACGATTGACTCTTAAAATAGACTAGAACTATACATTTCCAATCAAATGAGCCTCCTCTAAAGTCCGCAAGACCACCCTTCTATATAACCATTACATGCCCCCGGGGCATAACTTACAACCCTTAGCCACAGACTCTGGGGGGGGGGTTAACCCCGAAGGCTTTGTTATGTGATCTGTGGACTATTCTTGAACAAATAGCTATCTCAAAATTTCAATCGTATACATTTGGGGAAAATATGACGTGGGGGTATAGCTACCCTCCGATAAATTTGCTCTAAACAGGGCAATTAAGCTTTCGATTTTCAATCCAATGAGCCCCTTTGAATCTTATACGACCACACTTTTCATAAAAAACATATATTCCTCGGGGCATAATTTACAAACCTTGCCCTGAAGGCTCTGGGGGGAGGGTCTCATCCTCAGAGATATAATTTCTGGACTTTTAAATACGTCAAACTAAATAGCTATCTCAAAATTTTGATTGGTAGTGTTTGGGGAAATTATGAGTGTGGGGGAGGGAAGCTGGTTGCCCGACAATCACTTTATTATTAAAGAGGGCACTAGCCCTTTCAATCTCCAACCGAACGAGCCCTTTTCGAAGTTTGTACGACAACAAGTTACCATCTTAAAATTTCTATCAGATGCATTCGGGAAAATACAACGTGTTTGTGTGTGTGGGGGGGGGGGAGAGGTATATCATAAAACGAAAAAATAGTAAAAAAGAGAAAAACGAAGATTATACAAGCCAGGAGAAATGATTGGAATAGGGGGGGGGCTGGTTGACCTCCAATTACTTTTGACTGTTAAAAAGGCCACTAGAACTTCTGATTAACAATCCAATGAGCCCCCTCCGAGGTTTATACAATCACCCTTTCTACAAAAACCTTATATGCCCAGGGCAAAACCTACAACCCTTGCCCTGAGGGTTTAGAAGGGGGGAGGTTGTCATCCTCAAAGTCATAATTTCTGGAACTTTAAACTACGCTGACCAAAATGGTTATCTCAAAATTTCGTTTGGATGTGTTTGGTGAAATGATTGGCGTC
>CM051276.1:45275910-45300910 GCA_027921565.1 Artemia sinica | reverse complement strand
GTAGAGCAATAATTGAGTCAAGGGCGTATCAAGGATTTTCATTTACGAGGGGAGGGGGAATAAATCGGGAAGGGGGTTCACAAAAACTTCAAAAACAGACCAAAAATCTGTTTATATGCATTTCGTAACGTTTTTACAATCTGGAAAAAATCGTGAGGGGGGGTTCAAAATCGATAACCCACCCCTGGATACGGCCGTGAATTGAGTCGTTGAAAAGCCAAACTGACAAACACCAGCTTTTGCAATTCTAAGACTTTGATATTAGAGTATGTGACCCCTGGCTTTGTATGTTAAGTAACTAAATAGAACTAAGCATTAATCCCCACAATGAAAAAAGCTCTGTCCTCCACAAAACATCCTGCATACAAGGGGAGCTATCCCCCCCCCCTATAATCAACTCTTTAAGCTTTTACACTAGTGCTTTCCCGAAAAGCATTTTAGAATGAATGAAAGATAACCAGCTAGTTTCTATAAAAGTTATTGGCCGATTGTCGTTCGAAACAAGACACGGGGGGAGATTTCAGAATTGAGTGAATTGAATTAAGATTTCAGAAGCCAAACTGATAAACTAAACTTGTTGCACTTGTAAGGTTTTAGCGTTAGAGCATTTGTCTATTAACTTTGCTCGTTAGCGTGGAAGTTCCATAAAACAGGGGATTAATACCGCAGAATGACAAAGCAAATTATTGTGCAATAATTTATATCTTTTTAAAATTTTTCAATAATTAAATATTTTTAAAGAAGTCAATCTGACTACATCTATAATGAAATCCACTCAACAAACTTGTCCATAAAATAAAAAAAACAAAAAAAAAAAAAACGCAACCCATTCGCAAATTTTTCAACAAGATGGATGCTTACTACAATCCGCAACACCGATGCATCTTCTCTTTTCTTTGTTGCTTGTTATACGGAAAATCTAAGCAATAACACGGTTTTCAGTCAATAAAGTACTCACGCGCTCTCTGTTTAGAGGTCGAAAATTTGTTTGCCAAGGTTGTTATCTCTACAACCAAGGTCACCTCTTTTGAAGATTCCCTACCTTGAACAACAGGCAAAATCACTTTTCTGTGATTCTTGAACCAGTGATTGTAGAATACTGAAAAAGGACTCATTTAAACGGAAATCACGATATCTATTACCTTTTGAAGTAAAAAAAGAGGTCACACCAAAATACCCCTCTTCTAAGCTCCCCCTCTTAGCCTTTTAGTTAGCCAAAACTAAAAAACACACTATGAAAAATTACCTACAGAAGAAAAAATGTCATTTCAATTTTTGCGATAAAATTGAATTTTTGTCTATGACCTTTCAAAGATACCGGTAACAATATACTCCTCGTGCTCTTTATCTGTGTAACAAATTTGCACATATTCCGTGGGAAAGTTTAATGGAGTTAAGGAAGCAAAATCTACATTTAATGCCCTATTTTAGCAATAATATATGTTAGCTTCTTTAGTTTCGTCCCCTTATTTCAAAATTTATTTTTGTAAGGCTTATTGTGCAAATTTAAAATGAGCAGCAAGTAAATCCTAAAAACAAAGTGTTTCTTAAGGAGACAAAGAGCAAAGTTGAAACTTGAAACGTAAAAAGCTAGTGTTTCATGGCTTATGCAGGACGTATAAGAGGTAGATCAAATAAACTGAATCGTGATAGTTCTCAAGGCTTGTAGAATCAAAAAAAAAAAAACAAAAAAAAAAAAACGCTTTACTCGGAACTGAGCTTCCTTGAGTTTTTTAGAGAACTATGAATGTATGCTAAAGGCATAGCCGTAACCAGGGGGGTTAGGGGTTTGAGCCCTTCAAGAAATGTTTGTCCGAGTTGTAGAAACATAACCAAAATATATAAACAAATTTTTGATGTATTGTATTTTAGTTTTTTTTTGTGTAGCCCCATCCCCGAAAAAAAACCTCCTCCGAACAAAAAATGTAGATACGGCCCTGACTAAAAAGCTATCGATATCATAGCCAGTGTAAGGCTATTGACAGCCTTATAAATATTGTTTTTTTATTTACTGCTGGCTATATGTGAGTAGTATTGATATACACAGTCCAGAACCTACAGGAAAACCTACAAGACCATGCACACTTTGAAACTTACATTCAACCCTACAAGAATATGCTCAAAAGTGTAATAGATATGAAGCGTACAAGAAACTTTTTTTTTTTTTTTTTTTTTTTTTTTTTTTTTTTTTTTTTTTTTTAAATCGAAAACTAGAGATTGTCAAATTGCGTATTTAGGAATTGTTTTGATTGACATTTTTGCAAAAAAGGGATAAGGAATTCGTAAATTGGACACTATGAACGATATTAATTGATGTTTTGAATAATAGGAGTCTGAATGATTCTAATTAGTGATTGGATTGTATGAAGGTGGAGAAAAAAAAGGATTAAACTGATTTTGTGTACTGTATAATACACAAGTGATGTTTGGACAGTGTTGTCAATTTAAAATATACTTCGATTTTTTTTTTAAAGGGTTAAAGTGATTAGCAATTACGAGCGGGGATTCCCCGCTTTTTTTTTATTTTTTTTTAAATCGAAAACTAGAGATTGTCAAATTGCGTATTAAGGAATGCTTTTGTAGGGAAAGCTGTCAATCACCCGTGTGTTATCCACAGTTCCATTTTGAAGTCTGTGCTATCAACAGCGGCTTCTGATTTGTTTTGGAGAATTGCCTTTAGCCAACAATAGTTTAGAAATAAAAAAAATTAACAAGAAATGGCTGAAAAGTGTTTTGGGGGACAGGGGATGATTGTGTACTGTATAATACACAAGTGATGTTTGGACAGTGTTGTCAATTTAAAATAGTTAAGAAATAAAAAAAATTAACAAGAAATGCCTGAAAAGTGTTTTGGGGGGAGATGGGTTGATTGTGTACTGTATAATACACAAGTGATGTTTGGACAGTGTTGTCAATTTAAAATATACTTCGATGTGTTGTCAATTTAAAATAGTTAAGAAATAAAAAAATTTAACAAGAAATGGCTGAAAAGTGTTTTGGGGGGAGATGGGTTGATTGTGCATTGTATAATACACAAGTGATGTTTGGACAGTGTTGTCAATTTAGAATATACTTCGATGTGTTGTCAATTTAAAATAGTTTAGAAATAAAGAATTTTAACAAGAAATGGCTAAAAAGAGTTTTGGGGGAGATGGGTTGATTGTGTACTGTATAATACACAAGTGATGTTTGGACAGTGTTGTCAATTTAAAATATACTTGGATGTGTTGTCAATTTAAAATAGTTTAGAAATAAAAAATTTTAACAAGAAATGGCTGAAAAGTGTTTTTGGGGGAGATGGGTTGATTGTGTACTGTATAATACACAAGTGATGTTTGGATAGTGTTGTCAATTTAAAATATACTTCGATGTGTTGTCAATTTAAAATAGTTAAGAAATAAAAAAATTTAACAAGAAATGGCTGAAAAGTGTTTTGGGGGGAGATGGGTTGATTGTGTACTGTATAATACACAAGTGATGTTTGGACAGTGTTGTCAATTTAAAATATACTTCGATGTATTGTAAATTTAAAATAGTTAAGAAATAAAAAATTTTAACAAGAAATGGCTGAAAAGCGTTATGGGGGGAGATGGGTTGATTATGTACTGTATAATACACAAGTGATGTTTGGACAGTGTTGTCAATTTAAAATATACTTCGATGTGTTGTCAATTTAAAATAGTTAAGAAATAAAAAAATTTAACAAGAAATGGCTGAAAAGTGTTTTGGGGGGAGATGGGTTGATTGTGTACTGTATAATACACAAGTGATGTTTGGACAGTATTGTCAATTTGAAATATACTTCGATGTGTTGTCAATTTAAAATAGTTTAGAAATAAAAATTTTAACAAGAAATGACTGAAAAGTGTTTTAGGGGGAGATGGGTTGATTGTGTACTGTATAATACACAAGTGATATTTGGACAGTGTTGTCAATTTAAAAGATACTTCGATGTGTTGTCAATTTAAAATAGTTAAGAAATAAAAAATTTTAACAAGAAATGGCTGAAAAGTGTTTTGGGGGGAGATGGGTTGATTGTGTACTGTGTAATACACGAGTGATGTTTGGACAGTGTTGTCAATTTAAAATATACTTCGATGTGTTGTCAATTTAAAATAGTTAAGAAATAAAAAAAATTAACAAGAAATGCCTGAAAAGTGTTTTGGGGGGAGACGGGTTTATTTTGTACTGTATAATACACAAGTGATGTTTGGACAGTGTTGTCAATTTAAAATATAATTCGATGTGTTGTCAATTTAAAATAGTTAAGAAATAAAAAAATTTAACAAGAAATGGCTGAAAAGTGTTTTGGGGGGAGATGGGTTGATTGTGCATTGTATAATACACAAGTGATGTTTGGGCAGTATTGTCAATTTAAAATATACTTCGATGTGTTGTCAATTTAAAATAGTTTAGAAATAAAGAATTTTAACAAGAAATGGCTGAAAAAGAGTTTTGGGGGGAGATGGGTTGATTGTGTACTGTATAATACACAAGTGATGTTTGGACAGTGTTGTCAATTTAAAATATACTTCGATGTGTTGTCAATTTAAAATAGTTTAGAAATAAAAAATTTTAACAAGAAATGGCTGAAAAGTGTTTTGGGGGAGATGGGTTGATTGTGTACTGTATAATACACAAGTGATGTTTAGATAGTGTTTCAATTTAAAATATACTTCGATGTGTTGTCAATTTAAAATAGTTAAGAAATAAAAAAATTTAACAATAAATGGCTGAAAAGTGTTTTGGGGGAGATGGGTTGATTGTGTACTGTATAATACACAAGTGATGTTTGGACAGTGTTGTCAATTTAAAATATACTTCGATGTGTTGTCAATTTAAAATAGTTAAGAAATAAAAAATTTTAACAAGAAATGGCTGAAAAGTGTTATGGGGGGAGATGGGTTGATTATGTACTGTATAATACACAAGTGATGTTTGGACAGAGTTGTCAATTTAAAATATACTTCGATGTGTTGTCAATTTAAAATAGTTAAGAAATAAAAAAATTAACAAGAAATGGCTGAAAAGTGTTTTGGGGGGAGATGGGTTGATTGTGTACTGTATAATACACAAGTGATGTTTGGACAGTATTGTCAATTTGAAATATACTTCGATGTGTTGTCAATTTAAAATAGTTTAGAAATAAAAAATTTTAACAAGAAATGACTGAAAAGTGTTTTAGGGGGAGATGGGTTGATTGTGTACTGTATAATACACAAGTGATATTTGGACAGTGTTGTCAATTTAAAATATACTTCGATGTGTTGTCAATTTAAAATAGTTTAGAAATAAAAAATTTTAACAAGAAATGGCTGAAAAGTGTTTTGGGGGGAGATGGGTTGATTGTGTACTGTATAATACACAAGTGATGTTTGGACAGTGTTGTCAATTTAAAATATACTTCGATGTGTTGTCAATTTAAAATAGTTAAGAAATAAAAAAAATTAACAAGAAATGGCTGAAAAGTGTTTTGGGGGAGATGGGTTGATTGTGTACTGTATAATACACAAGTGATGTTTGGAGAGTGTTGTTAATTTAAAATATACTTTGATGTATTGTCAATTTAAAATAGTCAAGAAATAAAAAATTTAACAAGAAATGGTTGAAAAGTGTTTTGGGGGAGATGGGTTGATTGTGTACTGTATAATACACAAGTGATGTTTCGACAGTGTTGTCAATTTAAAATATACTTCGATGTGTTGTCAATTTAAAATAGTTAAGAAAAAAAAAAAATTAACAAGAAATGGCTGAAAAGTGTTTTGGGGGAGATGGGTTGATTGTGTTCTGTATAATACACAAGTGATGTTTGGATAGTGTTGTCAATTTAAAATATACTTCAATGTGTTGTCAATTTAAAATAGTTAAGAAATAAGGGATGATTGTGTACTGTATAATACACAAGTGATGTTTGGACAGTGTTGTCAATTTAAAATAGTTAAGAAATAAAAAAAATTAACAAGAAATGGCTGAAAAGTGTTTTGGGGGGAGATGGGTTGATTGTGTACTG
The DNA here is from genome assembly GCA_027921565.1 of Artemia sinica. Taxonomy (NCBI): domain Eukaryota; kingdom Metazoa; phylum Arthropoda; class Branchiopoda; order Anostraca; family Artemiidae; genus Artemia; species Artemia sinica. The sequence goes on along the minus strand of CM051276.1, from coordinate 45,294,900 downwards.
TATAATACACAAGTGATGTTTGGACAGTGTTGTCAAATTAAAATATACTTCGATGTGTTGTCAATTTAAAATAGTTAAGAAATAAAAAAATTTAACAAGAAATGGCTGAAAAGTGTTTTGGGGGGAGATGGGTTGATTGTGTACTGTATAATACCCAAGTGATGTTTGGACAGTGTTGTCAATTTAAAATATACTTCGATGTGTTGTTAATTTAAAATAGTTTAGAAATAAAAAAAATTAACAAGAAATGGCTGAAAAGTATTTTGGAGGGAGATGGGTTCATTGTGTACTGTATAATACACAAGTGATGTTTGGACAGTGTTGTCAATTTAAACTAGTTGAACGTTATACTATACGAAGAAGTTGATACTAAAGGGGTATAGATGACAAGAAAAGAATTGTAATAACGGATAGCTTTACTTCTTCAATGTGTTCCATATAATACATAAGTGGTGGAGTGATGGGAGCGGGGTGTCTAAGAGTACTTATAGTGTGATAGTGGAGGGGGGAGTTGCGAGTACCAAGTCACATGATAGTTACGCTATTATAGAAAATAATTTCAAAGTACCAAGTCACATGATAGTTACGCTATTATAGAAAATAATTTCAAAGTACCAAGTCACATGATAGTTACGCTATTGTAGAAAATAATTTCAAAGTACCATGTCACATGATAGTTACGCTATTGTATAAAATAATTTCAAAGTACCATGTCACATGATAGTTACGCTATTGTATAAAATAATTTCAAAGTACCAAGTCACATGATAGTTACGCTATTGTAGAAAATAATTTCAAAGTACCAAGTCACATGATAGTTACGCTATTATAGAAAATAATTTCAAAGTACCAAGTCACATGATAGTTACGCTATTGTAGAAAATAATTTCAAAATACCAAGTCACATGATAGTTACGCTATTGTAAAAAATAATTTCAAAGTACCAAGTCACATGATAGGTACGCTATTGTAGAAAATAATTTCAAAGTACCAAGTCACATGATAGTTACGCTTTTGTAGAAAATAATTTCAAAGTACCAAGTCACATGATAGTTACGCTATTATAGAAAATAATTTCAAAGTACCAAGTCACATGATAGTTACGCTTTTATAGAAAATAATTTCAAAGTACCAAGTCACATGATAGTTACGCTATTATAGAAAATAATTTCAAAGTACCAAGTCACATGATAGTTACGCTAATATAGAAAATAATTTCAAAGTACCAAGTCACATGATAGTTACGCTATTATAGAAAATAATTTCAAAGTACCAAGTCACATGAAAGTTACGCTATTATAGAAAATAATTTCAAAGTACCAAGTCACATGATAGTTATGCTGTTGTAGAAAATAATTTCAAAGTACAAGTCACATGAAAGTTACGCTATTATAGAAAATAATTTCAAACTACCAAGTCAAATGATAGTTACGCTATTGTATAAAATAATTTCAAAGTACCAAGTCACATGATAGTTACGCTATTGTAGAAAATAATTTCAAAGTACCATGTCACATGATAGTTACGCTATTGTATAAAATAATTTCAAAGTACCAAGTCACATGATAGTTACGCTATTATAGAAAATAATTTCAAAGTACCAAGTCACATGATAGTTACGCTATTATAGAAAATAATTTCAAAGTACCAAGTCACATGATAGTTACGCTATTATAGAAAATAATTTCAAAGTACCAAGTCACATGATAGTTACGCTATTGTAGAAAATAATTTCAAAGTACCAAGTCACATGATAGTTACGCTATTGTAGAAAATAATTTCAAAGTACCAAGTCACATGATAGTTACGCTTTTATAGAAAATAATTTCAAAGTACCAAGTCACATGATAGTTACGCTATTATAGAAAATAATTTCAAAGTACCAAGTCACATGATAGTTACGCTATTGTAGAAAATAATTTCAAAGTACCAAGTCACATGATAGTTACGCTTTTATAGAAAATAATTTCAAAGTACCAAGTCACATGATAGTTACGCTATTATAGAAAATAATTTCAAAGTACCAAGTCACATGATAGTTACGCTATTGTAGAAAATAATTTCAAAGTACCAAGTCACATGATAGTTACGCTATTGTAGAAAATAATTTCAAAGTACCATAAGCCACATGAAAGTTACGCTATTATAGAAAATAATTTCAAAGTACCAAGTCACATGATAGTTACGCTATTGTATAAAATAATTTCAAAGTACCAAGTCACATGATAGTTACGCTATTGTAGAAAATAATTTCAAAGTACCAAGTCACATGATAGTTACGCTATTGTAGAAAATAATTTCAAAGTACCAAGTCACATGATAGTTACGCTATTGTATAAAATAATTTCAAAGTACCAAGTCACATGATAGTTACGCTATTGTAGAAAATAATTTCAAAGTACCAAGTCACATGATAGTTACGCTATTGTAGAAAATAATTTCAAAGTACCAAGTCACATGATAGTTACGCTATTATAGAAAATAGTTTCAAAGTACCAAGGCACATGATAGTTACGCTATTGTATAAAATAATTTCAAAGTACCAAGTCACATGATAGTTACGCTATTGTAGAAAATAATTTCAAAGTACCAAGTCACATGATAGTTACGCTATTGTAGAAAATAATTTCAAAGTACCAAGTCACATGATAGTTACGCTATTGTATAAAATAATTTCAAAGTACCAAGTCACATGATAGTTACGCTATTGTAGAAAATAATTTCAAAGTACCAAGTCACATGATAGTTACGCTATTATAGAAAATAATTTCAAAGTACCAAGTCACATGATAGTTACGCTATTATAGAAAATAATTTCAAAGTACCAAGTCACATGATAGTTACGCTAATATAGAAAATAATTTCAAAGTACCAAGTCACATGATAGTTACGCTATTATAGAAAATAATTTCAAAGTACCAAGTCACATGATAGTTACGCTATTATAGAAAATAATTTCAAAGTACCAAGTCACATGATAGTTACGCTATTATAGAAAATAATTTCAAAGTACCAAGTCACATGATAGTTACGCTATTGTAGAAAATAATTTCAAACACAAAGAGACGACACATGCACAGAGACGACACACACACACACACACAGAGCCAACTCACGCACAGAGAGGACAAACACACAGAGACGACAGACACAAAGAGACGACTCACACGCTGAGAGGACAAACACACAGAAACGACACACACACACACACACATAGAGACAACGCAGACACAGAGACGACACACACACAGAGACGAAACACACACACAGAGACGACACATACACAGAGGCGACACACACATAGAGACGACAAACATACAGAGAAGACACAAAAACAGAGACGAGACACTCACATAGAGACAACACACACACACACACAAAGACAACAAACGCAGAGACAACACACGCACAGAGACGACACACGCATAGAGACGACACACACACACACAGAGACATCAAGCACAGAGACAACACGCACACAGAGACAACACACACACAGACACAGAGACGAAACACACATAGCGACGAAACACGCACAGAGACGACACATACACACACACACACACAAAGACGACAACACACAGAGAGAAGACACACGCACACAGAAACAGCACACACACACACACAGAGACGACACGCACATAGCGACGACACACGCATAGAGACGACACACACACAGAGACGACAACACACAGAGAAAAGACACACGCACAGAGACGACACACACGCACAGACACACACACAGAGACGATACAGACACAGAGATGACACACAGAGACGAAACACACATAGAGACGACACATGCACAGGGACGATACACACACAGAGACAACACACACACACACAGAGACGACACACACACAGAGACGACACACTCAAAGTGACGACTTACACACAGAGACGACACACACAGAGACATGACACACACACACACACACACACACACACACACACACACACACACACACAACACACACACACACACACACACCACACACACACACACACACACACACACACACAACACACACACACACACACACACACACACACACCACCACCCACACACACACACACACACAAACACACACACACACACACACACACAGCGACGACAAACACACAGAGACAACACACACAAAGAGACGACACACACACACAGATACGAAACACACAAAGAGACGACACACACACACAGAGACGACACATACACAGAGATGACACACTCATTGAGACGACACACGCACAGACACAACACACAAACAGAGTCATAGTGAGAGAGATATCCAAAAAGTTGGGTTGATCTAGGTACACTTAGAGTGGCGCGCTTAGATGTGTCGTCTCTGTGTGTGTGTGTCGTCTCTTTGTGTGTTTCGTATCTGTGTGTGTGTGTCGTCCCTTTGTATGTCTTGTCTCTGTGTGTTTGTCGTCTCTCTGTGTGTGTGTGTGTGTGTGTGTGTCATCTCTCTATGTGTGTCGTCTCTGTGTGTAAGTCGTCACTTTGAGTGTGTCGTCTCTGTGTGTGTGTCGTCTCTCTGTGTGTGTGTCGTCTTTGTGTGGGTGTTGTCTGTGTGTGTGTGTGTGTGTGTTGTCTCTATGCGTGTGTCGTCTCTATGTGTGTTTTGTATCTGTGTGTGTGTGTCGTCTCTTTGTGTGTGTCGTCTCTATGTGTGTTTGTCATTTCTGTGTGTGTGTCTCGTCTCTCTGTGTGTGTTGACTCTGTGCGTGTATCGTCTCTGTGCGTGTGTCGTCTCTATGGGTGTTTCGTCTCTGTATGTGCGTATCATCTCTGTATGTGTGTCATCTCTGTGTGTGTGTGTGTGTCGTCTCTGTGCGTGTGTCTTCTCTCTGTGTGTGTCGTCTCTGTGTGTGTGTCGTCTCTGTGCGTGTGTCGTCGCTATGTGTGTGTCGTCTCTGTGTGTGTGTGTTGTCTCTGTCTGTGTATCGTCCCAGTGCATGTGCCGTCTCTATGTGTGTTTCGTCTCTGTGTGTGTGTGTGTCATCTCTGTGTCTGTATAGTCTCTGTGTGTGTGTTTGTGCGTGTGTGTCGTCTCTCTGCGTGTGTCTTCTCTCTGTGTGTTGTCGTCTCTGTGTGTGCGTGTCGTCTCTATGCGTGTATCGTCGGTATGTGCGTGTCGTCTGTGTGTGTGTGTGTGTGTGTGTGTGTGTGTGCTGTTTCTGTGTGCATGTGTCTTCTCTCTGTGTGTTGTCGTCTATGTGCGTGTGTGTATGTGTCGTCTCTGTGCGTGTTTCGTCGCTATGTGTGTGTCGTCTCTGTGTCTGTGTGTGTGTTGTCTCAGTGTGCGTGTTGTCTCTGTGCTTGTTGTCTTTGTGTGTGTGTGTCGTCTCTATGCGTGTGTCGTCTCTGTGCGAGTGTTGTCTCTGCGTTTGTTGTCTTTGTGTGTGTGTGTGTTGTCTCTATGTGAGTGTGTCGTCTCTGTTTTTGTGTCTTCTCTGTATGTTTGTCGTCTCTATGTGTGTGTCGCCTCTGTGTATGTGTCGTCTCTGTGTGTGTGTTTCGTCTCTGTGTCTGTGTTGTCTCTATGTGCGTTTGTGTCGTTTCTGTGTGTTTGTCCTCTCTGCGTGTGAGTCGTCTCTTTGTGTCTGTCGTCTCTGTGTGTTTGTCCTCTCTGTGCGTGAGTTGGCTCTGTGTGTGTGTGTGTCGTCTCTGTGCGTGTGTTATCTCTTTGTGTTTGAAATTAATTTCTACAATAGCGTAACTATCATGTGACTTGGTACTTTGAAATTATTTTCTATAATAGCGTAACTATCATGTGACTTGGTACTTGAAAATTATTTTCTATAATAGCGTAACTATCATGTGACTTGGTACTTTGAAATTATTTTCTATAATAGCGTAACTATCATGTGACTTGGTACTTTGAAATTATTTTCTATATTAGCGTAACTATCATGTGACTTGGTACTTTGAAATTATTTTCTACAATAGCGTAACTATCATGTGACTTGGTACTTTGAAATTATTTTCTACAATAGCGTAACTATCATGTGACTTGGTACTTTGAAATTATTTTATACAATAGCGTAACTATCATGTGACTTGGTACTTTGAAATTATTTTCTACAATAGCGTAACTATCATGTGACTTGGTACTTTGGAATTATTTTATACAATAGCGTAACTATCATGTGCCTTGGTACTTTGAAATTATTTTCTACAATAGCGTAACTATCATGTGACTTGGTACTTTGAAATTATTTTCTATAATAGCGTAACTATCATGTGACTTGGTACTTTGAAAATTATTTTATAGAATAGCGTAACTATCATGTGACTTGGTACTTTGAAATTATTTTCTACAATAGCGTAACTATCATGTGACTTCTCTGTATGTTTGTCGTCTCTATGTGTGTGTCGCCTCTGTGTATGTGTCGTCTCTGTGTGTGTGTTTCGTCTCTGTGTCTGTGTTGTCTCTATGTGCGTTTGTGTCGTTTCTATGTGTTTGTCCTCTCTGCGTGTGAGTCGTCTCTTTGTGTCTGTCGTCTCTGTGTGTTTGTCCTCTCTGTGCGTGAGTTGGCTCTGTGTGTGTGTGTCGTCTCTGTGCGTGTGTCATCTCTTTGTGTTTGAAATTATTTTCTACAATAGCGTAACTATCATGTGACTTGGTACTTTGAAATTATTTTCTATAATAGCGTAACTATCATGTGACTTGGTACTTGAAAATTATTTTCTATAATAGAGTAACTATCATGTGACTTGGTACTTTGAAATTATTTTCTATAATAGCGTAACTATCATGTGACTTGGTACTTTGAAATTATTTTCTATATTAGCGTAACTATCATGTGACTTGGTACTTTGAAATTATTTTCTACAATAGCGTAACTATCATGTGACTTGGTACTTTGAAATTATTTTCTACAATAGCGTAACTATCATGTGACTTGGTACTTTGAAATTATTTTATACAATAGCGTAACTATCATGTGACTTGGTACTTTGAAATTATTTTCTACAATAGCGTAACTATCATGTGACTTGGTACTTTGGAATTATTTTATATTATAGCGTAACTATCATGTGCCTTGGTACTTTGAAATTATTTTCTATAATAGTGTAACTATCATGTGACTTGGTACTTTGAAATTATTTTCTACAATAGTGTAACTATCATGTGACTTGGTACTTTGAAATTATTTTATAGAATAGCGTAACTATCATGTGACTTGGTACTTTGAAATTATTTTCTACAATAGCGTAACTATCATGTGACTTGGTACTTTGAAATTATTTTCTACAATAGCGTAACTATCATGTGACTTGGTACTTTGAAATTATTTTATACAATAGCGTAAATATAGAGTGACTTTGTACTTTGAAATTATTTTCTATAATAGCGTAACTTACATGTGGCTTGGTACTTTGAAATTATTTTCTACAATAGCGTAACTATCATGTGACTTGGTACTTTGAAATTATTTTCTACAATAGCGTAACTATCATGTGACTTGGTACTTTGAAATTATTTTCTATAATAGCGTAACTATCATGTGACTTGGTACTTTGAAATTATTTTCTATAAAAGCGTAACTATCATGTGACTTGGTACTTTGAAATTATTTTCTACAATAGCGTAACTATCATGTGACTTGGTACTTTGAAATTATTTTCTACAATAGCGTAACTATCATGTGACTTGGTACTTTGAAATTATTTTCTATAATAGCGTAACTATCATGTGACTTGGTACTTTGAAATTATTTTCTATAAAAGCGTAACTATCATGTGACTTGGTACTTTGAAATTATTTTCTACAATAGCGTAACTATCATGTGACTTGGTACTTTGAAATTATTTTCTACAATAGCGTAACTATCATGTGACTTGGTACTTTGAAATTATTTTCTATAATAGCGTAACTATCATGTGACTTGGTACTTTGAAATTATTTTCTATAATAGCGTAACTATCATGTGACTTGGTACTTTGAAATTATTTTATACAATAGCGTAACTATCATGTGACATGGTACTTTGAAATTATTTTCTACAATAGCGTAACTATCATGTGAGTTGCTACTTTGAAATTATTTTTTACAATAGCGTAACTATCATGTGACTTGGTACTTTGAAGTTATTTTATACAATAGCGTAACTATCATGTGACTTGGTACTTTGAAATTATTTTCTATAATAGCGTAACTTTCATGTGACTTGATACTTTGAAATTATTGTCTACAACAGCATAACTATCATGTGACTTGGTACTTTGAAATTATTTTCTATAATAGCGTAACTTTCATGTGACTTGGTACTTCGAAATTATTTTCTATAATAGCGTAACTATCATGTGACTTGGTACTTTGAAATTATTTTCTATATTAGCGTAACTATCATGTGACTTGGTACTTTGAAATTATTTTCTATAATAGCGTAACTATCATGTGACTTGGTACTTTGAAATTATTTTCTATAAAAGCGTAACTATCATGTGACTTGGTACTTTGAAATTATTTTCTATAATAGCGTAACTATCATGTGACTGGGTACTTTGAAATTATTTTCTACAAAAGCATAACTATCATGTGACTTGGTACTTTGAAATTATTTTCTACAATAGCATAACTATCATGTGACTTGGTACTTTGAAATTATTTTCTATAATAGCGTAACTATCATGTGACTTGGTACTTTGAAATTATTTTCTACAACAGCATAACTATCATGTGACTTGGTACTTTGAAATTATTTTATACAATAGCGTAACTATCATGTGACATGGTACTTTGAAATTATTTTATACAATAGCGTAACTATCATGTGACATGGTACTTTGAAATTATTTTCTACAATAGCGTAACTATCATGTGACTTGGTACTTTGAAATTATTTTCTATAATAGCGTAACTATCATGTGACTTGGTACTTTGAAATTATTTTCTATAATAGCGTAACTATAATGTGACTTGGTACTCGCAACTCCCCCCTCCACTATCACACTATAAGTACTCTAAGACACCCCGCTCCCATCACTCCATCACTTATGTATTATATGGAACACATTGAAGAAGTAAAGCTATCCGTTATTACAATTCTTTTCTAGTCATCTACACCCCTTAGTATCAACTTCTTCGTATAGTATAACGTTAAACTATTTTAAATTGACAACACTGTCCAAACATCACTTGTGTATTATACAGTACACAATCAACCCATCTCCCCCAAAAACACTTTTCAGGCATTTCTTGTTAAATGTTTTTATTTCTTAACTATTTTAAATTGACAACACATCGAAGTATATTTTAAATTGACAACACTGTCCAAACATCACTTGTGTATTATACAGTACACAATCAACCCATCTCCCCCCAAAACACTTTTCAGGCATTTCTTGTTAAATGTTTTTATTTCTTAACTATTTTAAATTGACAACACATCGAAGTATATTTTAAATTGACAACACTGTCCAAACATCACTTGTGTATTATACAGTACACAATCAACCCATCTCCCCCCAAAACACTTTTCAGCCATTTCTTGTTAATTTTTTTTATTTCTTAACTATTTTAAATTGACAACACTGTCCAAACATCACTTGTGTATTATACAGTACACAATACACATCGAAGTATATTTTAAATTGATAACACTATCCAAACATCACTTGTGTATTATACAGTACACAATCAACCCATCTCCCCCCAAAACACTTTTCAGCCATTTCTTGTTAAATTTTTTATTTCTTAACTATTTTAAATTGACAACACATCGAAGTATATTTTAAATTGACAACACTGTCCAAACATCACTTGTGTATTATACAGTACACAATCAACCCATCTCCCCCCAAAACACTTTTCAGGCATTTCTTGTTAAATTTTTTTATTTCTTAACTATTTTAAATTGACAACACATCGAAGTATATTTTAAATTGACAACACTGTCCAAACATCACTTGTGTATTATACAGTACACAATCAACCCATCTCCCCCAAAACACTTTTCAGCCATTTCTTGTTACATTTTTTTATTTCTTAACTATTTTAAATTGACAACACATCGAAGTATATTTTAAATTGACAACACTATCCAAACATCACTTGTGTATTATACAGTACACAATCAACCCATCTCCCCCCAAAAGACTTTTCAGCCATTTCTTGTTAAAGTTTTTATTTCTAAACTATTTTAAATTGACAACACATCGAAGTATATTTTAAATTGACAACACTGTCCAAACATCACTTGTGTATTATACAGTACACAATCAACCCATCTCCCCCCAAAACACTTTTCAGCCATTTCTTGTTAAAATTCTTTATTTCTAAACTATTTTAAATTGACAACACATCGAAGTATATTTTAAATTGACAACACTGTCCAAGCATCACTTGTGTATTATACAGTACACAATCAACCCATCTCCCCCCAAAACACTTTTCAGCCATTTCTTGTTAAATTTTTTTATTTCTTAACTATTTTAAATTGACAACACATCGAATTATATTTTAAATTGACAACACTGTCCAAACATCACTTGTGTATTATACAGTACACAATCAACCCGTCTCCCCCCAAAACACTTTTCAGGCATTTCTTGTTAATTTTTTTTTTTATTTCTTAACTATTTGAAATGACAACACTGTCCAAACATCACTTGTGTATTATACAGTACACAATCATCCCCTGTCCCCAAAACACTTTTCAGCCATTTCTTGTTAATTTTTTTATTTCTAAACTATTGTTGGCTAAAGGCAATTCTCCAAAACAAATCAGAAACCGCTCTTGATAGCACAGACTTCAAAAATGGAACTGTGGATAACACACGGGTGATTGACAGCTTTCCCTACAAAAGCATTCCTTAATAAGCAATTTGACAATCTCTAGTTTTCGATTAAAAAAAAAAAACCAGCGGGGAATCCCCGCTCGTAATTGCTAATCACTTTAACCCTTTTTAAAAAAAAATCGAAGCATATTTTAAATTGACAACACTGTCCAAACATCACTTGTGTATTATACAGTACACAAAATCAGTTTAATCCTTTTTTTCTCCACCTTCATACAATCCAATCACTAATTAGAATCATTCACACTCCTATTATTCAAAACATTAATTAATATCGTTCATAGTGTCCAATTTGCGAATTCCTTATCCCTTTTTGCAAAAATGTCAATCAAAACAATTCCTAAATACGCAATTTGACAATCTCTAGTTTTCGATTAAAAAAAAAAAAAAAAAAAAAAAACAGTTTCTTGTACGCTTCATATCTATTACACTTTTGAGCATATTCTTGTAGGGTTGAATGTAGGTTTCAAAGTGTGCATGGTCTTGTAGGTTTTCCTGTAGGTTCTGGACTGTGTATTATCAATACTACTTATGTGGGATTTTCTGCTCCTAAGATAACATCCTGTTCTTTGCGTCAGTTTTGTGTTTCCAATAAAGCCACACTTTTTAGAATTCTACAAATATTGGGAAGTATCATGATGCAAATTTTCAACCACTGAATCTCCGCTGCCTCCCCCCCCTCACTCACTCTTTACCTCATAGTTATTAATTTTAATGCCCATTTTGCAAATTTGGAGGTTTTATATTTATGTTTGTTAGTCACCAACTAACTTATGTTTTTGTTTTAATTCTACTTTATCCCCTTGTTAATTTTACGAGTCTTTTTTTTGGGGGGGGGGGGGACAATTTTGCTGACTTGACATTGGCCTTCTAATTTTATGAATTTACTTTGTACTTTGTTTTTGTTTTTAACGTTTTTACGTATTTGACATTGACCCTTTTATAATTTTCTGTTGTTGTTTTATTGTTTGTTTTTGTTGTTCTTTTTTCGCTGAATTTGACTCTAAAGTGTAAATTCGGCCCTTTTGGGCTTGTGATAGCCATTTTTCAGCAATAAATCTTATCTTATCTTACCTAGTTTTGTAGACATATCTTGCATAACTTGCAAAGTGATAATTTGTGTCCTTTTTAAGTTTCAACTTGCTTCATACATCCGTGAGAAAAACTTCGTTTTTCCGTAATTAATTACTATTACTATAAACAACCCATTGCAGAAACAAGCCATCTGAAGCCAACACAGGCCACGCATACTCCTTCTCCATTTCAATCTATTCAAAGCCTCCTTCTTTACATCCTCCCGGGAAGGTCCAATTTAACCCGCAGAACGTCTCTGAGGCACCTCAACCTTTCTCTCATTATAGTCCTAGAAAGAGGGAATGAACCACATTTTTCGTATAGTTCACTGTTTGAAATATGGTAAGTCAGACGGGTACCAAAAACAATCCATAGACAATATCCCTGGAAAACATCTAACAAGTCCCCTCCGTCACCAAACTGCGCATGTTTCAGAACCGTACTTGGCCACTCTGATTATTGTAGATGATCAGAGTCTCCCACACTTACACAGGACGAGGGAAGGAGCTGATGATGGAGCGGAAACCCCAAACCATCTCACAACACCGGAACCGCTCCTAGCTTTTATTAATTAAAAAAACTTTTTCCAAAAACTTTTTCCACGAAATAAGTTTTTCAAAGAAAAGTAAAGAACTCCATTTAACAAAAAATTAGCAAAAATAAAATCAAATAATCTACCAAGCGTGAAACTACCACAAATCAGCATCGATAAAAAAATGAAACCCAAAACGAACAGAAATTACAATAATTAACCGAGTCAAACTCAAAACGAGCAGAAATTAACATAAGTTGGGCGCAAAACCCCTATGCCTTCCCAAGGCCAGAACAAAATTTGTACTTTACTGAAAAAATATAAATGTTTTTACTTTCATAACTTTAATAAATCAAATAATATTAACATTTTGATTTCTAAATATCAGTATATGTATATTAAACTGACAATGCACATTCATTTGTATTTTTTCAGTAAAGTGCAAATTTTGTTCTGGCCTTGGGAAGGCATAGGGTTTTGCGCCCAACTTATGTTAATTTCTGCTCGTTTTGAGTTTGACTCGGCTATTTATTGTAATTTCTGTTCGTTTTGGGTTTCATTTATTTATCGATGCTGATTTGTGGTAGTTTTTTTTTAATTAATTTCTGTTCGTTTTATATTGACATAGTCTTTTCTGGGAAAAAGAAAATAACAATTTAAATCTTTTCGTTTTTTAAGACTTTATAGTTTGGCCTGCTATTTGTAGGCTGGAGAGAAATTTTCATCAATTTTTAATACTGTTTAATTTAGTTTCATACCTCCTCTAGTTGACCTAAAATGGAAAACTTGATACCATTCGCAAAAAAATCTGTTTACTTTCTTTGATAGCTTGGATACATTTACGCTATTTTGATTTGGTTAAATTTTAAGAGCAGAAGTAGCCCCGAAAGTTTGAACATAATACCCTCAGTCGTTCTTGGGATACTACTGAGATGCCTCATTTTCAATTAACATTAACACATTGCATTTTGATTTAATCTTAAGGCAACATTTAGTTTTTAAACATAATGGGCAAATGGGAGGGTGGGCGTAGGAGGGTGGGAGTGAAAGGGGGATTAGTTGCCCTCCAATCACTTTCGACTATTAAAAAGGGCATCAGCCCTTTCTATTTTCAATTGAATAAGCCCTTTTCAAAGTTCCCACGACAATTCCTTCGATACGAAGTGCCCTGGTGTAAACAACAACAACAACAAAAAAAATAATACATTATACCCACATCCATCTTTACTATAAAAATGTCAAGACTTTCAATCACTTTCGACTATTAAAAAGGGCACTAGGCATTTGGATTTCCAATCGAATGAGCCCTTTTAAAAACGACAACGCTTTCTATAAACACCTTATATGCCCCCAGGGCATAAATTACAACCCGAACCTTAAGGTCTGTTAGGGTGGTTGTCATCCTCTAAGACCGAATTTCCAGAACTTTCAACTACGTTAAACAAAATGGCTATCTAAAAATTTTGATCGGATGTGTTTGGGAAACGGTGGGCGTGAGAGGGGCGGTAGTCGCTCTCCAGTCACTTTAAACTATTAAAAAATGGCCCTAACCTTTTCAATTTCCAATCAAATGAGCCCTTTTGAAGTTTCTACGACAAAACTTCCAATAAAAATCTCATATGCCCCCAGGGCATAACTTACAACCCTTGCCCTGAGTGCTGGGGGGGGGGGGTTGTCATTCTCAAAGACCTATTTTCCAAAACTTTCTACTACATTGAACAAAGTGTCTATCTGAAAATTTTGATTGGATGTGTTTGGAGGAATTGTGGGCGTGAGAGGGGGGTTAGTTACCCTCCATTCACTTTCGACTATTAAAAGGGTACTAGCCCTTTGAATTTCCAATCGAATGAGCCTTTTTTGAAGTTTCTACGACAATGCCTTCTATAAAAACCTTAAATGCCCTCAGGGCATAACTTAAAACCCTTTTCCCGAGGGTTATGGGGGAGTGTCCTCCTCAAAAAGATATTTTCTATCTGGAAATCAACTACGCTGAAAAAAATGGCTGTCTCAAAATTTTGATTGGATGTGTTTGGGGGAATGATGGTGGGGAGGGGGGCTAGTTGCCCTTCAATCACTTTCGACTATTAAAAAGGGCACTAGTCACTCCAATTTCCAATCGAATGAGCCCTTTTCGAACTTTCTCCGACAACTCCTTCAATACGAAGTTCCCGGGTATGGAAAAAAAATTGTGCCCACATCGTTCTTTAATTAGGCAGCGCTAGCGCGCTGCCTATGATGCCCAGCCTATCCTCGTCAAGGTATTCTTCAGATAACTAATTCAGGTGATAAATCTATGTTTACGCCACACATTAGTTCCTTTGGTCTCCCGTGTTCTTTTTAGAACCTATATTTGTTATTTATGTTTAGTTTAGATATATTTGTTATATTTGTTTATTTTAGAACCTATATTTGTTATTAATTTGTTATTTATGTTTAATTATTTAAAATATAAATATATATATATATATATATATATATATATAAATATATATATATATACATATATATATATAAAAATATATATATATATATATATATATATATATATAAATATATATATATATATATATATATATATATATATATATATATATATATATATAATATATATATATATATATATATATATATATATATATATATATATATATATATATATATATATATATAATATATATATATATATATATATATATATTAAATCTATATATTATATTTATTTAGTATTTATATTTACTACATTTATTATTTTTACCAATTCTGTAGCCATGATTAACTCCTCTATAGAATCAGATATAATATTAAATTATTTACATTATTGCAACAATCTTAGTGGCAGATTTAAGTCCAGTCTATGATAACGATTATTTTAGTTAAATACATCTTTTGTACCTTGACGTTCAAACAGACAATCCATTTTTATAGCTTAAATTGTCAAAAAATAGATAAAACTGATGAATATTGTGTTAAAAACACGTCAATAAACACAAGATAAATACATTTAGACAATATAATCCAACAGAATGATTGTAAAATCCTATTTATTGACACCAAATAAGCATTTTCTGCGATGGTTACAAAGAAATTAAGATTATTAAGATGTATTACAATGATAAATAGGAGCTGGCAGTATTTGACACGATAGTTCCACAGCCAAATCGACAGTTCCACATTGTAAATCGACAGTTTTAACATAGAGATACAAAGATTTCTAAAAAAAAAAAAAATCTTGTAAAAAAAAATCTCTTATTTAAAACCTTTCATAGTGCAGAAAAATCGGGATTATTTTTATTAATATAGTTTTATTAATATAATTTTAATAATATTTTTATTAGTAAAATTATTTTTATTTTATATCCTTTATTTCAATTTACTAAACAAATGTGACAATTAGTGTCACAAAATAAAACAATGGAACTAAGCAGACATTCTTTATGTGGGAGAATAGGACGCTTTTTTCTCTTTAATTTTGAGGCTCTAGCAGAAAACAGTGAAATTTTTTTTCAAGCGAAAATGGTCGAGCGACACCACTGATCAATCTGATAAAAACGATGATCTTCACTATTACCTAAAAAAAGCTTTAATGTACCTGAAGCCAGCCTTGACGTTCATGAAACTTAAAGTTCTTTGGACTTCTCATCCAATGTCAAAGGCTCTTGTGAGCAATCTTTCAAAAAAAATTGTGATTAAAAGTCAAACTTTAGCGTAAAGAACTAGGGTAGAGGAAAGGGCAGTCCCTTCATATACGGAATAATTTCTGTTTGTTTTAAGTTTTAGTGTTGCTCCTTACTTTCAGTTTAAAAAAACTTGTTTTTTTTATTAATTTCTGACCATTTTTCAGATCCTACCAGGAAATCCCCGTCCTCCTCCCCCGTGTAAAATTTCCCCTAGGAAATACACTAGCACTTTTAAAAAGGCTACCTATTCTAATTAAACGACCCTTGTGCTTCAAGAGTCTTTCTTAAAAAAATAGGACAAGCAGTCAGGCTTTCACAAAAATAGCAAGGTATTGAGGAGGGGGGAAACCCCTTCATATACGGAATAATTTCTGTTAATTTTGAGTTTTAATATTGAAACAAAGCCTAGGAGGAGGGGGGGGGGCAAAAAATATGGGGGACACAGAACCCCTCCACCCTGTCTTTCTGCCCAATCGACGCCACTGAGGGCTGCTCTTCACTTGACATTTATTACCATGAATAGCTTGATAATAATTTTGACTGAAACTTTGACTGAAGTTTGAAAAAGGTGGCTAGGAGTAATTCTCGTGGCCTCAATGAGTGCACAATATCTTCTTGTAAAAAGAAAAAGAAGAAAAAAGAAAACGCTTTTGAAGGGACTAAGTTTTGCAGAACTGTAATCAAAAGTTGAGGCCATTGTGGCTCCATTTTTCAATTGGTAAAGTAAAAACTGCTTATAGATTTTCCATGGCAGGCATGGTAGGACGTAAGGGGACTTCAGACTTCTCCCACCTCTGAAAAAAGTCTCGAGGTTTCTACAATATTTCTGAAGATTCCTGGACCACTAAAGTTATTTGTTTATTTTCGCGTTTTTTATCTAGTTTGTATCCCCCTCCCTTAAGCCTGGGCCCTCTCGTAGCAAAATCACATGCATGTTCCTATTTCATAGGAAGGGAAATGTCTGGTCTGCCTATCGGGCACTTGTTACACGAGTAGGCCTACACGACCGAAAACTAGATGAGTCTTTGGTGCCGCTGCAAAAAGAGAAGAGGAGACGTATGCTCAGTAAAGGACCTGATCAGACACGTATGCAAAATTTATTTCGAAGATTATTCTACTTTTTGGGGGACACAAATTAGACAAGGCACTAAAAATAGGCAAAAATAGACAAAATTTGTACGGAAGATTTGAAAATCTCAATATTTCAGCAGGGGGGGGGGGCAAAGACCCGAACGCCAACTGTGTGTAAGTGGCTGGAACTGATACAGGAAGTCACCATGACATCAAGAAGAAGTTCACATTGTCGGTGGTTGGAAGACAAGCGACGATGAAAATCATTACATATAAGCCTGCCGTGGACCAGCGGGCACATATATGTGTTGATTTCAAAGCTGATAATAGTATGTGCAAAACACAAAAGACATTAATAGAATTAAAGGGAATAAAAATCTATTCATGGGCCTCTGAACCTTTTAGAACAAAGCTACCAATTTTCACAGATATATACCTCGGCTGTCCTCTGCCAAAACCAAGTAGCCTATCTACAAAAAATTCAATTTTGAGTTAAGGATGGACTTCCCCTAATCTTAACACGGCGAATCCAGTGGCGAAGTCCGAATTTTTCTATCTGCTATAGTTGCTGAGATACCACCTAGTATCTACATTGATAAAAACGTATTTTACCAGTTTTCCACAGCCAAAACCAAGTACGCCCATACTAGAATTGTAAAACCTAGTATCTACATCCAGCAGGAAAATGGGTGGCAAAACCTAGTATCTGCGGCAAAAATCGAGCAGACAAAACCAAGCATCTACAGATTTCACGAAACAACAGCAAAATTTCATCATGATCAGCACTTTCTTCTGTTTACTTTTTGGAAAGAACAATAACGAAGTCTGAAGAATAATAAAGGGTTTTAGCAATAGTAGAGGAGAATTACTTGCAAGACTCGCAGTGCAATAGCTTTCTTCCATTGAGTATTTTTTGACATATTTAAACATATTGAACCTGTGAAACACATTAAACCATCGTAGCCCTCCTGTAGTAGACCAGACCTTGGTAAAAAGAGTGTACTAACTTGCATCAGCTCAGATATAGGAAGAGGAGTGTTACCAAGACTTTTGGTCTTGGGTATCTCGTGGAGTCGTGGGTACTGCAATCTCATCCCTAAGCAGTAAAAACTACTTTGTCAAGTTAATCCTACAAAACGACTGGTTTCACATTCCATCTCCAGATTCAGTTTGTTTGTTTACACTTTGTGGGTTACTCAAAGATTTCTTCCGTTTTTTGGTTTCAGCGATTCGGGGTTGCTGTTGCGCTAAGATGGAATCATCTTATATTCCATCTGTATTATGCTCCAGTCAGGTCTTACTCTTTTCATTAGCTGGAGAATTTCGGATAAATTTCGCCATATGTCACAATATTTGCCCTCCTGCGCAACATTTGTTTCCCAAGCCGCAAAGGATTGAATCCTGTCGGCAAAGTTTTTTGGCAGTTTCGAAAGGTTAAGAACTCAAGAAAACAATGATGCTGAGTTTTTACAATTGGAGGTGCTGGCTCACTACAGCCTGTAGGAATTTTCAGAAAAAATTATGAATCCAGTACAAAAAAAAATCTGCATTAGAAAATAGAAAAGACAAATTATGTATTTCCTATTTCAGGTTTGGCCAAGCAGCTACAGGCAGTGATGTAGTCGTCGGACAACCTATTGCTGTAAGAAGCGCAGCCGAGCAGACGACACCTTACGAATATACCCAGATTGACAAAGACCCTTCTGTTAATGAGTCTGAACTTCTAGTGTTTCATGAATTGCAACCATTATTCACTGATGATGTCTTTGAACTAGAGCCATTTGTGCCATTTGACATGCCATGCAGTACACTGACTGAAACTCTTGTTG